>PVHT021183526.1:1658275-1748947 GCA_004024745.2 Catagonus wagneri
TAAAGAGACACAATGAACTTCTTTGAAGAACAGACAATGACTCACAGATTTTGGAAAACCTTGGTTTTTCAAATAAGACAATCTGGGGGGTGGGGGGATGCACTGTGGGTTTGGGACACAAAATCTATCGTATTGACTTATGATCTTTGTACACCTATAACTGAAATAAAATTCATTGTTAATATGAAAAAAAAAAATACCAGTAGCCTTTCATTGAGAACAGTTGCTCAAAGAGTCGAGGACACTGAAGCAACATCAATAGTTAATTTAAAAACAAAGTAAACGATTCCACTGGCTTTCCTTGACTCTTGATGAGTTGACAGATGTTACTAATACTGTTCAGTACATTGTATATTCGAGGAGTCTGTGCTGAGTTTGAAGGGACTGAAGAATCAGCCTCTAAAAATTATCTGCATGGAACAACCATAGATGAGAATATTTTCAAAGTTAGAAAAATTTAATTCGGTAAAACCTGAAGTAGAATCTGCTGAGTTCCAAGTGATGGTGAGAAAAATATGTGTGGAGCAGGGAAGACTTACTTGGACAAATTTATAAAACTTGTGAAAAGTATTTAAAGTCTGTGATTTATTATTATGCTGTTCATCAATATGTAATTTACAGAAAGTGTTTCAGTTTATTGTGCTTTTGAACCAGTATTCGCTATGATGAACTCCATTTACTCTGATGGACTTCACAATCATCAGTTCTGTGAACTTTTGTCAAAATTGGAGCTTAATATTTTGACTTGCTCTATCATACAGCAGTTCCATAACTTGACAGGGTAAAGTTATATCACAGTTTTTGAACTCAGGCCCAAGAGTGAATTTTTTTGTAATGAGAACTTTCCTCAAGCACTTTTACTGAACACTAAATGGTTTTGAAAATTAGGTTTTGTGGCAAACTTGGTCGTGCTTCTCAATATAAACTTCAAGGCAAATAGTACTTATGTATAAAAGTTATGCTGGGGGAAAGTCATTTTAAAAACAACCTAATGCTGTTTGAGTCACAAGTAATGTCAAGCTGTTTCATACGCTTCCTGTACTGTCAAGTTTTAAAAAGAAGTAAGATCTTCATTCCTACAAAAATTTGCAGGAGATATATTTTCTAAGCTCAAAATACAGCTCCAACAGCATTTTTGGAATTCAATGCAAGTGGAAAGGAAAATTTCCATATTTCAAAATTCATTTAACTTTGAAATTGAGGATCTTCCACCTAATCTTCGATTGGAAGTGATTAATCTGCAATATAATGACATGGTAACTGGCAAATATCAAGGGGAGAATCTAATAGAATTCTGTGAGTTACTTCCAAGTAATAAATATGCTCAATTAAAATTATACTCTCATAGGTTGATATCAGTATTTGGCCATATTTATCTGTGTAAAAAGATATTTTCAAAGATGAAATGCATAAAACCTCATTATAAATCAGGATTAACAGATGAATATTTGGAATAGATTTTTATGACAAGGAATACCAACTTTGAATGCCATTTAAATGAACTATTATCCTCTAACAAAGAATTTCAGTCTTCTCATTAGTAGACCTGAATTACAAATAATTGTACTCAATTATCGTTACACTTTGGATATCATCAATAAAAATTTTGTGATAATGTTTTCTTTCTTTTGATTTAAGTGTCTATAATAATACCCTCAGTTTTGCCCCTTGGCTCACAAACCTACAATACTTACTTTCTGGCTCATTGCAGAAAAAAAATTGCTTATCTCTTTTCTAGATCAGTCTTGTTCTATCCTTTGGGGCTGGAAACATTGTTGGGTCAAATAAAAATTTGCCTTGTTTTAGGATGGCAGTTACATCAAAATAATGTATCTTGATATTAGCAAGGATCTGATTGTGTATCATGAGTAAGAAAAGTGATTGGTTGCAGTTAGTATAGATACTTGGCCACGTTATCCCTATCGCTCCAGCTGACACCGAACAAGCCACCAGACACAAGAATGAGGCTGTCCTAGACCAGCCAACCTGCCAGCTGACTGAAGACATATAAGTAGACTCAGGAGGAACCAGCAAAAGTCAGTTTATATCAGAAGAATTCCCAAGGCAACCACAGGATTCTGAAAATGAATAAACATTTCTGGGTTTTGTTTTCATTTTTGCTTTTTTTTAGGGAGCCAGGCTTTTTCATCAGCATCATTTGCTTGTGTTCATATATTGTATCCCTTTTTTAAAAAAAGACTTATTTTGCTTTATTAAAACAACAAAACAAAACAAAACAAAAACCACCCCACTTTGCCAAAACCCTGGCATGGCAAAATGCTCCGGGATTGTTCTATAATCACATGGCAGAATAATGCATCCCCCTTTTAGCAGCCTTATCTAAACTGCTGCTTGATTTTACCTGTTCAGATTAAATATTTCTGCACCACACAACAGCCCTTTACATGACTTTGTGGAAGGCTCTGAAAAGAGCATTTTTTTTTCAGTGTTGAAGAATGGCGGAAAATGTACCCTGAGTCACCAAAGAAAGCTGTGGAGTACGTCCCTGGAGTTTGAGCTCATAGAACACGTTCCATGACTGGGAGCATTTGGGGCTTGGCATACTCTGTGTGGGTGATGGTATTCGGGATCCTATTCTTTTTTTTTTGTCTTTTTGCCTTTTATGTAGAGCCGCACCCGCGGCAAATGGAGGTTCCCAGACTAGGGGTCTAACAAGAGCTGTAGCTGCCGGCCTTCGCCATAGCCACAGCGATGCGGGATCCGAGCCGCATCTGCAACCTACACCACAGCTCATGGCAAACGCCGGATCCTTAACCCACTGAGCAAGGCCAGGGATCGAACCCTCAACCTCATGGTTCTTAGTCAGATTCATTAACCACTGAGCCACGAAGGGAACTCTGGGATCCTATTCTTCAGAAAGACCTTGAGCACCCTGCCTTTCTCTCTCTGGAAGAGGCTGGAGGTGGGTTAACACTCCCATGATGGGCCAGGCACCAGATGGCCAGTTTCCTGATTCCAGGGTTGTTGTTGCACAGTGCCTCTCCATGGCGTTGGCCCCACCCCTCCCTAGGCCTTTCCCATCCTTACCATCACTAGATATGATTGCTTTTGCAATCTAAATATTTGTGATGTTAAGCCATTAAGTTCTGGGGTGTTTTTTTTTTTTTCATTTCTGCTGCATAACTTTATTTATTTATTTATTTATTAATTTATTTATTTTGCCTTTTGTCATTTTAGGGCCGCAACAGCAGCATGTGGAGGTTCCCAGGCTAGGGGTCTAATCGGAGCTTTAGCCACTGGCCTGCGCCGCAGCCACAGCAACGCAGGATCCGAGCCGCATCTGCGGCCTACACCACAGCTCACGGCAACGCCGGATCGTTAACCCACTGAGCAAGGGCAGGGATTGAACCCGCAACCTCATGGTTCCTAGTCGGATTCGTTAACCACTGCGCCACGATGGGAACTCCAGCTGCATAACTTTAATATGCATCTCTAGACAGTGTTGGCTTCCATAAACACAAGGGCATTATCATGCCTATCAAAATTAATTACTTGGTATTTTCTAATACCCAAACCATGATCAGATTTTCCCAAATAGTGTTAAATATTCTATTTAAGTTGGTTTGTCTGAATCAGGGTCTCAGCAAAGTCCATGTATTACATTTGGTTGTCAAGTCCTGTATCTGTTAATCTAGGGAACATTTCCCCTCCTCCTCCTTCCTTTTTTTTTTTTTTTTAAATGTTACTGATTTGTTGCAGACCAACTAGGTTAACTGTCCTATAGAATGTCTCATGTTCTAGACATGTCTGTTTGCTTCCTGTGGTGCTGGGGTGGTTTGTTACACAGCAAAATCTAATAGCTATAAGTGATCAAGGTAAATATGGGAGATACCTTCTTTTTGCCTCTTCACTGTGCCCCAGGAAACAAACCTGTATGATCTGCATCTTTGGCTTTTCTTGCTTCGGAAGATCAGAATGAGAGGGGAGAATGAGGCAGGTCAAGATATTGACTCTTGGGCTCTTTCCCTGTTGGGTTACTGTGGACTGGTTGTGTTCCTTGACCGGAGGTCCCAATTCCTGTTACATAGTCCCTACTACACAGCCTTTTCCGTGTTTGGCAGCTACTCCAGCTACTTGCTCCTTTAGGCTCAGAGGTAATTTGGGGGGACCCCATGTTCCTGAGTCTCCCTTGTGATCTCTCTCGCTCTTTTTTTTTCTTTTGTGGCAGCACCCACAGTGTATAGAAGTTCCCTTGGCCAGCGATCCAATCCGAGCCAGAGTTGGGATTTGTGCTGCAGCTGTGGCAACAACAGACCCTTTAACCCATTGTGCCCAGCTGGGGATTGAACCCGTGCCTTAACAGTGACAGAGCCGCTGCATTTCTAGCCCACCATGCCACAGAGGAACTCCTCCCTTGTGTTCTCTTTATTCCATGCCCAAACTTTTGTTTATAGTCCCTTATTAAACTGTCTTCCAGTTTTTCTAATTTGCTTGTGCCATCTGTTTCCTGCTGGGACCCTGACTGAGAGAGTAGACCTTACCCAGAAGGTAACATCTCAGCAAAGACTTCAATGATTCAATAGAATGAGTCATGAAAATATGTGGGGGCAAGTGCCAAGATCCTGCAGCAGCAAGAAGGCAGGGTGATTGGAGTGGAGAGGGCGGGGGGTGAGTATAGAAAGCAAGGTCAGAGATTAATAACATGCTCTGTGTGTTTGTGTGTGTGTGTGTGTGTGTGTGGAATGAAGGTTATATGGTGCAGGAAAGCAAATCATATATAGTCTATTGAACTTTTTAAGGATTTGGCTTCTACTGTAAAAGAAATGAGGAGGCATTGGAACCATAGCCTCACATCTAATTTAATCTAATAAAACCACTTTCCGTTATGTGTCGGCCGTGGAGCCCTGTGACTCAGTTCTGAATTTCGCCTCCCATTTTCACGCCTGCTGATGAATGTGTGGGTGTGTTGAGCTAGCCCAGCATGCTTGGGCCTGAGTTCAAGGCTTTGTGCCTCTCCTGATGCTGTGGGGGACATGACCTTCTCTTACAGTACAGGATTCAGACTACAGTGTCTTTTTTTTTTTTTTTGTTAGCATATTCTTTTCAGTTCAGTTAATGATTTGGGAGTGGACACATTTTTCTTTCTTTTTTTGTTGTTAAAGTCAATAGGCCCTTCTATACTGACTTCAAAAAGTGTACTTATCTAAAGGGTCTGGTGCCATAGAGAACTAACTGCTTAACTCTTCACGGGTAGCAATACAAAGAGTTTAACAGATAAATGCTGTCTGCCTGCTTACCTCTTCAAGATGGTGGTTTGTCTTGAATATTTAAAAGGCAAAGAGTTCATTTGCATGTATGATCTAAGCCTATCCAGAAAATAATATATAGATTTGAAGTCTGTTTTAATCCTTCAATTGAAATTTCCATCTGTGCTGGGGCTTATGGTATTAAGTCTAGATCAATCTCTGCAGGTTTTGAGAATGAAGCTGATTCTCATCCTGTGGCCTCTTTCCCTGCTATTTCTCAAAAATTCTCAGGAATTTTATACTCTACATACCTATATCAGACGTGGGTATGCCCTACTCTGAAACTGATCTTTCCTAGGCCTTGCCTCAATCAAAGGTACTCCATAGAAGCTGTATTCCCTCAGGCCCTATTCTCTGCTTTCAGCTCAGAAGGAAACCAAGCTGCTTACCTAATCTGACTAATTAAGCAGGCAGGGGACTTTGCTTCCCAGCCAACAACACAGCTGGCCTATCAGAATCAGTTCTAATCTTTGTTGTCTATCCCTGTCCTTGATTCTTTTTATATTTGTTATTGTTATTTTTAAACCTTTCTAGCCCTGCTCATGAAATGCGTTGTTCCAGTGGATATGCAGTAGAAAGAGAACTGGTCTTTGTCTTGCTGCAATCTTAATTTCCCTCGCCAAAAAATAACACAGGACTTTAATGTTGTCAAAGTAAACAAAACACCCAACAACTTAACTTACTAATTATTAAGATGGAATTTTTCCCCCTTTTTTTGTTTTAGGGCCGCACCTGCGGAACATGGAAGTTCCTAGGCTAGGGATCAAAACAGAGCTACGGTTGGGGCCTACGCCACAGCCACAGCAATGCTGGATCTGAGTTGCAACTGTGACCTACACCATAGCTTGTGGCAATGCCAGATCCTTAACCCACTGAATGAGACCAGGGGTTGAACCTGCATCCTCAGAAAGACTACGTCATGTTCTTAACTCACTGAGCCCCAATGGGAACTCTACAAACTTTTCTTTCTTTCTTTTTTGGCTGCCCTGTGGTATAAGGAGTCCTGGGCCAAGGAACGGATCTGAGCCACAGTTGCTACCTATGCTGCAGCTGTGGTAACGCTGGATCCTTTAACACACAGTGTGGGGCCAGGGATTAAACATGCTTCCTGGAGCTGCAGAGATGCCACCCATCCCTCATGCCACAGCGGGAACTCCAAGACCAAACATTTTTAAAAGAAAAAAAATCAAAGCACAATCTCAAAAAGAACGATCCTTTACAATGAATAAATTTATTATTTTATTTTTAAATGTATTTTTATTGAAACAGTATATTATCTTTATTTATTTACTTTTTTTCATTTCAGCACTCGTCAGTGGAACAAAACTTGTCACAGACCAGTAGCTTCTGACATCCTTTCTGGCTCAAAAAGTCTACACCTCTAGTCTTGTGGAAGGAAGTCTGACAATTGCTGACTTGGCCTCCAGCATGAACTGGCTCCTTGAGGCTCTGGATTGTGTAATTTTATCTTGAGGTCCCTCATGTCTAACACAGTGCCTGGTACAGCAATAGATTAAATAAATTAAAAGCGGAAACAATCCTTGCTGAACTACAATCGTGTATGGAAGGAGTGTACCCCAGAAATAGGGAAAGTATGTTGCAGAAGCTGCTGAGCCCTTGTGCTTCCCAAGATCTGCAGCAAGCTGTCAGGTCAGTTGGAGGCTCTAGGTTGAACAGCCTAAGGCCCTCAATTTTGCCCAAAATCAGAACCTAGAGGAAGTGTTAAAAGTGAAAAATCACACTCACCATCATTCTTTAAATGGGTATTTCCCCACACATGTTTCCTAAAGCTAGCCTTTCTGTAGCAAAGCAGTACATTTATTTACTGTACTGAGAGCCCAGGGTGCCTGGATTCAAATTTTGGCTTTGCCACTAGCTAGGTACATGTGCCTTGATCAAGATGCTTTTCCTTGTGCCTAAATTCATATATATATATATATATATGAATATATATTGCTATATGAATATATATGTATTCATACATATATATATACATATATATATATATATATGAATATATATTGCTTTTTAGGGCCGCACCCATAGCATGTGGAGGTTCCCAGGCTAGGGGTCTAATCGGAGCTGTAGCCGCCAGCCTATGCTACAGCCACAGCAATGCCAGATCCGAGCCAAGTAGGCGACCTACACCATAGCTCACAGCAACGACGGATCCTTAACCAACTGAGCAAGGCCAGGGATCAAACCCTCAACCTCATGGTTCCTAGTTGAATTCGTTTCCGCTGATCCATGAGGGGAACTCCTAAATTTCCTTATATATAAAATGTGCTTCATAAGGTTGGATTAAACCAGGTGCTATATATTGAAAGGTACTGTTCACATAGCTAAACGTTCAATTATAATTGTGACCAATGTATCTCAAGACATATGAGAACAGAAGAATTTTGAAAAAGGCTTAAAGTAGTCCTCAAAGAAGTGCTGATGTATTTGGAATTATTAAGACTGAAGGGGAATATCACCAAATTCCATAAAACCAAGAAAGCAATTATAAACCATATAACACTCCTTTCTCTCAAAGGGTAACAGAGATTGAATATATAAGAAGGTTCAAAATTAATTTAGATAATTTCTTTTTCTTCTTCTTCTTTTTTTTTTTTTTTGCAACATCTGTGGCATGCAGAAGTTCCCAGGCCAGGCACTGAAACATTGCCAAAGCAGTGACCAGAAGCACAGCAGTGCCATTAGCCTGCTGTGCTATGCAGGAACTCCAAATTTAGATAAATTTTTTAGAGAACGAATGCATACTAGGTGACAGAGAACTGAAGATGGTCTGTGGTACGTAACTACTTTTCTAAAGTAGAGTACAGGAAACCAAATCCTTCTTACAAATGAAAAGTTAGAGCTTTTTGTCAGCACATTAATAAAAACTTTGGAAACCTAGAAAAATACCAATGTCAAGGCCCTACAGCAGAGTTAGTAGATTAGAATCTCTGGAAAGAGGGCCCAGGTACTAGTATTTTTATTTTTATTATTTTTTTTTTTTTTGCTTTTAAGGGACGTGGGCGCAGCAAATGGAAGTTCCCAGCCTAGGGGCTCAGTCAGATATAGCTGCCAGCCTAGGCCACAGCAACTCCAGAATTAAGCCATGTCTGCTACCTGCACCACAATTCAAAGCAATGCCGGGATCCATAACCCACTGAAGGAGGCCAGGGTTGGAACCTGCGTCCTCATGGATACTAGTCGGTAGGTTTCCACCTCGCCTAAACAGGAACACCTGGTATTCTTAAAAAAGCTCCCTAAGTGCTTATAAAACGTGCCCTCGGGTTCCGAAACTGCTGGCTTCTAGAGCAACTTGTTTTAACTATTTCATCTTGTATATAATTTCCCATGTCTCTCATCCACATTCCGAACTCCATTCTATCATAACCTTATTTTTTTTTTTTCCTGCTTCCTTTTTAGCGTCTGTTCCATTGTGCCAGGTGTCTTACAGGCTTCCCGTGAAAATGAGGGTGAACACTCAAGTATTAGACAAAAATAATAACAATAGCAACAATGGTAACAATTACGTGGGTCAGTTCTTCCCAGATTAAATCGGTAGAAATGCCTGGGCTAGAACGACCTGTATATCCAACAGGTGGACGTGTGTTGGCCAGGTGAAGTAGATACCAAGCAGCAGCTACAAGAGAACATAACGGCCAAGAATACTGTCTGCATTAAAATTTCTGAATCCTAATGTTATCCGTTCTATTTTTTTTCCCCAGGAAACAAAATCTCCAAGTACCAAGGAGGAGCTTTGCGTCGTAAAAAGCTGCATAGGGGCAGGCTGCCAACAGGACCATCCGGACACACCGCAGTGGCGTCTCCAGGAGGGTTTCTTTAATCCGCCTTCCCTTGAGTTAACTCTCCACTGCGGCTCGGCCACACAGCCAGCACTGCGCGCTGCCCTTCCTGCCCCGGGCAGCTGCAGAAACTGGCTCAGCCGCCCACGCCACCACCTTCCAGCCGCAGTGCGCGGCCCTGGCTTTGGACGCGCGTGCGCGCGAGTGAGAGAGGGCGGGCCGAAGTTGGAGGAGGCGTGGCATGTTCTTGTGCACTGCATTCCATTGGCTGTCTTCCAATAGTCCCCGCCCCCAGGCGTTCGAGACGGCGGGGCGGGCCACGTCAGGCAGCCGGCGCGGGGCTGAGCTTGTGGCAGAAGGGAGGTAAGCTAAGCGCGGTGGCAGGCAGCAGGCTGCGGGCCGCTGCCTCCTGCACAGAGGCCCCCAGATCGCACCAGCCTGTGGCCTGACTCAGCTTGCTTGGAGGGAGGTTGAGGCCTTGCGGGCCTGGAGCTCTGATGGGAAATGGGGTAGTGGAGCATGTGGTGGCAGGGCCGCGTCGCGTCGTGGGCGGCCAGGAAGGGGACAGGTCTTGCCGTTTGCCTTCGTCCTATCTTGCCTAGGTTTTGAACTCCCGAAGGAGTAGGCCTTCTGCGTTACAGAGCTCCCGGGTGCCTGGGTGGGGTCGGCTCTGGTACCGGGCTCAGCGGGATCCTGAAATAGGTCGGCGCTCTCCTTGCATACCTTCCTGCAGCAGGTTGCAGTCATGCCACTTTCCCCCGACCGGTTCCCTAGTCGAAGGAAGCACAGGGGATTCCAGCCGGGTCCTGCTTGTCCTGGAGCGCCTGTCTCCTAATTCCCAGTGACTCACTCAGATCCCGTCCACTTTAATGCAAAGGTTTATGGGTGAGCAGGGCCTCTTCTCAGACCTCCTAGTTCTCTAGCTCTGTCCTCATTTGCAGGAATTACCTGAAGAAATAGTATTATCTCTCTCTCTTTATATATCTATATATAACATACATGTATGAATGTATGTTTTGAAATGTCTGCAGCAGCTATGCGGAGATTTGTAGAGACTTGCAGTTGTGTTGCCCCTTACTGTCTGCTGAGTTTTAATTTCAGCCATGGCATCCCGATCACTCTGTTCCGTTTAGATTTTGGAGCTTCTAAAATCAAAGAGGTCATGCAATCAAGTATCATGCAATTAAATCGTTCATCTGTCCAACACACATTTTTGATGGGTTTCTTGATGGCCCGGGTCTTATGCCAAAAACTAAAATGGCCATTCTTAGCCTTTTTCTTCCAGTTTATCTGCCAGTTTTATTATCGAGATTTGATGTTTTCAATTTCAGGTTCTAGATTGAGGGACGGAAGCTTATGCTTCTATATCATAAACTAGAGCTGTTCTGGGCCTCATTTACTTTTCCTTACTTTCACCTCTGGCAAGCCTCAGACCATGATGGCTCTGAGACAGAATCCTAATAAGTTATCACTAAAGACCCTAGTCTCCGGGACCTATCTGTAAAGTGAGGGTGTGAGGTTAGATGTATTCATTAATTTTAAGATGTTCAAGGACAGATGGCATGTTTACTGAACTGTGTTAACAGGTGAGAAGTGAGCATTTAAAAAACCCTGGATATATTTTAAGATTATCTGTTTTACTCTTCCTAAATCTGTCCACATTGACTTTTTGACTAGCAAGCAGGAGCAAGTGCATGTTTACAATTTTGATTCACCTACAGTCCCTGCACTTACAGCACTATGACTCATCTAAATTTTGAAATGTAGTAATCAGGAGTTTTTAATGTTACATTTAAAGGTATATATAAATTGGATAAGAATGCAATTTTCAAAGCATTGTGACTTGTTTCAGTTGATCGGAGTAACTAAAACCTGTCCTGGCTGTTTGCTTGTTTGCTTAATGTTAGGTAGTTGTCATCACCTCGCTAAGGTCTAGCACTTTCATGTCTATATGAACATTTATTTTATCAACCTGAAATTTACTGGATTTTAATTGATTGCTCCCTCCAGTTGAGAATTGATAAGCAAAAGGTAAATCATTAGTTTGAGAATAAATGCCTATAGAGATGTAACAGTAGTTTCTCATTTGTTGATTGATTGATGGTACTTATTGAGTTGCTTGACCTTCCTGCAGGTGTGAAATTTCTAGAACAGTTCTTCTGAGGCATAGTACTCATAGCCTTGTGATACTTTTTTGAAAATTATTCATAAACCATTACTTGAATTAAATTGTTTATATCACTATTTGGGGTTTGGGAAGTTTAAGAAAATAGAACTTTTCAAAATTTTGCTTTTACTAGTTCTTTCTAGTTCTAAATGTAGAACAGATCAAAATGGGAAGACTGGGGAGAAATGAAAGAGCTAAGAATAAAAATCCAAGAGGAGTCTTCTAGTTTAATATTTGAAGAGAAAAACAATAAAAAATTCAATTATAGTTATAATTGTAACGGTATAGTTATAACTATATAGTTATATTTGGAGGAAATATAAGGAAATATTAGTATCAGTATTATTATTGGGTCTATAGAAAAACTTGATCTTAATATTTCTTGGTATATAGCAATGAGCTCAGTTTATTCTCAAAAAAGAAACCTAGGGTGATTATTTAAACTTTGATCAAGTGGGAAATAAATGTTTCTCTAGGAGATATGAGATCTATAAGTATTATATATTTTTTAAAAAGTATTACAGACTTAGAGATGAATAATATCATAAAATATGGTATAGTTATATAAATGTAACTCTGATTCATAGTGTTAAATTGGATGGAGGTTGTGGGTACTATTTCCACATGATAGGAGACAAGTTTGATAAGCTAATAGGACAAGTTATGTTTGTTAGTTTTTTTCCGTTTAAATTATTTGATAGAAAATTTTTAAGCAATGTTGAAGACTGTATCAATTTTCAAACAATAGATAGAACTTTTTTTTTTTTTGCTTTTTGCAGGGCCATACCCGTAGCATATAGAGGTTTCTAGGCTAGGAGTTGAATCCGAGTTGTAGTTGCTGGCCTGTGCCACAGCCACATCAACGTCAGATCTGAGCCACCTCTGCAACCTACACCACAGCTCATGGCAATGCCAGATCCTTAACCCACTGAGCAAGGCCAGGGATCAAACCTGTGTCCTCATGGATGCTAGTCAGATTCGTTTCCACTGAGCCATGACGGGAATTCCTAGATTGACTTTTTTTTTTTTCGTCTTTTTGCCTTTTATGTAGAGCTGCACCCGCGGCATATGCAGGTTCCCAGGCTAGGGGTCTAACAGGAGCTGTAGCTGCCGGCCTACACCACAGCCACAGCAACGCGGGATCCGAGCCGCGTCTGCAACCTACACCACAGCTCACAGCAACCCTGGATCCTTAACCCACTGAGCAAGGCCAGGAATCAAACCTGCAACCTCATGGTTCCTGGTTGGATTCGTTAACCACTGAGCCACGAAGGGAACTCTGAGACTGACATTTTTTTAAAACCTATTCCAAGCCACATTAAATGTAATAAAATTAAGATTTTTAAATTTTGTTAATTTATGTTGGCCTTCATTCAATTAGCTTGTTACTTTTATATATTTTGAAGACACTTCAAAAGCTGTGGCATTAAATTATGTACAATTTTCCATTGTTCATGAAGTAAAAACATTTCTTTAGGCCCAAGGAAGTTGAGAATTCAAACTCCATTGATAGTTTATTATTATTTATTTAAGGATTTATGATTTCACTTGCTGGTACCAATAATGAATTCCCATCAAGCTTCTAAGCTGAAGATTTCAGTTCTTTCCAGTGTTTAGAATATATCCTCTAATGTCTTTTTAGTCAGATAAATGACTACTTGATAATTTGACTGATAAACTGCTGAACAAATGCTTATAAGTGTAAATGTTGAACTGTAGTTTTGTTATGAGGTTTTCTGACTGCCATGGTGTATCCTTCCCTCCTTTCTTGACAAACATTTTTCTCTGGGCTTTCTACTTTTAGAATTTGCTTTTTATTTTTATTCTAACATTTATTAAACAGGTTGGTTTATATGATCAGATCTTCAGACTTTAGCATATGCGATTAGGATAAATCATGGAGGGAGTGCAGGAACCTTTTTTTTTTTTTTTTGCTTTTAAGGGCACACCTGCGGCTTATGGAAGTTCCCAGGCTAGGGGGCGAATCAAAGCTACATCTGCCATCCTATGCCACAGCCACAGCAATGCTGGATCCGAGCCACGTCTGCGACCTACATCAGAGCTCATGGCAATGTCATATCCTTAACCCACTGAGTGAAGCCTAGGATCAAACCTGCATCCGCATGGATCCTGGTCGGGTTTGTTACTGCTGAGCCATGACGGAAACTCTGGAGTGGTGGAAACTTTTATTAAAATGGTTTGAATTGTTGAAACATTTAAGTAAGTGGAATTTTTAAAGAATTTTTAAATATTAAAGATATCCATTCATTATTTTTACATTCAACAAAAACAGCTCATCTGCTCTGGTCGGTCCCAGGTCCCTAACTTTTCATCAAGGAATTAATGGTATTGCTTGGAAGTCACACACAAGACCAAATAGAATGAGGTAAATGTTATAATTAGATGTATGCATTGAGTACTGTGGTGGGGGTAGAGAAAAACTGCATGTGAGATTTTAGGGAATTTAGAGAAGACTTTCTGGAGGAATTTTCATTTGAACTGAGTTTTGAAAGCAAGTAGGAATTGGTTGGTGAAGATGTTGAATAAAGCACAAGATTTAAGGCCAAATGGACAGGTTAGGGACAAAACATAGACTCTTAATGTATTAAGGAGAGAATAGAGAGATGAGGTTTAATAAGCAAACAAAGGCCAAGTAATAAAAGGCCTTCTTCCCCATCGTGTTAAAGATTTTGAACATCATCCTTGAAACCATTGCAGTCCATGGGGAAGAGATTTTAAGTGAAGGAAATTTAAGGACAGGTTTATGTGGCAATGTTCAGACTGAATTATAATGGAACAAGGCCCGATTGTGAAGACAGGACGTGATAGAACTCTGAATTATGCATTGGGGCTTGAGCGAATAGGATGGGTTCAGGGTATCTTATGATGATGAGGTTGGTGCCCAGTTTCCTATATGGGATGAGGAAAAGGTAGAGTCAAGGATGCCTCGTAGGTTTATGACTGCTTAAGATGGGAATCACATGAGAATAAGATTGTTCTTGAGCATACCTTTACATTACACACTTGGCGCTGTTCAGTGAGCAGTGGGCAGCATTGGTCTGAGGATGAAGAAAGGGATTCTAGGCTATGTAGAGATTAAAGTGTTACCAGCATGTAAGTGATACTTAAAACAGTGTTGAAAATGAATGTGATAGGTAAGCGAGAGTTTGTGGAGTAAGGAAGAAAACAGAAGACAAACTCAGGGAAGCACCACCATATAAGGAAGATGATCCAGTGAAAAAGACTGAGAGGGAACAGTCTAATGATAGTGGAGCTTTAGAAGACGAGGGAGAAAATTTGAGAAAGCAAAGTCAGCTGTCAAATCCATTGGGAATGGGAGAGCTGAGTGGAGACTTTGGAAAGGTTTGCCAGTTAGGCAAGGAACATTCATTTGTAATGATACTAGATCATATAATTTGTGTGACTCTCTCTCTCTCTCTCTTTTTTTTTTTTGTTTTTTTTTTGTTTTATCGTTTTAGGGCCGCACCCATGGCATGTGGAGGTTCCCAGGCTAGGGTCTAATCAGAGCTACAGCTGCTGACCTGCACCACAGCCACAGCAACAAGGGATCTGAGCCACATCTGCGACCTACACCCCAGCTCACTGAGCGAGGTCAGGGATCGAACCCGCAACCTCATGGTTCCTAGTTGGATTTGTTTCCACTGAGCCACGACGGGAACTCCCAATTACGTGACTTTCTGTAGCAAGATTCAGTAGAACTAGAGATTATGAATAGCTGGAATGATCCAGGATTTGGATTTTTGTTACATACCTATGGTAGGAATACATGGGGGTGCAAAGTATTGGCAAGATGGCGTAGAAGTGATGGAGTGTGAAGCTTAGACTGGCTAGAGGTGGTGGCCAGGCCAGGAGCACGCTGAAAGAAAATAATTGATTTCATGGCATTAGGTCAGAGCAGAATACTGGAGTTTTAGATTTTAGAATGCCAGTGGCATGTAGGGTTTGGCCATGGATGTAGATGGCTAAAATGGAGATGATACAAAGGTGTTCAAGAATAGTGAGACTGGTGTGTTGGCTGAATCACTCACCTAGGTGTTGACCCCAGATGATTGTGTACCCAGGATGGAGAGAGAGACTATGAGATAGACTATGGTTTCTGAGGTTTTAGATTGCCTATGGTAGTGATCCGTATATATGAGAGAGGAAGATACCTGGATGTGTGCCCTTACAGGTGAGGGGGTAAGTGGCATGGAAATATTCTTCTGGGCCTTAGAGCTTGGGAGGCTGATTAGCCTTCACTAACGTGGCCAGCAAAGAGGAAAAGTCTAATTTCCATAGGCCTAGAAGGTAAGGAAAGCATCTAATAGAGAGGATGAACATCTAATAAGAAAACTCATCGACCATGGTATCAGAATTCAAAAGGTTGGGACTGTTTAGTATTTAGTGAAGAGTAAGGCAAGCTAGAAAGAGGTTAGATTTGGGTGTAAGGATGACTTTTTTTTTTTTTTTCTGAATCAAATGGCTGGCTTTGAAGTTACAAATAGTAGTTTGGGTTTCAAGTTTTGGTGAAGCTTTTTGTTATCAACTTTACCCATCAAATCATTACAGCTTCTGTAGAAGGACAGCATGTATGGAGGTATTTCCAAATTTAAAAGTAATATGTCTCCAGTGAATATGCTGCTTGTCAGAGAAAGGAGAGGCTTTTTGGACCCCTTTTTGAGCTTTGAACTTCCAAAATATTTTGGCAAATTCGGTTGACCCTTGAACAACATGAATTTCAACTGAGAGGGTCCACTTTGATTTTTTTCAGCAAATCTGTGCTACAGTGTTACACGGTCGATGGTAGGCTGGGTCTGTCGATGTCAACATATAACCATGAATAGGCGAGGCCGACCGTAAAGTCATATGTGAGTTTTCCACTGCGGGGAGGCTCAGCCCCCTAACCCCCAGGTTGTTCAAGAGTCATCTGAATATGTGACAGCTCTTCTGTATTAAGATGCCTGGAAGGTTATGTTAAGCATTTTTAGGTCGCTTCTGGTCTTGGAGGTGGGAGAAGTGCCTTGATGCCGATGACATTTACCGTGGACGTGGGAGGCAGGCATATCTGCATTTATTTCTAATTTCTCTCCCGTTATTTTAGGACCTAGAGTCTCCTGGAAGAGTCTCTGTGTTTCTAAGGAGAACTCCCCACTCATGTATTAAGATCTCATTCCTTTCACCTACTCAAAGATTGGCTCCCACATATCTCTCTCCTGCAAGATCACATTTTCCCTCATTACTGGATTATTCCCTTCAGTGTAGAAATGTGCTGTTTTTTTCTCCATTTTTAAAATAATTACTCTCTCTTGACCTCATTTCATCCTTATGGCATCACACAGTTTCTTTGCCCCTTTATGGCAAACCTTACATCCATGTGTCCAATTACTTTCCCCATGCTTTCTTTTTTTAAAGTTTATTTCTTAAATTAAGGTGTAGTTGATTTACAGTATAGTGCTGCCCCATTCTTTCTCTAATTCATTTTCATCACACTTTCTACCTTGCTACTCTAAAAAAGAAAAAAAAGCTTTCCTAAAAGTCACTAATGACTGATTTTTCTAAGTCCAAAGTTCTGTGTTTTTTTCTTTTTTTGGTGAGGCCGGGGGTGGGCTGTGCTTGTGGCGTGTGGAAATTCCTAGGGCAGGGATTGAACCTGCATCACAGCAGCAACCCAAGCTGCAGCAGTGATAATGCCAGATCCTTAACTCACTGAGCCACCAGGATACTCCCAAAGGCCTGACTTTTTATCTTTTACTTGACCAACTTTTATTTTCCCCTCAACTTTATTGCAATATGATTGACACATAACATTGGTAAGTTTAAGGTACATGTTGATTTGATACATTTACAAATTGCAAAGTGATTTCCAAATAATTGAGCCACAGCCTCTATCCTGTCACATAGTTACCTTTTCCTATCAGCATTTTTGGAAACAGTCACTTGTTGAAACACTCTCTTTCCTTGTTATCAAAGATGCTACAATTCCTGGTTTCCCTCCTACCCCTCTGCTCCTTTTTTTCAACTCCTTTACTGGTTCTTTCTTATCTCTCTGACCTCCTAACATTGGAGTGCTCCTGTGATCAGTCTGCTCAGGCTTTCAATCAATCATATCATTCAGCCCTCTTTTTTTTTTTTTTCTCTTTTCAGGGCCGCATAAGCGGCGTATGGAAATTCCTAGGCTAGGGGTCGATATGGTAGCCTACACCATAACCACAGCAATGCGGGATCCAAGCCACTTCCGCGACCTATACCACAGCTTACAGCAAGGCCAGATCCTTAACTCACTGAGTGAGGCCAGGGATTGAACCTGCGTCCTCATGGATACTAGTTGGGTTTGTTACCACTGAGCCATGATAAGAACTCCTCCATCTCAATTAATGGAAACTTTATCTTTTCTGTGACTTGCGCCACAAACTTGGGTGTCATCCATGATTCTTTTCTTTCTTTCACATATAAACTATTAGGAAAGCAAACTGTGTTGGCTGTACCTTCAAGATCTATATCTAGAATCCAAGTACTTTTCTCTACCTACTGCATTCACCCTAATCACTTAGATTAGGTCTCATCCTTGGGTGTTGTTATAGCCTCTCTATCAGTTGTTTATTACCACCCACCCCTGTAAGCAGTGGCGTAAAGCAATAATCATTTATTAGCTTGTGATTCTAGGGTTGGAAGTTTGGGTTGGGCTCAGGTGGGTGGGGGCACTGTTCTTTTGCTGGTCTTACCTGGCTCGCTCATGTAGTAAATGGGGACTGGTAGGTTTGGAGGCTTCAGCTGGTCTGGCTTATATCTGCTACACATGGTCCAGTGAGCTGTCCTCTGCTTCATGACATAGTGGCCAAATAGCGGCAAAAGAGCAAGAGGAAGCAGCATGGCCTTTTGAGATCTAGACTAATTCTCACAACTGTACCTCCCCACTGCTGATCAAAGCAGTCACAAAGAGAGCCCAAATCTACAGGAATGGAGAAATAGACTACTTATGAGGGGAGCAATAAAGTCACTTTGTAAAGAAATGTGCATACAGTAATAGGGAAAAACTTGGGGCCATTTTTTTTTGTGTGTGCTTTTTAGGGCCGCAGCCGCGGCATGTGGGGGTTCCCAGGCTAGGGGTCTAATCGGAGCTGTTCCTGCAGGCCAGAGCCACAGCAACGCCAGATCCAAGCTGTGTCTGCAACCTATACCACAGCTCACGGCAACGCCGGATAGTTAACCAGCTGTGCGATGCCAGGGATCGAACCCTCAACCTCATGGTTCCTAGTCAGATTCGTAAACTGCTGTGCCATGGCGGGAACTCCACTATAGCTTTCTAACTGGTCTCTTCTGTCCTCTCTTTGTCCTCTACCACATTGTCAGCAGAGTAGCCAAGGTGATTATTTTTAAAACATAAGTTGGGATTTCTCTCTTTTCTCTTCTCTCAGAAAGCTCTGATGACTCCCTGCTGCCACCCAAAGTAAAGGGCAAAGTCTTTGCTGTGGCCTGTGAGGCTTGCCACCATCTGACCCCTTTGTTGCCTCTCCAACTACATTTACAACTACCGTCCCCCTCACTCACTAAATCTGCTCAATTAGCCTCTTGGCTATTCTCAGATATCTGAGGCATGCTCTTACGATGGCTTTTGTGTTTTCTTTCTGCCTAGAGTCCTCTTCTCTGACCCTATGGATACTTGCTTTACTTCCTTTAAGTCTTTGCGTATGTGTCACCTTTATGAGCCTTTCCTGAATCATCCTCTTTCAAATTGGAACCCCTTTCTAATATTATCTATCCCCATTCCCTGGTTTATTTTTGTATGTGGCACTTATCATATAAAATACTATATCATTTACTATTTGGCTTATTCTTGTCTTCCCCCCTCTAAAGGCAGGGATTTATTCTTAAAATCATCCTGTTTTGGGAGTATCCTGGTGGCTCAGTGGGTTAAGGATCTGGCATCACTGCTGAGGCTCAGGTCATTGCTGTGGTGTGAGTTTGATCCCTCGCCCAGAAATTTTTATATGCCATGCCATGGACACAACCACATACACTAAAAATCTGTTGTGGAAAATTTCAAACACACACATAAATAGGGACTATTAGTAATGAATTTAATTTAGATAAAATCTTGTTTGCTTTTGTTTTCTCTCAACATTTTTCGTCCTCTTTTTCTTAAAAAAGTAATTATCTTTCAGTGATAAGGACTTTTTATTTTAAATGTGATTGCTATGTTGTTATCATTCCTAACAAAATTACCACAAATTCCTTAATATTATCTGATACTCAGTCCATATTTCAGAATTTCTCAGTTGTGCTGAGTGTCTTATTATAGTTGATTTATTGGAATCAGAATCCAATTAATGTTTCTAAATTGTAATTGGTTATTATGTCTCTCAAGTCATTTCTAGTATAGCAGTTCTTCCACCCTTTCTTTTTCTCATGTCATTGATTTATTAGAGAAACAGTCACTTGTACTTCTATATGTCCCAAATTCTGAAGTTACTGCTCTGCAGGTGTTTTTGTCTGCCTTGTTCCTTTATCTTTTATATTTCCTATAAATTAGTAGTTAAATATAGAGAGCTCTGTGGAACCAGTTTGGATTTTTTTTTTTTTTGTCTTTTTGTCATTTTAGGGCCACACCCGTGGCATGTGGAGGTTCCCACGCTAGGGGTCTAATTGGAGCTATAGCTGCCGGCCTACGCCACAGCCACAGCAACGCAGGATCAGAGCGGCGTCTGCGACCTACACCACAGCTCACGGCAACGCCAGATCCTTAACCCGCTAAGCAAGGCCAGGGATCGAACCTGCAACCTCATGGTTCCTAGTCAGATTCATTTCCGCTGAGCCCACTACGGGAACTCGTGGATTTTTTTTAGGCAGGAATATTCTCAGCGGGTTTGGTGTATTCCATCACATCATGAAGACGCAGTGCCTAGTTTCTCATTTTTAGTGATGCTAAGAGGAATCTGTGGGTTCCAGTGGGATCACTCTGATCCCTCCATTATAAAGCCCCATCATCCTTTAGCTTAATTGTTTATGCAAAAATTGATGATTGATTCACAAATCAATTAGCTGTTAACAAAGTGACTTCATATCTTTAAAAATTTTTAAAATAAATGGATACATTTTAATTTTCTTCATGTTTCTGTTTACAACATCACTTCGCTACTAATTTTTCCCCTTTCCCTTTGAATCCTGAACGTGCTCACATTCAGAATACCTTCAGAATGTACTGATCGGAAAGCTTGGAAGGAGATGAAGGCTGGGGGATGGGGAAGTAAGGATTATTTATCCACCCACCTGCTAATTTGCCTGTCTCCCCTCCCTCCTTTCTATCTCTCTCTTTTGATTTTGCGAGATTTTAAGCTGTGTAGGATGGTTAGCATTTAGCAGGCCACTGAGGCCTCATGGGGATTGGAAAGTTGGTGATGTGTTGAGAGCAGCATTGGTATTGGGTATGAATTGGATGCAAATCGGGGGGACAGTTTAGTGTACAGGTTTTAATATATGTTGAGTTAGAATGAAGATTGGCTTCAAATAAAACTGAGAAGAAGCATCTTGTACATTCTGCACTTAGTACCGTTTAGCAGCTTGTACTCTCTGCACTTAGTACCCTGTTGTCATGTAGCCTTTCCTCATGACGTGGATGAAAGTCACTTGCACCCCATGGATTACTTGTGCATTGCTGCATTGTTTTAAAAACAACTGAGTGACTTTTTCAGTCTTATGCAGCTCAGTATATGATTGCACTTTCTTCTACTTGTCTGAACTAAAAACCTTGGAGTCATCCTTCACTCTCTTATATTCCACATCCAATCCATTAGCAAATTCTGTCAAAATATGTGTAAAGTCTGACCTCTTCTGACTACCCCACAACTGGTGTCTTTGTCCAAGGCAACATTTTTTCTTTCCTGGATTATTGCCATAATCTCCTAACTGGTCTGGCTTTTCCCATCCTTACCCTCTAATTGTCTGTTCTCCAGTGAAGCCAGAAGGACCTTTTTAAAATGACAGTCAAGTATGCCACCCCTTATTCCAAAGCCTCTGGGACTACCAGTCCCACTCAAAACATCTGGAGCCTATAGTGTCTACAGGGGCTTCTGTCATCTCTTACTACCCAGCTTGCCCACTTGCACCAACCACACTGGTGTCCTTGGTTTTTCCTGAACTTCCTACATGTCCTTCTTCCTCATGGCTGTTGCCTTTAATGTTCCTTCTGTCTGGAAGGCTCACGATTTCCTCCAGGTCTTTGTCCAGCTGTCACTGCATCAGAAAGCCCTTACTGGAATTCCCATCGTGGCTCAGCGGAAACGAATCTAACATCCATGAGGACGCAGGTTCGATCCCTGGCCTCGCTCAATGGATTAAAGATCTGGTGTTGCCGTGAGCTGTGGTGTAGGTCACAGACATGGCTTGGCTTGGATCTGGAGTTGTTGTGGCTGTGGTATAGGCCATCGGCTACAGCTCCAATTCGATCCTAGCTTGGGAACCTCCATATGCTGTGGGTGCCACCCTAAAAAAGACAAAAAAACAAAAAAAAGCCCTTCCTTTATTCTTTGATAGATTCCAAACCCTCCCTATATGAAGACCTCCCTAAACTGTATCTGTTGATGACAACATTTTTTTAGGTATAATGTTCTATATGCATTTGGAAAATTAGTGGAAAATTTAAACTGTACTGTAATTTAAACAATTAAAAATAACTATCCTTTATTAATCAGCTATTCACAGGAGGTGTTTGCACTCCAAAAAAATGAAAACAAAAAGACACAGGAGACTTTGGAAGGTGTTGCATATGTGTATTACCTTGATTGAGGTGATGGTATTCTGGGTGTTCACACACATCCAAACTTGTCAAATTGCACACAAGAAATATGGGCATTTCTGGTGTATCAATTATACTTCAATAAATCTGTTCAAAAATACCTCTGTCAACTGAGGGCAATTCTCGATTGAAATTAGATTGGAGGAAGTTGAACACACTGGAGGAACACTTAATTTTTTTCAGGGACAGATGGATTAATCTCCTGGCAAACAATTTAGAATCAAAGGTAATTCTGTTAGCTTAGTTGTTGGGAACTCTGCAGTACCGTTATAACATCTAATAACTCAAAGGTGTAACTTTCTCATTAAATAGCTCTTAATAAGCAGTGTAATTGGATCAAGTGAGACTTTTTTATCTTGGTATGTGCTATGATGAAACTGCCTCTTTAGACAGTAATAAAAGACCATGATTTCGAGTGAATAAATAAGATCACTGATTTTTTTTTATTGAGACCAAAAAATTGATCTTACATTTTTATTGGAAGAGAATAATTTCTATTTAATTTAAAAAAGTAATGTATGCTCATTGTAGGGGAGAAAATTAGACATTGCAAATATAAGGAATGTCATAGTATGTAATGTTGTTAATTTATTAACCAGAAATGAGCTTAATATTTTGCATATTCATTTTTTCACTTAATTTTAAATCTCTACATAGATATAATCTTATATTTATAAACTTGGTCATGTTTATGATTGAGTGAATATAAACATTTTCAATTTTTTGCTCTATCACAAGCATTTCTTTAATTACTAAAACTTTATAAATGCTGTTTTATATTACTAATCAGTATTTTATCTGCATATTCCTTAGTTTACCTTTTAGATCAATGAATAGCTTTAAACAAAGATGCTTGCTTTTAATTTTAAGCCTTTTGTATTCTTACAATTTTGGAATTGAAGTGAATAAAAGTGGAAGCATCTCTGCCACCCTTTGGGGCATAGCCAGGAAGTGCCAAACACCAAGGTCAGATGCTCAGTAAGTACCCTGACTGCTCACTCCCAGAGTGGATTAATTTTGGACCTACGCTAGACTTTTTGCTTTATGTGCTAAGTTCCCTGTGGAACTGACTACGGTAGACTGGGGCTTGGGGAGATCTTGTGGTCCTGGGAACCACGCTGATTCTTATTTCTGTGGCTTTGCTCTGGAGCTGATCTGGCATTTGAGGACTGTTGTATCAGTCTGAAAGTAGAACAGGTTGGGAGCAGTTTCATAAATAGGATTTGAATTTGAGCTGAGTGGCAGAAATAGTCTGAGGTTGAAAGGAAGCTCTTTGAGCATTGGCTTCATTCTGAGTTGCTGGCTCGCGCTATCCAAGTCATGTACTTCCAACATGGTGTTGATAAGTTCCATTGAACCTGTACATGTGAAAACTATGTATTGGTTTTAAAGTATGTGAAATTAAAAAGAATTCTCATGAGGATCTAAGTGCTCCCCCCTCCCCGTGTCTTCCTCACCCTCTCTGTCCCCCTCCCCACTTCATTTACATATAATTCTTACCTTTATCTTAAAAGACATTCTACAGCTGTACTCTGCCTACAGGGTATTAGCATTTCATTGCAGGATCCTTTTCTAATTCTTGAATATGCTGCTTGGTGTCTCTTTACTATGGTGAAAGACTTTACTAATGATCTTCTGCCCAGGGTGGTTGTGAAGGTTAACTAATATCAGATTATTAAGCACCCTACAAGTAAAAACAGCCACGAATAATGCTGGCTGTGTAATGGAAATTTAGTAAATGTTACTTCTTTGGGTAATTGTATGATTAAAATGCTTTTTATCCCAGTGGGAAATACACAGAGGTGATACTGCGGGTTTTTAAAGGGTTGTAATACATAGCAGATTAAGAGCATAGCTATGATAAATAATAGCTGTCAACTGAAGCATTCATGTAAAACTTATGATGTATTCAAGTAACAAAGGCCCATTTTCCATCTCTATTAGATTCAGCTGGAAACAGTGAAGAACCAGTCTTGTGAGCTTTTACATGTGTTCTTTGACCTTTTATTTTATTTTATTTTTTAAAGAAAATGTACCAAAATGAATAACAGTGTGATAAAATCTCAGTAATCTGGATTCTGCTGATTTGGGATTTGGACTTGGCTAAAGTTCATCTTTATATTACCCATATGAAATTATTTACTCAGTTTAAAAAAGAAAAAAGCTGGGAAAAAGGAATAGGTCTAAGAACTAATTATTTTCAGACCCTAAATGTGTTGATAACTGAATCTGTTTATTGTATTAATTTGAAGATAGAGTTGTTTACAAATTTATTATTTTACTTCTGGTTCTTATTTATTGTGGTCTTGGTTTCCTAAGTCTTAATTAATGAGAAAGATTTGCATGTCAATTCATCTTATTTCTCACTTTCTGTTTTGGAAAGTTGATTTGAAAACCAACAGAATTCTGATTCTAACAGTTCTTAAATCTATTGTGTATTTAGGTACTGTGCTAAACACAGCAACTCAAAAAACATTTCTTAACTGATTATTACATGCCAGGCCTGGCAGGGGTTGAACGAGGCTGAGCTCTTTCCCTCAAGAAACTCAAAAGTCCAGGAGATAGTGCAGCAGGTTTGGTCAATGAGGAATCCTACCCGTGTGACACTAGTGTCTTCACTAGTGTCTGAGCAGGTACAGCTGCTACACCAATGGAAGCTGGCCCCTTGTACATCTTGGGGGCTGATGACAGTCCTCGTAGAGCTGGAAGGGACATTTGAAATTAAGCCTTGCTCTGCAGTATGGCCTCTTTACACCATATCCTCATGTTCTCCTTGAATGGAATGTGATGCCAGGTTATAGTTCAAGTTCTGTTTTCTGAGGCAACCACAGGAGCCGACAACATTCCGTGACTTCTTTTTGATCTTCCTGGTTCTGGATATTTCTTCCAGAACATTCCACTGTTATTTCAGACTCCTGTATGTTTTTACAAGTGAACTCATCCATGCAGAAATTTCCCTGTCTCACTGAGCTGTGTTTTAAACTGTCACATGGTGGGGCTACCTGCCAGCCAAGCATTCATTTGCAGCAGTGTAGCCATGTGTGTCTGTGTGGTAGTGTTTGAGCAATTATTTGGGCAAATAATTGTGTTCATCTACTTCAATGAATATTTACTGATTTAAAAAAATGTAAATATGAAGGCATTGATACCCATGGCAAGAAGCGTGGACTTACTAAAGAGTGATGCTAGTTACCATGACCAAAGTAGCCAATCTTTATCCTTTTTAGATACTTAACTGAACTTAAAGTGAATGGTCAATGATGAAATAAAAGTATAAAATCAAAGAACATACACAAATGTGGGGGAAGATGTGTTGCTGCTGATGGTGCCATAAGATAGAGTGAAGTTTAGACTGATAATTTTTGTTCTTTGTGCTTAGCATGGAGCAGTCCTTTAATATGTAACTTTTGCACATCAGACTTGATTACGTGTTTTTAGGATTGCAATATATGCAAAGGAACAGAGCTATTTGCATATGCTGACGAGCTGCTTTGGTAGCTTGATTTAACACTGTATATCCAAACCCAAGGTTGTTTTTTTTTTTAAGATTTGCTTGACTCCCTGGGATGCAGCAAGATATATAGAAGAACAAGATGTTGGGTTCAGGGTTCAGACTAAGAATAATAATAGCTAACATTTTAAAAGTGTTATATGCCTCTTTCTGAGTGAATTGCTTTAATGGATTATCTTAATTTTACAAAACTCTGTCTGCTGTCTTTATGAGGAGTGGTTAAGAATGTGAGCTTTGACTGTTCCATGTTCTACTTCTTACATAATTAGGCAATTAATTTTGACCTCCCTTTGCCTCACTTGGTTTTTCATATGAAAATGAGGATAATAATAGTATTCGTGTCATGGGGTTATTTTGAATGCTGGGTGGGAGAACATATGTAAAGAACTTCAAAAGTGCCTGCCTGGCACATGGTAAAACTCCCGATAAATACTGACTGTTAATACCTACTACATAACCTGAAGCAAGTTAATTCCTCTCTGAGCTCCTATTTTCTCATATAGGAAATGGAGTTATTAATACCTACTTTAGGGAGTTCCCTTCGTGGCTCAGCAGTTAATGAACCTGACTAGGATCCATGAGGATGTGGGTTCGATTCCTGGCCTTGCTCAGTGGGTTAAGGATCTGGCGTTACCATGAGTTGTGTAGGTCACAGATGCAGCTCGGATCCTGTTACTGTGGCTAGTGGCTACAGCTCCAATTTGACCCCTACCCTGGGAACCTCCATATGCCCCGCGTATGGCCCTAAAAAGCAAAATAAAATAAAATGAAAAATGATATTAGGACATTTGTCTAAAGTCACATAGCTAGTAAGTGGTAGAATCAAGTCTCCAAGTAGTGTAGCATGGAACAAGAAGAACAGACTAGAGAGAGAGAGACCAGGCTTAATTAAATTCATGGTTCAGTCCTAAAAAGTAACACAAGTATAGGAAAAAACAAAACAAAACAAAAACAACCCACCTCAGAGTTATTTGGAAGACTCAGCGGGATGAGTTACTTAAAGTACTTTGTGGATGTGTGGCACACAGGAGCTGTTTCGTCCAACATGTTGCTCTAAATCCTGTGTTGTGTGAGTTCCCACTGTGGTTTAGTGGGTTAAGAACCTGACATAACATCAGTGAGGATGCGGATTCTATCCCTGGCCTTGCTCAGTGGGTTAAGTAAGGATCTGATGTTGCTGCAGTGGTGGTGTAGGCCAGCAGTTGCTGCTCCATTTCAGCCCCTAGCCTGGGAACTTCCATATGTTGCAGGTCATAATTTTTAGCAACTTGGGTTTTAGAAAGTCATATCTTCTATTTGTAAAGGCTGTGTTAGTATTTGAATAAAGATTTTCTGTTTTGGTAACTTTATTCAGATTACAAAAACACATATTCTTGTGAAAAAAAAACTAGAAAATAGGAACAAGCAAAAATAAAAGTCACCCATAATTTATGTTTTTCAGGCTTTTCTATGTACTTATGTACCCAGAAAACCTGGATTTGAATTTCAGCGTACTGGATGACCTTGGGAAAAGTTATCTGTCCTCTCTGTGCCTCAGTTTCTTCTTCTGTTAAATGAGTGCCTATTTTCATAGGCTTGTCGTGAGGGTTAAATGAGGTGATAAATGTTATGTGCTGCAAATATTGCCTGGCCCTTAGGAGAACCACACATGTGGGGTTTTTTAAGAAACTTTGTTATGAAAAATTTCAAATATATATATAAACATAGAATAGTATTATGAACTCTAATGTACCCTTCTAGCATCAACAGATAGTCTTGTTTCATTTATCATTTCCTCTATTTTTTTCTTCTCCTGGAGGAAGATTGGTGTACTTCAGTTTGTGTCATATTAATATTTGCTGAGAAGTAAATTATTTTAGAGAAACAGGGCACAAATTTTGAGTTATTTTTTAAAAGAAGGAAATAATCAAATACCTATAAAATACATTCTGTGGTGTTTTACTAAATTTTAGTTAACTGAATGGTATTTGAAGTAATATGAATATGGAGATTTTAGCTATTCAGATTAGACATTTATTGGTCAGCGAGGTCTTTAAAATGAAGGTTGAGCATCAGTTTTGTTGCAAATGTACAGTAAAGATTATTTTATATTAAGTTGAGTATCTAGTGGTGGAGCAAAATATTTAAAAATTGTAACACTGGAAAAAATAATCTCATAAAGGAGCCAATTTGAAGACGTGGTTTGGATACTGTAAAAATTCTAGAGATAAATCAGTTTTTAGACTTTAATTTTGCTGGAGTATAGTTGACTTGCAATGTTGTATTATTTTCAGGTGTACAACAAAGTGAATCAGTCATACATGTAAATATATTCATCCTTTTTTCCCATATAGGTTATTACAAACTATTGAACAGATTTTCCTGTGTTATAGAGTAGGTTCTTGTTAATCATCTGTTTTCTGCAGTAGTGTGTATGCATATGTTATTCCTACCCTCCCAGTTCTCCTCTCCTTACCCCCTCACAGCTTTACCTGTGGTAACCATAAGATTGGTTTTGAAATCTGTTTGTTTGTAGACTTTAAAAATCACTATTTTTCATCTACATTTCCTTATATATTTAGCATATGAGTGCATACACATAAAAGAGACTTTACAAAAGATAATCCAAGAGTAACTGGAGAAAACATTGTAACAAATCAGACATTACTCAAGTTGTTGGTTTTGTTTTTTACTTTAATGTTTGGTTCTCCTGGACAGTAATCAATTCTAACTTGGAATTTCCTGCCTTTGATCTTATTTTAGACTCCCATTTCAAAATCTGTGAGTAAGTAACATGTGATATAACTGAGAAGGAACGAAATTGTAAAGGCAGGAATATGACTGCAATTTGATGTATTTTAGTAAATTGCAGCCAGTGAGATCATCAGAACTCATAGTCACCTAAATTTGCTCAGCATTGAATTACAGGTCTTAAAATTCCTGGGACATGATGCAGGAATATGGAGCATGCTGGTCACGCCTCGCTTTACTGATGATCTAGAGAAACACTGGGTTGAAGTCAAGAAACCTCCCTTCTCACCTGACCCAGCATGAGTATCTTTTTGTCAGGTTGCTTAACCCCTCTGACATTGTTGCTTATTTCTCCAGTAACAAAAGTACAGGAGGGAGATGCTCTTAGGTCCACTATATTATTAAAGTACTGCTAGCTGCTGCAACAGACCCCAAAATGCAACAGTTCAATGCAGAAGTTTTTTTTTCTTTTTCTTGTATACTGATTGGAATTTTATTTAGGCTTGCAGTTCTGCTTCAAGCTATCTTAGGATTTCTTCTTTCTTATTTCTCCAACCACATCCTAGAGGCATCATCTTCAGGCACATTATTGAATCTGAGTTGTTGCCAAGACCTGGTTTCAGCTGGCAAGAGAGTGGAGGAAGCAGTTGCAGCCTGGGATTGGTACTCTTGGTCACGTCTGCTCAGACTCCACTGGGGAGAATTTGGTCACACACATGGTCGTATCTAGCCATCGCTGAAGCTACGAAATGTAATGAAGCCAGTCAGGTTACATTTTATTACTTTAGAAGAAAAGCACAGATATTGAAGGATAGTTTGCAGTCTCTGCCACAACTATGCCATTTCTGCTTTCACTGATTGACCAAGTGGTTCTGCTGCAGCAGCTGATGGACCTCTGCTTCGGCTAGATTTTGAAATTAGTGGTGAACATAAAAGTATTTCCTATTCTCAGCTTAATTTAATCATGACTTAGTGAAAATAATGATTAAAGTTACCGTTTTCTTCCACTTGCTCCCTAGTATTAAAAACTTTCCATTGCAGTTTCCCCATGATATTTCCACTTTTATGAATCACGTTGTTAGGAGGGCTCCACTCGTCATATCCTATTAATTTGAGAGTGCAGGAGCCGGTTGGATTTTAAAACCTTTGAAGCAAGAGCTGAGATTAAGCTTGAGTTTCTAGCAGATTTCAGGATATAATAAAGGGTAATGAAACAAAATCTAGCTGCCAGATCCTAGAAAGGCTATGGGACTCATAGGGACTGAGAAGAGGTAGGTGAGAAGCTAAGCAGGCAGGAGAACAAATACGGGACAGTAAAGCAAAGTGCATGGTTGAAAAGTTTTTTTTCCCCCTGTTTTAAAGGGCAGAGCGAAACAGCTAGGAGAGTATGGAATATACCTCCAGCCACAGTTTTGACACACTTACAAGATCAGGTCAAATTTATTGTTGGTGCCCATCAGCTTTTCTATAAACCATTAAAAAAAAGTAATACATTGTCAAAAATATAAGCTGTTAAAAAAAGTAAAACATTGTAAAAAATATGTGTTTAAAATCCTCAGGCTCGTGTTCCCGTTGTGGCTTAGCAGGTTGAGAACCCACCTAGTTTCCATGAGGATGCTTGTTTGATCCCTGGGCTTGCTCAGTGGGTTAAGGATCTGGGGTTGCTGTGGGTGTGGTGTAGGCTGGCTCCTGTTTGACTCCTGGCTTGGGAACTTCCATATGCCACAGTTGCAGCCTTAAAAGCCAAAAAAAAAAAAGAATCTCAGGCTGTTGATAGCATAACTTAATTTGTGGGAGGAAGAAACTCAGTAAATGCGTAACTAATAAGTGGAACAGTTGATAAAGTGTTAGAAAGAAAAAAAAAAGGCCTAGACGTTTTACCTCTGAAACAAGGTCCTGTTAACGAAGTTTAACCTTTTATCAGTCTGATGATGACATGACTTTTGCAGACTAGCTTCTACAATGTGCTCTCTGTAGTGATGATTCCCACCTACATTTCTTCCCTGAATCCTTCTTATAGAGAAATTTGGTAGTCAGGAGTGCACTGGACAAGTCTTTCTCTGTAAGCACTGGACACCCTCCCACCTCTCCCAAACTGGCCTGCATAATCCCTCTGCTAGGTGCCCATAGCCCTTGTGAATATAATTACAGTTGACCCTTGAATAACATGGGTTTGAACTGCACGGGTCCACTTATAACATGGATTTTTTTCAGTAAATAGATTATTACAGTACTGCAGGATCTGTGGCGATAAGTGTGGATGAGAAACTGTGGCTATGGAAGGCCGACTAGAACATTTTATGTAGATATTCAGTTTTACAGGGGCTGGCCTCACTAACCGCTGCATCGTTTAAGGTCAACTCTATATAGATTTTTGTTTTTCAGATCATACCCTTCATTTAATGTTTGACACTAAGTACTTTTGTGTGATATATGTTGCATATTTTTGTATCCTAGGGAAGCTGTTGAGAGAGTTGAAAACTTTAGGTGCCTTATCTGCCTCTCCTTTATTACTTCTAGAGTGCAATTGATTTATTTTCTTGGAAGTGTTTTTATGTGGCTGAAACACCTTGGCAGATCAGATGGGTAATTGCTTAAGCTAAACAAGTTATTTGACTCATGGAACTTAAAGAACTCATTAAAAATTCTCTTTCTGATTTAGATTCATTCAAACAGACAAAAAAGGCACAATGACAGGTTGGAGATAAATCTTTTTAAATCAAACACTTTTTTGGAACACGTGGTTTATGGAGCATATTGTGACTGGTTTCCTTTTAGTAAAGAATGCCATGGTAAGAAGTAATATATAAATTGTTTTCTTTAATTTATGAACTGCCCAGGGGACATTGAGATTAAAAATAAAGTAGGACACATGATGCACTGTGAATGCTAAAGCAAACATATATACTCTTTTTTTGAAATTCCCTAAGAAAATATGATATTTTGATACCTTGAAAGGCCAAGTGGTCGTGATTAACCTCAAAATATGTCTCTAGCAGATGAAAGACACTTGCAATTTGTAGCCCAAAGATAGTAAATCAAGGATGATATCAAATCATATTGCAGCTCGAACACTGGTTTTGAGAATGCCTAATGGCCATTTGTTAGGACGGATAAAGTTACTGTAGCTTTTAAAAACTTATTTACTTTCTAATGTGTTGCATCAAAATAAGGGCTGCCTTTTGTAAGCTTAGGTATTTGTCATCCGCCCTTAGATAATTTTGACCAAAATAGTACTCTTTTACTCCATTGGCCCACCTCCTAGAGACAAAGTTATCTTTCTGGACAGTTCGGTTTCTTCTTAACCTAACCAGCTGCTTGTCTGGTTACCAAAGCATTTGGGGATTCCATCTATCATTCAGGCCTAGATAAGACAGTATAACCCCACATTTTCTTCTCTTTAGCTCTGTCACTGCTGACATTTGGGTAAGTATATTCTGTGATAAGCTGATAACCATCTGCTTCTATGGATACTCTAAAGCTGACTTTTATTGAGTTAGGTTAGATCATCAGAAGTCTCTGTATTCAGACCCTATTACCTGAGGATTTTTTTTTTTTTTGAATTACATGTTATATAATAACCATTGCTTTATCCAGGGCTTGTTTAAAATAGAAGTAACATAAAATTTCTTTTTGCTTATATTACTGAGAATATTAGTTATTATATCATTCTGTGTCCCATATGTAATGTGAGAGTTTTCCTTCAGAGTTTAGGGGCATAAAAAAGTTTGTTTCTTTGATAAAGATAACCTTCTATCTTTTAAATAATAAAACATATTACTTATTTATATATTTATATTTTATAATATATATATTTTATAGTATATGCAGATGCACAGAAACAAATTAGAATGTAAATTGTAGCAGTTTTTGTTAACAAATTTTATAAATTAATTAAATAAATAGGATGTAAACCAAGAGTCAGTAAACTACAGCACTCCTGACTTCTGTTTTTGTAAATAAAGTTCTATTGGAGCACGGCCTTTGTCATTTGTTTCTGCATTGTTTGTGGCTGCTTTCCTGCTATAGTGGCATACTTGAGTACTTGCTATCTGACACTCTGAAGAAAAAAATTAATTGTCCTAATGTAAATAATCACATAATAGTATGGGTCAGCCATATAGTCATATAGCTAGTATGTGTCTTCATGCAATAGCATTGAAGAAATATAAAGCAAGGTGGTTACTATAAGATGAGGCCACCTTGTTCTTTTTGTTCCTTCTTTTTAGGGCTGCACCCTCAGCATATAGAGGTTCCCAGACTAGGGGTCGAACCTCGGAGCTACAGCTGCTGTCCTATGCCATAGCCACAGCAACCCAGGATCTCAGCTGCATCTACGACCTACACCACAGCTCACGGCAATGCTAGATTCTTAACCCACTGAGTGAGGCCAGGGATCGAACCCACATCCTCATGGATCCTAGTTGGGTTCGTTCACTGCTCAGCCACAAAGGGAACTCCCAAGATGTGGCCACTTTGGAAGGGCTTAACAGAGAAGATGTGCCATGCAAGGAATTTCATCTTTAAATAGTAGGAACATATAGAGAAGGACATTTTATGTGGGAGAGAACAGCATAAATCAAATCCTTTAGGAATGAGCAGATTTTTGTGCACATGGGACAGCACTTCATTTTTTGTGCACTTCATTCAACAGCAAAAATGAAGTGTGTGAGACTGTTGTTGGAGACTTAAAAGCTGGGAATCAGAATTTGCATTTCATCTGACGGGCTTTTGAGAACCCAGTCTGAATTCTTTACAGGGAAAAGTTGTGATGGAGATAGCACTTTAGCACAGTTCATTGGACAGCAGTGTATGGAGGGAACTCAAGTATGGAGAACCCCAAGCCTAAGCAGTTCCTAAAGGAAAGCTCTCCTGAAGAACTAAGATGATGAGTAGAGAAATGGAGAGGGAAGGTAGACTCTGAGATGCTGGAAGGAATGCAGCTGACTTTGTGACTAGATTTAGAGAATGTTGGTGAAGAAAATTGTGAGAGGAGAACTGGGAAAAGATACACCAAAATGGGAACAGTTTTTATGAGAGAAAATATGTGTTTTGTTTTTAACATCTTCAATTTCTGGTGTTTCAGATCCTTATGAAAGAGAGAGAGTAGGGAAGTGTTTGGGGATAGGGACTAGATGAAGCCTCTAGGGCAGTTTACGTGAAAAAAGCACAAGGCAAGAGGCTTGGGAGCACATTCATGAAGGAGGATGGCACATGAGAAGCAGAATGGACAGAGGGAAAGGAGGAGCCAGCAGAGCAGTGTTTGCCAAGGTGTATTCCAGGGAAGACTGGTTTGTAGCCTGTTAACAGGTATTTGTAGAAAAAAGGGGGCCATGACCAGATAAGTTTGGTAAACTCTGGGTTAAGTGAAGTTAATTAAACTTCTTGCTTTAGAACCTCCCAGATTTTTCAATAACATGCACCATTGTTTGTGTCACCAACTAAGATCTGTCTCTTTGATTATAGATTCATGTATCCAACTTTCTACCTGACACCTCCATTTGGATATCTGTTAGGGCCTCTAAAACTTACCTGTCTGTCCAAAATGCAATTCCCGTCTTCCCTCACAAACTTGTCTCCCTGTATCAGTTGATGGCAACTCCATCTTTTCCTTTTAGTAAAAAAACGCCATGGTAAGTAATATATAAACAGTTTTGTTTAATGTGGAAAATGCCCAAAGGAATTGAGGTTAAGAATACTCAGACTGGAATTCCCATCGTGGCTCAGCAGAAATGAATCTGACTAGTATCCATGTGGATGCAGGTTCAAAATCTGGCCTTGCTCAGTGGGTTAAGGATCCAGCATTGCCACAAGCTGTGGTGCAGTTCGCAGAAGCAATTCAGATCTGGCGTTGCTGTGGCTGTGGCGTAGGCTGGCAGCTGTAGCTCCAATTTGACCTCTAGCCTGGGAACCTCCATATGCCCTGGGTGTGGCCCTAAAAAGAAAGACAAAAAAAAAAGAATACTCAGATCAAAAACCTTGATCTGAGAAACCTTTCTTTTATACTCTCATCCAGTCCATTAGCAAACACATTGCCTCTACCTTTGAAGATATCCAGAGAATGACCACTTCTCATCTCGAGTGATCCTATTAAAATTTTAACATTTTAACCATTTAACTCAAGATAAATCCATCAGTTTTTCCAGTGGCCTACAAGCCTTTTTTGATCTGGCTTCTTATCATTGACTCTGATTTACTGTTCTCTTCTCTCTTCACTCTGTTCCTGACTCATCTTTTTGTTTTTTTCTGGAACAGATCTTAAGCACTATTAGCTTAGGGCTTTTGCACACACCGTTTCCTGTGCCTATGACACTCTTTCTCCAGGTTATCTGTATGGCTAACTAACTCCTAAATATCACCCTCTCTAGAAGGTGACTACCATACTCAAATAGAAAGTGTGTCCATCTCCCATTTTTCATCCCCTCTCTACTCTGTTGGCTTTGTTTTTGCATTTTTCTATCAGTTTTTTGAGATATAATTAACAGCACTGTATAAGTTTAAGGTGTACTGCGTAATGATTTGACTTACATGCATCATGAAATGATTGATTACCACTTTAAGTTTAGTGAACATCTATTATTTTGTACAAATACAAATTAAAGCAATAGAAAGGAATATTTTTTTCTTTTTGATGAGAACTCTTAGGATTTATTCCCTTAACAACTTTTATGTATTAGGATCTAGCAATGTTAATTATATATTTGCATGTTGTACATTATCTTATACCTGGAAGTTTGTACATTTTGACTGCCTTCATCAAGCTGCTTCTCCCCTTTCCTCTGTTTCCAGCTGCAAAATAAATGAGTCACAGGTATGAAATAATGTATAGTGTGAGGAATATGTCAATAATTATGTGATATCTTTGTATGGTGATGGTAATTAGACTTATAGTGGTTATTTTAAAATGTGTAGAACTATCAAATCATTGGGTTTTGTAACAGGAACTAACATCATGTTGTAGATCATTTACAAGCTCATAGAAAAAGAGATCGCAGTTTTTTTTTTTTGCTCTTATCACCTTCTAACATGTTTTATGTATTATTTGTTTTTTTATTTACTGTTTGCCTCTTCCCACTAAACTGTTGGCTCCATGAGTAGAGGAGTTTTTGTCTTATTTTGTTCACTGTTGAGGCCTAAGCACCTAAAACTGTGCCTGACACACAATAGTCACTTATTGTTTGTTAAATGAGTGTGACTCTTCAAGACAGCAACATATGTCACTACAAAATTCTTTTTTCCTCCTGAGGAGATCTCTATCTTGGGTTTCCCAGAGACACTCTTCGGCAAATTCTGTTATAATGAAGACAATTTCAAGAAAGATGAGATTAATACAACTGGGAGTTGAAATATTAACCTACTTAAAAGCTAATGAGTAGATTTAGAGAGGGGACATGGTTTGCAGTCTTAGAACACCTTGTTTCAGTGCTGTGAAATGTCCACTTCAAAGGACTAAAGTTGAACCTGGATGTTGAGGAAGAAAAGTAGGATAAATTATTCGGGAAGTCTAACTTTGGAAGAAAAGAAGGAAAGTAGAAAGAGCTGCAGGTTCAACACAGGTACCTCCATTTTTGAGATCAGGAGAGCTTGGTTTTGTTGCCTGTTGTTTTTATAAGGTAACTTAGAGTATTATACTGACATAAACTTTTTTTTTAAGTTATACTGTAATAAATAGGTGGTCTAAAGCATGCTATTTTTCAAAATGATGTAATTTTATGGGTTCAGTGCTACATGGGAATTGGATAAATTGAGATATATACTTGGGAAATGCTCTTATTAGTTCTGTGTCTCTACTTTACCACCTTGCCCTCCTCCATCCTTTTTGCTTGATTTGTTGTTGATTTGTTGTTGTTGTTTTTGTTGTACTTGCGAGCCCAGTAGGAATGAGAGGTGTGATGTAAATATTAAAAGTTGGTGCTAATTGCTTGCTTGTTCCTCTTTTAGAAGACAAGTGATCTGTTTTGATGTGTGTTTCTCTGTCATTTCTATACTGCCTGAAAAAACCTCACCTAAGGCTTTACACTTGTCACTAACAGTTGGATTCACGCTTAAAATGAAAGCTTGTACCAAAGTGAGGCATAGTTTAAACAACTTGTGAAAGTTTGATTTTTTTTCTCTCTTAGAGGTTTTGAACCACAGAAGAATTAATTTCTATTTCAAACATGGGCTTGAATTTTTAAAATTATGTTATGTAGGCTTGAGCCTTTGGATTTCTTGTTTGTTTCTGTAGGATGAATTCATCTATTTCAGGATTAGCTTTCATGGGAAAAACTAAGAGCAGTTGAGCATTTTTAGTTTATTTATCAATCATGGCATTTGAGGGCCGAAGTGGTTAACTGTGAAAGTTATGCCAAGGATGATTCTGCAGAGCTCTGTGCTTTATTTCCATTGTTGTCTTTGGAATGAATTACTTTCATGTTATTTGACAAGCAATTGGTTTGAACTACTTTTCTGGACTAACAAATATTCTTTTGTTTTGGTTACAGAGTCTGCATACATACATGTAAAAGAAGCAAAAATGTCAGATGATATCAGGAAAAGGTTTGAATTTCCAAATTCTCTTATCCAATCACAGGTAATTTTATCTGTCTATCTATCTATCTTTCTATCCTTCATGGTAACAAATGAAGCATTTTGTTGGATTGTTAATTGAACTTTATACTTTTAACATTAAATATCTTGTTCATCTGTATATAGAAGTATACATTATTAAACAGCTTTTGTATTAGTTAATTTGAAAATTTATATTTGTAATAGCAAAGTAAATATCGAAATTGACCAATCTGCTTATTTATGTCATACTTTTCTTAGAGATAAAAAACTTGATTTAACCCCAAATATATATTTTTGGTATATAATTCATTATTGCAAACAGAAGTAAATGGTTATACATTTACACTGTATGAAAGGTTACTATTTAAAAAGGTATATTGTACCTCAGTACAACTACTGAGAATAATAGATTATTTTTTTCTATTATAGTTGATTTACATTGTTCTGTCAATTTCTGCTGTAATAGATTTTTATAATAATGACATTCAGTAAGTAAAATATCCTCGATTAAAAAATTGGATCTTGGAGTTCCTGTCGTGGCTCAGTGGTTAACGAATCCGACTAGGAACCATGAGTTTGCAGGTTTGATTCCTGGCCTTGCTCAGTGGGTTAAGGATCCGGCGTTACTGTGAGCTGTGGTATATGCTGCAGACACGGCTCGGATCCTGCTTTGTTGTGGCTGTGGTGTAGGCTGGTGGCTACAGCTCCGATTTGACCCCTAGCCTGGGAACCTCCATATGCTGTGGGTGCAGCCCTAGAAAAGGCCAACAACAACAACAACAAAAAATTGGATCTGAATGCTGACTCAGGTGGGAAATTGTGATAAATTATTTTAGAAGAGATTTTCAGTTATTAGGGTTAAAACAGAAAGGGTTTTCTGGTTAACCTGCAGCTAACTAGAAGCACTCTGGTTCATCAAGGTATCATAATAGCTTACTGTTTTTTCTTGTGAGAATAAAGTGAAGGGACCAGCAGAAGCCTGCCTGAAGACTTACCAACATTCAGCGTCTTGGATGCTTTCAGCAGTTACCTTCGGAGATGCCTGCTGTGGGAATTGACTTAGCTGGGTAGTGGGGAACCCTTCCATGAGGAGTAGAACACTCCTTATGCAAGATTCCCTTCTACCTGACTGGGTTGGAGTCATATCCTGTGCAGCACAGGTGCTTACCAAGAAGAAGAAGATGAAGGCTTGGAGGACACTGTCCACAGTTTTTATTTTTCTGTGCCTGGAGTTCCTTCATTAGCTTAGATAAATTAAGAAATGCCTATGTATGTTGCTATTAAATCAACTGAAGAATGTATATGCATTTTTTAGTGTACGATATCTATTTAAACTGTTCTGTTACAGAAAATTTAAATAGCAATATAAGCTAATTTGTACTTGGATTTTGTATTATAAGATCAAGTTAGGCTCTATTCTGTAAAGTGTTGGAGGGATGGATTGAAAGGTAAATTAGAGAAATAGAATTTGGTGGGCAATGAGGGGATGTTTTTCATTAAACATATATCCTTTTAGTGCTTTTTCTAAATATAAACGGTAGCCTTTTTTTTTTGGTCCTTGTTGTGTTTCATATTGGTTTTACTAGGTTTTGCAATTGTGCCCTGTCCTCTGTGAATACTTCTTTTTGTTCTTTTGTAACCACTGCTGAGTGTTAGCACCATATTTCATTGATTAACACACATTTTTTCACATTTTAATATCTGTGAAAATGGGCTGCATCTAGTAATTGATGGCAGCAGCTATTAGACACTTGGTATTACCTGCACATTTATGAACTTGGCCAGGATTTTCTGAAAGAATCTGAAAGAGTTTTTTCATTAATATGAAATCAAGATTTTAAATTATAAGAAGCATTGTATAACATTGATTATTTGGCAGCCTTTTTTTTTATTTCTTAGTGGTACATAAAATAATGGTGCATCTTGCATTTGACAGCCAGTTACATTCAGTGAAATATGGTATATTTTGTAAACAGGAACTGAAATTACTTACTGGTCCTTAGTTCTTGCTACTGACCCTTTAACCAGGAGATGAGAGACAGTTCATTGATTGAAATTTAAAATTCATGTAAATGAGTGACTTGTAAAACTGAGACCATCAGGGGTTGAAGTCTTAATTCTAATGTGTGAAATAGAAGAAAAAAAAAAAGGAGTAGGTGCTGTGTTTTCATTTGACCTTTTCTGGAGACTTCGCAAGACTGACAGATATTTATATCCATAGCAGACATTGGTCTCAAATGCAGGATGAACATTTGTTGCAGTAGCAAAATTTCTCCCAACCCATACATAGAAAAACTGTCATTGTTGCTAGCCTGTGGCTCTTAAGACAGCAGTACTGGGTAGTCCTGAAGAACTAGGAGAATGGAATTGAGGTGATAGGAGGTAATGGCATTAATGTATTTATGGAATCAGCACTCTTATAAGAATCTTAGTTTTAATTTTGTTTTTTAATTAAAATATAGTTGATAATTTTGGGGTTTTTTGACCAAAGAAGGATATGGGAAAATTTTAGAGATTTATGAGACTGAAAGCTTATTAAGGGGGTAAAAACCTATGGAAAACCAATAAAAAAAATTAAATCATAGAGCCTCGAGGAGGGAGAATAGTTACGATGTGGGGTGGGGGAACCTGTTGGTTCAAATCTGTGTGGGCCATAGATATACAGGTGGGGATGTTGTTTACTCCATCTTCATTAAGGGCATGATGAAGCATGATGTGTTTCATTTAGATGCAAAGATGATTTTAAAAGCTGTGGAGTTTCTCATTTGTCTCGTGGTTTAATGGATTAAGCAGTCTCAAGTTATCTTCTAATACAAAGTGACAGCAACTTAAACTGATGATCCAGCAATTTTCTTAACATATATTAACTATAGTTTGCTTATTGGGATAAAATGTAGGATAAAAATGCTTACCTTGAGGGTTGATATCAAGATAAAACATGATGTATGTGAAGTGCCAAATTCAGTGCCTACCACATAGCACATACTCCATGAATGGGAATGTTATTACCAAGTGGCTGGCATACTCATATTAACTGGTATTGCTGTTAGTTACCTTCACGTTCTCTATTGGGAGAGAACTTCTGGGGAATGAATTCATTAATCTTGTTTGCTTTTCTAGGCTGTGGGTCATCTTATTGCTGCAGTTCTAAAGGAAAACAGTTTTTCAGAAAAGATCCACCAGTCCACAAACCAGGTCTGTATTTAACCTTGTGCTTTAGTTCTGTTCAGATATTGCTGCTGACTGGATCATATACGCATTTCTTTTGTTTTCCTCATAGTTCAGGTCGCTATAGAAATTCTTTTGAATTGTGAAAAGTTTATTGCCTTTTTTATTTATTTATTTTTTGGTTTTGCCAAATTTTAAACTCTAAGATTTTTTTGCAGGAGACTCTAGGAATGAGATAGCGAAGGGGTGAAGAGTATTCTCATGACTATTAAAATAACATGGGTAGAATGAGATAAGCAATGCTGTAGAGAAGGCTGATAGGGTTACCACTGAGGAATCTTTTTGTTTAATGAAGAAAGTGCACCTTAAAGCTCTTTGGGTACAGGAGATTTCTCATGCTTTATGTAGCTCCAAATATGAGTTCTCAGTTGGTAAGGTCATGCATGCATTGACAAGTAAGTAGAGCTGGAGGGAAAATTCTGTACCATTCATAGGACAGATGAATGCTAAGAGTTGAAGCAATGCCAGATTATTGTGATATTTCCCACTTGGGTTTTGGTTTACCAGTGCTGTGTATTCTGACATGCTGACTGGAAATTCTGCTCGAGTCTGTCCTCTAAGGTAAACTCTGTGGAGAATATAGGTGATGAAAATAAGATTTGTTTTTCATAGTAGAAATAAATTGATTTCCTTTCTCTCACATTTCCTTTTATTAGCTGCTCCAAGTTACATCTCTTTACAGCTTCTGCTGACATGTCAAAGTCAGTGTAAGTGCCTACTTCACTAATTGGCATTTATCTGGTGTTTGTATGCAGTCATATAAATTCATATAAATTAGGTTTTCTGAGACCTCTGATCTTAATCCTGCCTATGATCGCATTATATGCTCCAAGAAGATCTAGTGGTTTTACCAGGATTTATGAACGTCAAATCCCCGTAAAGAAATGTTTCCTCTTCTACTAATAAATGAATGCTTACTTCCATGAGGGCACAGTATTCCCTGAGGCAACAGCTTTTTATTCTTTTATTTTGTTATTGTGGCTTAGTCACCCTTTGGTATTATCCATACAGGTGAATGAAATTTCCTTCAGAATAAAATAAATGGAATATAAACATTTCTTTTCATCAGTGATTGTTCACCATATTGTTCTGCTATAGGGGGATCCTAAGACTGAAAGTGGGCACAATGTAATGTTGATTTCCATCCTTTTAGTTATGCTGTGGAAGCTGAGGATCTTAATTTTTTTTCTCCAGATTGTATGTTTCCCTAATGATGTCAGGAGGAAGAAAAATAGCTTCATTGTGTGTTCTTTAAAAACAAAAACCAAAAATAAATCCCCCAAGACACATGTAAAATCTAAAAGGACTTAACCCACAATACATTCAAATACAGGTTTATCATTAGTAGTGAACCTTTTTTTTTTTTTTTGAGGCGGTGGCGGAGGGTGTCATGGGTTCCTGAGAAAGTTAGGAATGCTAGAATCTCTACTTTTATAGGCTTTTTCAAAGTAAAGAACTTATATGTGTCCTTCTGGTGCTTTTTTTTAATCAAAGATGACAGGTTCACAAGGTGAGGGGAAAAGTCACCATTTCTTCCTTGAGTGAAACAGTTTTCTAGGCTTTTGTTGGTAATCATGGAACCAGCAGCTTGCTCGTAGCCTGTCCTACTTTTCTTTCCTTCCTCTGGCCCCCCAGTCAGCTTCAATCAGGTGGGGCAGGGACATTGTCAACAACAGGTGGGAGGAGAGCAGGGTCATTTTCTGAAAATATTACTGCCATTAAGGACTTGAAGCATAGGTATGATTTGGAGTTCAACTCTGACTAAGTGACATGCTAATACTCTTGGTGTTGGGTTAAATGGCTTCATTAAAGCACAGTGCTAGAGCGAAGTCATAGTTTTGACCTCCTTATAGTTGTGTTGCTTGAACTCAGGTCATAACTCTGCAGCCTTATTTTGCAGCAAAGACACCAGATGAGAGAGCTGCTGTATCAGAACACATCCATTACCTCTCTTGAAAAACTGACTTTAGTGTTTCCTACAAATGGTGTGACATGGTATCATTTTGGTAGGAGAAAGCTGGCCTCCTTGTGAACAGATCCTTTTGATGAATGGCTGGGAGTGTGTATACTTTTGCTGCTCATCATATGTGTGTTTTAATCGCTGGTTTGATTTCAGACTCCTGCTTTGAACTTGCTGTGGGAGAAGTGTTGCAGCGAAAATGTCGTGGTTCGAACAGCCTGCTGTGAGGGTCTGGTGGCCCTTGTTGCTCAGGATCACGCGGAGTTCAGCTATGTTCTCAACGGGATACTCAACCTGATTCCATCGACCAGGTGCTCTGCCCTTCATGCTTGCTCAGTTAACAACAATTTAAATTTTTAGAAAAAATTCACTGATTTTCCAGTAAGGGTCACCATTCACCCCACTTGCCAGTTGTTTTTCTTTCCCTTAAAATGGTATGAAGTTGATATTTCCTATGTAGTGAGAACACGCTAATTTAAGCTCTATAAGTTTGGAGATTTGTGATCATTCGCTGTACTTAAGTTTTGGGACTCTGCTTAAAATTGTCAGAGTTCTCATTGTGGTTCAAACCTGACATAGTGTCCGTGAGAATGCAAGTTAGATCCCTGCCCTTGCTCAGTGGGTTAAGAATCTGCTGTTGCCACAAGCTGCAGCATAGGTCAAAGATGTGGATCAGATCTGGTATTGCCATGGTTGTGACATTAAAAAAAAAGAAAGAAAAAAATTGCCATTGTTCTTTTTAATAAGTAGCTAAATAATTTATAATTCATAGTTTGCAGCACAAATTCCTGACTTATTTTAAGAAAGAACACGGTCCATAAGCAATACTAATTCCACAATGGTAAAGTTTATACATTATTGGCGGTACTTGGTCAGCCTTTTGGTATCAGTCCATGTGTTAGAAAATAATGGCATTAATTTCTATAAAAGCATTTTGTGATTTAGACTTAGATTTCCAAGTAAATAATATTTAGGTCTTTGAATTTGCTTGGTATAACCATATTTATTCCGTTCACAGAATAAGGATAATGGAATCAAGGGGGATACAAGGGCCATACTCCATTCTGTGATGGTTGAGCAAAAACCATGTTTGAACCATCCCATGGAAGTGAGCACCTCTTGTAAAGTACTCCCTGGAAAGGAGGTGCCACGCTCTGCTTCAAGAAATGGTCTTGATCTTTATGCCCTCAATTTTGCCTACTTTAAATCATTTGGGCTTCTCCCTGATTCGCCCAGCTCTTACCCAGCCCTCTATTTCCTTCTCGGCAGGGTTACTTGTTCTCCCAGTGTTTTTTACTCACTTTTAAGGTAGTATCATCAGAGCTCAGTCAATCTTTTTTTCTGTCTTTGGTGGAGATGGAGTACAGCTGTAACTATCAATCACTGGATGATGCCTTCCTGAGCTTGCGGTCTATTAGGTTAAATGAGTTCTGGCCTTTTAACCTCCCTTCACAAATCTTACTTTGGTTCTTCAGATCTTCTCTATGTGTCTTTTTTGGAACCTTGATTTTTCTTTATATTCTGCCATCCACATTTCGAAGTTCAAGCCCTTTATTTTGGTATATATGCCCTTCCCAAACTAGTTCTCGCCTTCTGTTCACCCTGCATTTTCTGCCATGAACCCTCCACGCTGGCTGTATGCGCCTGTTCCCTATTCCTGAGCCTTTGCAGCCTGCACTTCTGCGTTCCCCTTCTCTTTTTGACATCATCTTCTCCATCGTTCAAGGCTCAGCTCAGTTGTCACCTCCTCTGCCTAGACACTTCCCTCCTCTCAGCTGGGTTAATTGCTCTTTCAGTTTCTTTTAATTTTTTTAACCTGTATGTAGCACACTCTTAGACAGTTAGTAGATGACCCAATATTTCTGAATAAGTAAGGATTTGATCATGACTAAAAACTTACTCGTTTGTGTCTTTCTTTCTCTTTGTGGGCATACTCATGTGTATGCACACATAAACATATGTTTTTAGAAGGATACTATTTCCATTAAAAAATTAGTTTTGAGGATGCTTTTAAAAGGTTAACTTTTAGGAGTTCCCGTCGTGGTGCAGCAGAAAAGAATCTGAGTAGGAACCATGAGGTTACTGGTTCGATCCCTGGCCTTGCTCAGTGGGTTAACGATCCGGCGTTGCCGTGAGCTGTGGTGTAGGTTGCAGACGTGGCTCATATCTGGCATTGCTGTGGCTGTGGTGAAGGCTGGCAGCAACAGCTCCAATGGGATCCCTAGCCTTGGAACCTCCACATGCCGCAGGTGTGGCCCTAAAACGACAAAAGCCAAAAAATAAATAAATAAATAAATTAAAGTTTTAATGTGTCTCTCTTTTTGAAACTTACTGGTTGCCCTTAAACAAGCCGCCTAGATTTTGGCCTACCTCTTTTTTCAAATGCAAGTAGTAGTACTTGTTCCTCCCTAACTAGTTTTCAACAACCTTAAAATTCACAAACATAGAGCCAACTTTTATTGAGTAGTTGCACTGTTTATATATATCCTAAAGTAGGAGTATCAGCAGCTAACGGAACCGGAGGAATGTCTTTGACTAAGGGATGATTAGAGTAAGTTAGATAATACCTTTAATACCAGAATGTCCTATTAGAAAATTATGCTGGTCTAGGACATCCTTCACACATCAGTGTAAGTTCATCATCACTATTATAAACTGAAAAGATATGTTTTGCTGACAGTATATATTAAAATTTGTGCATATTAAAATTTGTCAGTCAGGGGTTCCCTTTGTTGCTCAGTAGGTTAAGAAACCGATATAGTATCTGTGAGGATGCAGGTTCGATCCCTGACCTTGAGACATGGGTTATGGACCCGGCATTGCCGCAAGCTGTGGCATAGGTCACAGATACAGCTCAGATCCAGCATTGCTGTGGTGTAGGCCTGTATCTACAGCTCCAGTTCGACTCCTAGCCCAGGAACTTCCATATGCTGCAGGTATGGCCATAGAATAAAAAATTGTCAGTTATATTGGATTTTTTAAAATTAAAATATATTTTTTGAGTAAGCAGCCATTCATATGGCAAAAAAAAATTTTTTCAAAAAGGCATATGAGGCAAAGTCTCTGACTTTCCTCTGTGTCTCAGTTTTTCTCTCAGTGGTAAAATTCTTACCAGGTCTTACTATCTTTTTAAGATTTTGTATGCACATGTAACTGAAAATTTGTGTACTTGTTTTCTTTTAAAAAGAAGTTAGTAGCCGACTATACATAGTATTCTTTACTTGGTGAAAAATATCTCTTGGATATTATTCTTTGCCATACAGAAAGTGCTCTCTAATTTTTCCGGCTGCATAATATTTCATTGTATGAATGTGCCATAATTGACACGTTCCCTCTTGTTTTCAATTATTTGCAATGTAAGCAGTGCTTCAATAAATAATCTTACACATATAGGTAACTCTTAGTTTTCAAGGGTTTTTGGAAATATGGCCGAATATCGAAGAATGCCTTGACTTTTTACAGGACACAAATATAGGAATTTTAGCAATTAAAGGATCCTGAAAAAAATTTTTAAAGGTTTTTTGGAATGTTCATGTCATCTAAATTGTTAGCCACAGGAGATGTAGACAGAGTAGACTCTGAAGCTAACCAACTTAATTTTTGAATCAATTTGATCATGAAGTATGTTACACAAGTGCTAAGTTTCCTTTATTTTTGTCAGTAGAAGTAATAATTATTTGGGAAGAATTTTCTTTATTTGCTTTATTTCAAGTAGCAGAGCTTTGTGGTTTGCAGTGATTATAAGGACTATACTTTGCATTGTTTGTGTCTTAGAAAAAGCAAAATGAGAATCAAATTTAAGAAATCAAATTAAATTTAATTAAAAACAGGGAACCCAAACAGCCTCCTTCTCCAAATGCTCCTGAGGGAGTCTTTTGAGACAGAAAACCATCTTTATCTTTGGGATCTAAAAGCAGAAATGACTTTGTCATTTCCCTGTGGTTCTTGGCTGAGGTATTTTGGATCTTGAGTTTCCAGTGTTTAAATTTCTACTTGTCTCTGACTTTTTCTGAAAATAGAGATTTATTGGAATCTAGAGGCATCTTGGGAACAGAGCCACATAATGATTGCCCAGCTTTGATGCAGAAGAATGAGTCTAAAACTGTGTTTTTTCCATTTTGCCCACCTAGTATCCTAGCATTCTTGGGGGTGGGAGATGGGAGGAGGGAGGGGGTGGGGGTGGGAGAAAGAGCAGCATCATTCTATGGAATAGATATTTATTTATTTATTTTTAATTTTTTTTTTTTTTCTTAATGGACTCACCTGCAGCATATGGAAGTTCCCAGGCTAGAGAGGTCAAATTGGAGCTGCAACTGCCGGCCTGCTCTACAGCCACAGCCACAGCAACACCGGATCCTTAACTACTGAGTGAGGCCAGGGTTCAAACCCACATCTTAACGGCCGGTATGTCAGGTTCTTAATCCACTGAACTACAGTGGGAACTCGTGGAACAGATATTTAGAAAATGTAGCTTTTTGAGCTTTCTCAGCATTCCAGTAAATGTTGCAGGCTGCAAAGAAAGATGGAAGGAAAAGTCAGTGAGCCTCTTTCTCCAAGCCTTGTAACTTGCTCCTTGGCCCTTTATAGGTCTAGTCAGTAAAATTATCTTGGAACATGTATGAAAAGCTGCCCTCCCCACCCCCAATCCAACACACAATTTGAGAAAAGTTGGTCTAGAGCCTGCTACATTGTATAGTCTAACTTTGAAAAAGACTTGACATTTGCAAAACTCTGGTTGTCTAACTTTCAGGGAGTGGCTGGGAAAGTGTCTGGCTCTGTTTGAGAGACTGTTCCCTTCAAAGGAATAGTTTGATGTCCAAGAGTGTTCCCTTGCTTCAAAGCTGAGGCAACATGAAACAACTGTAAACTAGTTTTTATAGCTTCTGTAAACAAAGAAATGGATTTAAGAGGTCTAAAATGTTCTTTTAATCAGTAAGGAAATTTGAAAAAAAAAATTATTCCCTAGGGAGGGTGAGGGAAAGAAAGGGACCACAAAAGGAAACACAGTAAGGAAATTATTATCACCAGTTAAATGTGAATTTTGAAATTAAATAAGACTAAAATTAAAGTGAGTGATACATAGTAGCATTTACTTTTCTTGTCCTTTTAGGAATTGCTTGTTTTAAGGTTAGTTTGTTTTTGGTTTTTTTAGTTTTTGGTTTTGTTTTTACATTGAATTTATCCTAAGATAAAGATTCCCAAAGCCTGGAGTTTCCCTGTTTTTCTTTCCTTAGATTCCCCACCCGCCCCCACCAACTGCGCTCGCTTCTAGAAAGCTCCTGCAGCCATTGTTATAGTTGCTTAGTAACAGGATTGTGAATAAAAACCGTACTCTCCTGTGTAACCAGGTATTTAGTTTTCGATATTGAGATGTCATGACAGCCTATAATTTCAGTTCAACTGCTTCCCCGACCCCCCACTCCTTATTTCAAAAAAATGTGTTTGTTAGGACGGTTATGCTCCAGATAAACTAGCATTTGATTTGGGTTCCTTTTGTGCTTTCAAACAGGGAAGGGGAGTGCAATTTATGTGTTTGGGGGAAAAATAAAGTGTATTAAGGTGTGAGAGATTAAAGTCTATTTTCCAAGTCTCCTAAAGGCTACTTTTAATAAATTTCAAATGGGATATTAAAAATATCTATAGTGGGTCCTGGCTAAAGCTGCTGGATCCAGTGAGGACTTTGATTATGGACTGATGAAGGTCCAGTTTGATTGCAAATGATTTTGAGAACTATTTGGATTTAAGATTTAGGGAAATTCAATGAGAAAATTCTTGTCTGAAGGTCTTCTTTTTTTATTGATGACCCCGTTTCTTGGGAAACTTAATTGCTTTGTTATGTAAGAGATGGTTAGCAACCAAGGAAACGCCATATTGATACCTTGTATTATTGAAGCTTTTCTGTACTATTTAGCGTCCTTCTCTTTATGTTATTTGGCAGGAGAAAAAGAACCCAAGTAGGATGCCTTTATGAGGTTTCTCAATGTTTGAGGAAGATAATCTCCTCATGCTTTCATCTGCAGCTGGGGTGTCAGGGAATTTTTCATGAATTTGAGATGGTTTCAGGGTATATATCTATGTTGGTATCATTGTTCATTTAATTCTTATTTGACAATGACAGAATTCCTGGACCATGTCTGTTTCTTCATTTTGTCTGTTAAGTATTCCTTAAGCCTTTTAGCTTGTTTTCAGATGTTCTCCTTTCCTTTTTTTTTGAATCCTTTTTCTTTCTCTAACATCACAGAATCTCAACTTCAGCTCATAACCGGAAAAGTAATTTCACCCACTTTTCTCATCTAGGACATTCTGCCCTATTTCTTTTTAAGTTAGCTGATCTTGTTGAAAGCTTTGTTTCTCACAAAATCTTCCATTGTAACCGTCACATGTTTATGCAAAGATGTTTCTGGGTGATTTAAGAAAAGTGACTACTGAAATACATGTTACTTTTATAATGGAAAAATGCTTGGGAAGAAATCAGGCTGTTTTCTGGTACTTAGAAGACAAGTATGCAGAATTTTCTCAAGCAAAAACTCGATATATTTTAGTTTTTTTTTTTTAAGATGATTTTGAACATTTATTCAACCATGGGTTTCCCAGAACTTTTAAATTTCCTCTCTCTCTTCCTGGCTCTTTCTCCTTTCTCATATACTTTTATAACAAGTTTAGAAAATGATTTGATTATTAATCTAGTGTTTAACGTTTTCTTCTTTGCAGGTCACTCATTGTCCATAAGGCTGACCACTTAACCATTCTAGTTAAAGAGACTTGACTACATACATTTGTACCACTGTCCCCATGATACCTAGGGATTCCCTCTTTGGGGATGTTTGTATAATTCTCTCCAATGCAAACTTTTTGCTGCTTTTACCCCTGGTCAGGAATTTAGTATGAGTACTTCCTTGTACCTCGTATTTATAATATTTCCAAAGTAAAGAGCAAATATTATTTGTAGTCTTTTCAGAAGGAGACCAAGAATACATGAGCAATGTTTAATGCTATAATCAAATAAGCCTCAGACAAAGGGAACCTGAGGCCTGGTATTCATATGCACAATAGTGATTGTGCTATATTTACCTGGTAAAAAGCAATTTTTGTGGGTGGTTTTAATTAGTATAGTTTGTATGGCTTGACCAAAAATTTTTTTCCTTTTTTTTTTCCTGGAGTATTTAGCATCGTTGTTGGCCCACACTCCCTCATTTAATGAGATCTGGGTTTGGCTTTTATGCCAGTAAAAATTGAGGTTTCTTTTTGCATTGTCTCTTGCCACTGTGCTTGTAGCTCGGGTCTGAAGTTTCCTTTGCTTTCTCTTAGAGGGTTCTCAGGTCAGTTCAGCTTATTTTGGCAGCCGCTCAAGGAAGGACTTGTTCCAGCTGATCTTTACTAAAGGACTTTGGCAGCAGGTTCTTGAGTGTGACAGGACTCTGTGGGCTACAGTTTACAGAAACCCACTTGAACTCATTTGAGCATAAAAGGGTGATTTTAATTCTTTGGATAAAGGGGTGTCCCATAGGACTCTGAGCTGGGCCTCACAGCAGATTGCCTACTGGCTGTGTGTTCCTTCTCTCTTGCTGCAGGCTGACTTTCTCTGCATCCTAGTCCATAGGGCACCCCCTGCTCCTGGGTTAACATCTCTTATCCGTAAGAGATAGCCAGACTGAGATTGGAATTTCTTGGTCATAGTTAACACAATTCCAAGGACCAGCACATGTGAGATGTTCACTCCTGGGGGCTCTGTTTTGGTTTGCTAAGGCTGCTGTAACAAAAGACTATAAACTTAAAACAATAGGAATTTATTATTCCACACTTCAGTAGGTCAGAAGTCCAAATTCAAGGTGTCAGCAAGATAGGTTCCTTTTGGAGGCTGGGCGAGTCTGTTCCATGGCTCTTTTCTAGTGATTGGTGGTTGTTGGCAACCCTTGATGTTCTTTGGCTTGTGGCTGCTTGTTTGCAATCTCTGCCCATGTCTTGTCATGACCTACTTTTCAGTGTCTCTATGCCTCAAATCTCCCTCTCTTTTCTCTGATAAGGATGCCAGTCATTGGATTGAAGGCCCACCCAGACGGTCCTATCCCAGGACCCTTAGTAATATCTGTAAAGATCTTATTTCCAGATAAGGTCATGCACAGGAACCCAGGATTAGGACTACGATGTATCTTGGTTGGGGTGGGGGAGCACAATTTAATGCTCTACAGTCTGTGTCTTCATTGTGTGAATATACATATGCCAGAATCCCTTCTGCAATAACCATATGAATGGGGAAGGAGTGGTAATTCTCAAAACAGAGAGGAGACTGGGACACTATTACCACGGATTGAATTTGGGGGGAAAGCCATGACTTTGGAAATTGGTACCTCTCAGCCTCTCAGCCAAGCGCTAGCTTTGAAACGTAATTGTGCATATGTATAAGTGACTGATATACCATTTGTATCATTCTGACTGGGATAGGGGGAGGAGAGCCTGAGTGGATGGAGAGTCATTGTCAAAGATAATGTAATTGTCTTATTGTGATGGCAAGATGCTATGCGTGTTTTCCATCATCATCATCATCATTATCCTCTGAAATATTTTCTTGAAAGTATATGTCATCTCTCCAAACAGCAATAATGGTAGAAACAACCACCACCTTGGTTGCCAAGGGAAGAGAGGTAAAGGAAGGAAACTAGCTTGATGTGTGATACACAAAAATAACCAAGAAAATTTTGGAAAAAATAGGTGTTACCAAGAGGAACTCTTTGATTTTTTTAAAACTTTTGATAGAAAACTTCAAAAGTAAGTAGAATAGTCCTATCACTCAGCCCAGCAATTGTCAGCCCAGGGCCAGTCCTGCTACCTCCATAATCTCATCCACTTCCATCCTGCCCATATTCTTTTGGAGCAAATCTCAGACATTGTATAATTTCTTCTGTAGATATTAAATATATATATATATATATATATTTTTTTTTTTTTTAAATATAATAGCAGTGTAATTATTACACCTGGATATATATGTGTGTGAGTACTTTTTATTCATTTCTTTTTTTAAAATTATAGTTGATTTAAAATGTTCTGTCAGTTTCTGCTATACAGCAAAGTGACCCAGTTATACGTACACATACACACACACATGTACATTCTTTTTCTCACAATATCCTCCATCATATTCCATCACAAGTGATTGGATAGAATTTCCTGTGCGATACACAGGATCTCATTGCTTATCTACTCCAAATGTAGTATTTTGCATCTACTGACCCCAAACTCCCAGTCCATCCAACTTCCTCCCCCTTGGCAACCACAAGTCTGTTCTCCATGTCCGTGAGTTTGTTTCTTTTCTATAGATAGGTTCATTTGTACCATATATTAGATTCCATAAATAAGTGATATCATATGGTATTTGTCTTTATCTTTCTATCATACTTCATTTAGTGTGAGAATCTCTAGTTCCATCCATGTTGCTGCAAATGGTATTATTATTTTTTTATAGCTGAGTAGTATTCCATTGTGTATATGAACCACATCCTCTTAATCCATTCATCTGTTGATGAACATTTAGGTTGTTTCCATGTCTTGGTTATTGAGAATAGTGCTGCCGTGAACATAGGGGTGCACGTTATCTTTTTCAATGAAAATTTTGTCTAGATATATGCCAAAGAGTGGGATTGTTGGGTCATATGGTAGTTCTATAGTTTTCTGAGGAACCTCCATAATGTTTTCCAGAGTGATTGTACCGATTTATATTCCCACAACAGTGTAGGATGGTTCTCTTTTCCCTACACCCTCTCCAGCATTTGTTATTTGTAAACTTAATTAATGATGTCCATTATGACCAGTGTGTGAGGTAGTATCTCATTGTGTGGGTACTTTTTAAATGTCCAGTCAGTACTCAGATTTCTAATTGCCTCCTGCTTTTTTAAAAACAATTTGTTTGAATGATCACCAAATAAGAATTAGTCGTTGTGTCTTTAACTTCTCTTTTAACCTATAGCATCTCCCTTTCAAATCTATCGCTCTTTCTCTTGTTCACAATTTATTGAAGAATTTGGTTGCTTGCAGCTATTCGTACAGTGTAGCATTTTCTGACTGCTTCCCCATGGTGTGCTTTAATTATTTCTGTGTTTCCTGTAAATTAAAATTTTCTGTAGAAGTTTGATGAGACATAATTTCAGCTTTTGTTGTTGGGGGAGTGAAGGCCTCCTCATAGGGAATAATGTGTTCTTCCATCAGGAGGGATGTAATATCTTATTATTTTCTTTTTTGGTGATGTTAGTTGTTGATGCTTAATGGCTAGGGCTGTTAATTGACAGGAGTTCTCATTGTGGCTCAGTGGTAACGAACCCAGCTAGTATCCATGAGGAGATGTGGGTTCAATCCCTGGCCTCGCTCAGTGGATTAAGGATCTGGTGTTGCTGTGAGCTATGGTATAGGTCACAGACATGGCTTGGATCTGTCTTGCTGTGGCTGTGGTATAGGCCAGCAGCTGTAGCTCCGATTAGACCCCCCAGCCTGGGAACTTCCACATGCTGCAGGTGTGGCCTAAAAAGAAAAAAAAAAGTAGATCTATTAATTCATTAAGAGTTTCAAAATAGTGATGTTCTAATTCTATCATTTTTCTTTACCTATTACTTGAAATGTTGCCATAAAGAAAACCTTCCATATATCTACTGTTTGGTTTCTCATCAGTACAGTTTGTATACAAAAGGCATAAAATGTACCTCATTTTTTTCTCTTTGTTTATTAAACTTCAGAATAATCAGTTTTTTTAAGTATGCCTGAGTGTTGACCACATAGATTTTATTTTATGAAGAATTATTATGAACTTATTGGGTTTAAATATAATTAGTGTATCTTATTCCTCTTCCCTCTTTCTAAAAAATCATATTTTTGAGATTGTGTTATCCTTGCACTATTTTGAGTTTATTTTGGACCCACTGTTTAAGAAGCAGCTTGAGAGAGAGAGAAGAGAGAGAGAGAGGAGAGAGAGAGAAGGAGAGGAAAGGAGAGCGAGAAGGAGAGGAAGACATTTTAGTTAAGTTTCAAAAGTCCTATTGCTACTTAATAATTTTCATATATAACAAATGAATTAAGAGGGGAAAGGTATGAAAAAAATAGCATCGCCCAAAGAGGACTTCTTGCAGCTTCTTTGATCTTAAGTCACAGAAACTATCTAATATTCCTAAGATTCTCTTAAGAGTTAATTTGTAGTGAGGTGAACTTAGCTACTTGGTGAACAATCTTACATAAATAGTCAGTACCATGCTAGTTATTTATCTTTGACTTAACTTATTTTATCAGGAATCTTAAGCTGGTTTTAATGTTGTTAAGTACATAGCTTGAGATATTCAAAACAAAACAAAACAAAAATTCCCAGCCAGAACCACCTGCCTCTCTTTTCCCAACAAGGTTATTTCATTGCTTGATGATATCAAGTGTGTTATATTAATTTTATTTTCCTGTCACTTACAGTTCCCTCGTTTGCTAAATCTACCATCCCTCAAAGAACTATAACCACAACTAGTAATATCAGTTGCATTAGCTTATTTAGTAATAAACTAAGTAACAAACTATAATAATAAAGGTGTGAGATATTGTCATTTCAGTGTGCATACATAAAATCATGTAGTTATAGCACTCTAAATTACCTTCAGAGGTTACTTCTCTACCCAGGCAAGACAGTGTCTTAGCTGTCTTCCATCCATCCATCTATCCATCTATGAATTAAACATTTATTCATCTCCTATTTGCTTGTACTAGGTGCTCTGATATCCCAGTGAGGAAAGCAGGAATTGTTGTTGCACTCATGATGCTTTTTGTGTAGAGGGAGAGACGGCCATAGTCACATAGTTGCATTATTATATATTAAACTACATTTGGACCAAGTACACCATGCTGAGAGTGCCTTTGACGTGGAGATTTGACCTCGTCATGGGGGTCAAGGAAGGCTTCCCTGATGAAGTAACACTTAACATGAAACTGAAGGAATGAATAAAACTTATCCAGGCAAATAGGAGAGGGTAGAATTTTCCCATCATGGGAAATATCCCTTGCCTGGTCCTTGTGGTAGGAAGGAAGATGACTAGTCAGGAAGGCCTGAAAAATAACAAGAGCAAGGGGTACAGTATTTTGAGATGAGGCTGAACAGGAAGGTAAGAGTGAGACAGTGCAGGCCAATGTGGCTAATCCTGAGGATTTGGGTCTTTATCCTGAGTTCAGAGGGAACCTATTGAAGTGTTTTTAGCCAGTGAATATCAGTGGCTTCAAAAAGACCACTCTGTCTGCAATAGGAACGTAACATTAAAAGTGCAGAATTTTGGATGGGCAGTTAGAGTGGTCCAGGTAGATGAGTTTAGGTGGCTGTTGCTCCAGTTCAACTGAGGGATGATAGTAGCTTGTTAGAGATGAAAGGAAATCGATGGATTTGTGAGATATTCAGGGCTTGAAGCGTTTGAGGTAGATTGAATATGGGGATGACAGAAATGGATATATCAAAGGTGACTCCTTGATTTCTGGCTTCTCTCACAGGTAGATGGGGAACATTAGAAGACCAAGTATGTGGGAAGAGCATAAGTTTGGTTTTAGATGTATTGAATTTGAGGCACAATTCAGTGGGAGTATCTAGTAGGCAGTCAGATACACCTCGTTTTGGTGATGACATCCCCTGAACACATTATACTGTGAACGAGTTATCATCATGTCAAATCACATCTCTTCTGCCTTGATTAAAATCTTCCCTTTGGTTTGTTAAATAATTTTCTGGGTACCTGTGTACCTCAACAGACAGACTGCTTGTCTAAGGACTTTTTCCAGATCCTGAAAATGTTCCCCAGAAGTCTATTCCTCAGATCAACGTTTTGGTGCCTGTGCTAAATTGTGGCTGAAGGCGGGTTCTAATAAAAGACACTGTGGTCATTTCATTGTTTCTTTAAAATTCTATTCACACTGTATATCTAGAAGACCAGGTTTAATCTTTTAAATCTATTGTTCCCCTTTTTTTCACTACAAAAAACTGAAAGTAAAGCTCAAACAATGGCGCTTGCAGGTAGTGAAAGTAATAAGTGGTAATGTTTTTCCTTTTTACTGTTTTCTCTTTCTTTTCTTCTTTTTAAAAATTTCACTTTCTTATTGGGCCCTGGTGGAAGCTAGGAAGTGACAGTGCTGGAAAGGGTTAGGGCAAGTAGGGCGTCTCGGAGGAATATTGGTCTTGGTTCTTTTTGGAATATAGAGAAAGCTAGGGTGTTCTGAAATTAGATTCAGGCACATGGAATAGGGGACCAGATAATTACAGGGAAATTGGAGCCCACTTTCTAGACGTATAAAAAAAACCAAGAGCCCACATACTCCAAATTTTTTAAAATTAGATATTCTACTCATATGTATATTGTTCTAAAACTTGCTTTCTTCCACTTAATATGTGTTGGACATCTTTCCAAATATCTGCTTACATCTTTATTAATAGCTGCAGACTCTTCTATAATATGATTATATCATATTTTAACTATTTCTCTATTGACAGGCTTTTTTTCCCTTCCATTTCTTTAAGATAACAAATGCATTGCAGTAACTTGTTGGGCATATGTAAGGGTATTTTTATGATATCTTAGAAGTTGAATTTGCAGGAAAAAAACTATGTATATTTAAAATTTTTATGGGCACTGCCAAATCGTCCTCCATAAAGTCTGAACCAATGTATGCTAACATGAAAATGCTTATTTCCCCTTCACTCATGAACACTGGATATTATGAATTTTACTCTTCTTTATCTACAAATCTATATTCTTGCTCATTTTTCTGTTATATGATTTGCCTTATTTGGTCGCTGTTTTGTTTTATGGATATTAACCTGTCGTCATTCATGTTCTATATATTTCATCTCAGGTTATGTCTTATTTTAATTTTGTGTTTCCTCTGAAAACCTTCCCCACTAACTTTGCTAAAATGATCTGGAATTTTTATGACAGATTATCTCTTTTCCCCTCTTTTTTTACACTTTCCCCGTCAAGTCTTTATCTTTACCAGAGGATCCACACAGGAGAGAAACCGTAATTGTGTGATATCTATCACAAAACATTCACTTGTGATCTGCGTTATATTATCATGAGAGGATTCATGTGAAAAAGCAAACATGCAGTTGTATAGGTTGTGGGAACTGCTTCAACAGTAAGGGAAACCTCATCGCTCACCAAAGAATTCACTTAGGAAATAAACCATACAAGTGTCTCTAACAGTGCTTTGAAATAGAAATATACTGTGAGCCACACATATAATTCAAAATTTTCTAGTAGCCACATTAAAAAGAACAGGTGATGTTAACTGTTATTTTATGTAACCCCATATGTCAAAAATATTATTTCAATATGTAATCAACCTAAAACTTACACGTGGTATTTTGCATTCTTTTTCTGTGTGCTAAGTCTCTTAAATAACCGCCTGTATTCTGTGCTTACGGCATGTACCAAGGTGGATCCACGTTACAGGTGCTCAATAGCCACATTACAACTTTTATGAGTTATAAAACTTTAAATGCCATAAAAAAGTACACTAAATAAGATCTCACATAATTGCCCCAAATGATATCAGTTATATAATCCAGGTCTTGTCCTAGCTCAAAGATAAAGTTAACAGTGATTTCTAGGTAGTAATGATGTAATACATGTTAAGCACTTATAAGAATACTAGGCTAACAGTAGATCCTCTGCAAATCTTTTTTTTTTTAATTTATTTTTTTATTTTTATATTTTTGTCTTTTTCCCTTTTATCTAGAGCCGCACCTGCGGCATATGGAGGTTCCCAGGCTAGGGGTCTAATCGGTGCTGTAGCTGCCGGCCTTCACCACAGCCACAGCAAAGCGGGATCCGAGCCGCGTCTGCAACCTACACCACAGCTCACGGCAACGCCGGATCCTTAACCCACTAAGCAAGGCCAGGGATCGAACCCGCAACCTCATGGTTCTTAGTCGGATTCGTTAACCACTGAGCCACGAAGGGAACTCCCAATCCTCTGCAAATCTCAACAACCATGCTTTAAAAAATAATTCCTTTTTTTTATAAACAAGTAATCTTTATTAGATTTATCTTTCATTCCCAGGGAGAATCTTATAAGGGCAAGCTAATTTGTGATATCCTGGATAAACCTGGAGGGTATTATGCTAAGTGAAATAACCCAGACAAAGAAAGATAAATTGTTGGTACCATTTCTATATGGAATCTAAAAAAAAAAAAAGAAGAAAAAATTGAACAGATAGAGAGTAAAATGGTAGTTGCCAGGGGCTAGGTGGAAGAAATGGGAGAGGTTGGGCAAAAGATACAAATTTCCAGTTATAAGATGCGTAAGTTCTGAGGATGTATTGTATAGCGTGGTGACTATAGTCAACAATGCTGTATTTTAAACTTGAAATTTGCTAAGAGAGTATTTGGCATCCTCACCAATCAATCAATCAATAGCTATGTGAGATGATGGATGTGTTAACTAACTCGATTATGGCAACCATTTTACAATGTGTGCATATATCATGTTATACACCACTTTGTATTATAATTGTCCTTGTCAGTTTTACCTCAGTGAGGCTGGAATAAAATTCTATTTCTTGATTTAAAAAAATCAATAACAGGGAAAAAATAAAAAAGGGCAGACCATTCTTTCTGATTTATCATCCTGCCACCTCTTACAGAGAATAAGGAAAAAACTTAAAGTTCTATTCCGCACTCCCATTAACTTTGTTTTAATGGGGGTTATTTGCTTTGATTGGTCCCCTGGCCCACTTTTTTTGAGTGGTTGTTCCATTTCATCTGTCTGGTTATTATTCATGATCTGCTAATATTTATAAATGAAGGACTTGATTATTCGGTATGTGTAACTGATGTGGTCACTGCCTGCAGTTATGTAGGTTAATGTTTATTTTTTTCCTGATTGATTTTCCCCCAAGTGTATGTAGGGAGGTGATTGATAGGTTGGTGGTTTGACTCTTTGGCTCCACTTCTCCTTTAGATGTGTTGAATGGGAGCATGTAGGCCTCTTCTTGGCTGTGCTGTGGAATAAGCTGAGTGTGTGTGGATGGTTACTGTTCAGTGTGGGTGGCAAGTGTTCAACTATTTAAAAGTGGTCAAGTTAAGTACCTGATCAGAATATTCACTTTGTAGCATTTAACATGTTGTTATATTTCTTTACAGGAATACACATGGCTTGATAAAAGCCATTATGAAATTATTGAAAATCCAAGCTCTCAAGGAAGGACAGGGTGGGGAGAAGAATATTCAGGATATATATAATATTAGGTATGTATGCCTTTTCTTTTACAAAATCTTTTGGGTGAATTGCTAAGTTATAAATGGAGACATGCTCTTCCCATAAGAATTATTTAGTTCAGCTGTGACTGTGAGTCTTGACCTCTCAGGAAGTATTTCAAAGACTTTCAAAGACTCAGGGTTGTGGTAGAGTTGACTACACGCTGAGTGAGTATCACCAGTATGGCTTTCAGGGTTGCCCCCTTAGAACTGGAATCTTTTACCCAAAGTTTGGTCACTTTTTTTTTTTTTTTGCTTTGGGATATAGAACCATCTTCTCAATTCTATGAAAACTGAAGAGCTCATTGAACAAAAAAATGTACTTAAAGCAGAAGGAGCATGAGGGTAAACTCATTCATTGTAAAAAGTAATAGGAGACTATCCAAGGGTTATTACCCAGGGCAAGGCCAGTGGTTAGGAGCATTGATTTGCCTTTTGTGTGTATGTGTGTCCTCTATAGAATGTAGCATGGTAGAATAGTTTTAAAAAGAAAATATACACAGCAACAGTTATGGTGAAATGTATTGGATTTTTATGGGAGAGTTTGATACAGTAACTTTCCAGTCTGTGGGCTTGCCACCCAGCAGGTGTTGGGTTGCTTATATCAAGTGATTTCCCCTCCTACTTCTTGATGTGGCCTCCTCTTTGTTTTCTGGAGTAGGGTATCTTTTTGTAAGTTTCAAGTCCATTTGGTTGAAGGTTGTTCAGCATTTGGTTGTAATTTTGTTGTTTTTATGAGAGAAGGTGAGCTCCAGTCCTTCTATTCTGCCATCTTAATCCCATCCTCTATGGGGGAGTTTGGACAAGAGGGGAGGGCCTTGTGCTTATTGCGAAGCTGACCTTAACCATTGCCTTGAAGGTCCCAGCAAGGCATTTCTTAAGAGAAGGGCTCCTACTTAGTGAGCAGAGGATCCCAGAAGATGCCATGTAACCAGTGTATATTCGTCCCAGGAACTCTGTTTACTGATGCATCCAGAATATGCCTGTTTCAAAAGAATGAGACCATGGGACCATAAACAAGGGCACTGATTCTCAGGGAAAATGGTTTACATAGGCTTTGGTGATCTAACAGTGAAAATAAGTCATACCTGTGAACTGTCATTGGCTTGGGCATACTGGACCTGCAGTTTTGAGCATTTGACACCACAGCTATCAGAAACTGTGACTAGTGTCTCTCCAATTACTATTCAGTGCCTATTACTTACATATATTTATAATAGTCCCCCCCCCCATTATTTTGCCACAGCTATGCCATATGGATATTCCTGGGCCAGGGATTGAATCCAAGCTGCAGCTGCCACCTATGCCATATCTGTGCCAATGCCAGATCCTTAATCACTGTGCCACAGTGGGAACCCCTGTGTACTTTCCTTTTGATACTAAGTAAATGGCATGTCATACATTGTAGTGACCTTTCATAGTATTTTAGTGCTGTTTATCATCTTTATTTTTACGAGCACATTATCAAGAGTTTCTTAAGTCACTTTTTAAAAACAAGATTAGATTTGCAGTTTATGTATTTTTCTTAGCATGTTTTTTTGAATATTTTCAAAAATACAGAAATGTTGGAAGAAAGTACAATGGGATTAGTTCATTGTTAACTTATTAGTTAGCTCATTAGTTAAGTTTAAATTGGGGAAGCAAAAGGAAAATTAGTTATTTGAAAATACTCTGGAAACTTTGGGTGTTCAGGGTAAACTCTTCCAAATTAATAAGTATGCTCTTCTTCTTTTTTTTTTAAACATGCATTTCTTTAACCACAATTGAACCTAAGGTGAAGATGAGCAGAAGTTAGCATTTATAGATGACTCATATAAGCATCTGTATTCTCATTTTTTGAAAGAAGTTCAAACTCCTTTTTTTTTTGTCTTTTTGCCTTTTATGTAGAGCCGCACCCACGGCATATGGAGGTTCCCAGGCTAGGGGTCTAACAGGAGCTGTACCTGCTGGCCTTCGCCACAGCCACAGCAACGCAGGATCCGAGCCACGTCTGCAACCTACACCACAGCTCACGGCAACGCCGGATCCTTAACCCACTGAGCAAGGTCAGGGATCGAACCCGCAACCTCATGGTTCTTAGTCAGATTCGTTAACCACTGAGCTTCGAAGGGAACTCCCAAGAAGTTCAAACTCTTGAGCAAGAGTTCCAGGATAAGAAGTATTCCATTTTACTGTTATTCAGTGGGAGTTATTTACTTATTTTAAACTAGGAAAGTGATTGAAATTTTAATTTTTTATATAAAAGAGTTATTGAGGTATAATTCACATACCATACAATTGACCCATTTGAATTATACAAGTCAGTAGTTTCTAGTATATTCACAGAATCATGCAACTGTTAACCATAATCACTTTTAGGGAATTTTCATTCATTCCTCAAATTTTTTACCCATTAGCAATCACTCTGTATTTCCCTTCACCCACTGGAAATTTTTAATTCAGTGGTTCTCAACATTGGCTGCTCTTTGGGACCAGCTACCTTTGCTTACAAACAGACAAACAAACACAGGGACAATGAAATACCCTGGATCTATGAGTCGCATTCCCTGCCATGATGCCTTGGCTTTTATAGTTTCAAAAAAGTTCTCCATGATTCTGATTGACAGTGAGTACAAGATGGTAGGTTAGCTGCTCTTCACTGTGCATTCTAATCACCTGAGACCTTGTTGCATGGCAGATTCTCTTTTCTTAGGTTTAAGGTGGGCTCAAGGTTATTGTCTAACAAGCTCTCAGGTGCTGCTGCTGCTGCTGCTGCTGCTGCTGCTGCTGCTGCTGCTGCTGCTGTTCCCACATTGTACTTTGAGTAGCAGAGCTATGAGCAGCATTAGCAGTGCCTGGGAGCTTGTTAGGAATGCAGATTCTCAGATGACCTGAATCAGAGCCCACATTCTATTAAGATTTTCCAGCTAGTTTATGGTCATCTTATAGTTTAAGAAGCAGTAGTTTTGAGGATGATAAAAGGAAATTTTCTGTCATGCAGAAGAATTGGAGGTAGTGTCATTTTCATCCATTGTGCTCACTGTGTGTGTGTGCTGCTAGACTTTCAGTTACCTGTCATGTTTCACCTGTTTTCCTATTTATAATTCAATTCGATTGCTCCAGTAGTTGGTTCTATTTTTCATTTTTGGCTGCACTGCAGCTTATGGAGTTCCCAGGTCAGGGACTGGATGCAAGCCATAGTTTTGACCTATGCTACAGCTGCATCAATGCCAGATCCTTAACCCACTGTGCCAGGCCAGGGACTGAACCTCCGTCCCAGTCCTCCGACGCCACCGACCCCATTGTGCCACAGTGGGCACTCCCAGTAGTTGGTTCTTTAGTTTAACTAGAATCTTGTTCTCAGAAGACAATGGGTGCAAGCTGTGAAAGGGAGCCTAGTTTGAGGAGCTGAAATCATATTGGATATAGAAGGTTGGTCTTAGCATGGTGGCACATTAAAGAGGTCCAGAATCAATCACCTGACTTGGCATAATCCAGTAATGTTTATGGAGAGTCCTTGTGTGAATGGCTATTTGGCGCTATAAATCAGCAGAGTGTAATCGAGTGTGTAAGAGCCTTAAATTCCTCCAGGGGGGATCATGAATGGCAGAAACAGAGGAGAGGTAAGCCTGAAGAGCAGATTTCCCTCAAGAGAGCTATGATTACCTGAGTCAAGCATAAAATTGTCATGCTGTTTTAGAATCCTCTTTGCCACATGTTGGTTAGCAATATCAACCAGCCTTGGAGAGAAAACTGATGAGCTGTGTACAAAAGCATAAAGAGGATATGAGAGTCTTAGAACTGCACTGAAAGGTGTTCTCTGGTTATGCGGTAGGCTTGATTTCAAATGGAAGTAGCATGACAGATAATTGTGAGCTTTCTGGGCATGAAACTCCTGTGTGTTTTTATAGTCCTAAGGACTTTGCTAGTATATAGTTGGATTCTAAGTATTTTTCACTTCTTCTTGTCTTAATAGGTGATTAATTTGAACTGTTGTAAAATGGAATATGTGGTCATCTTACTTTTTATTTATTATTATTATTATTTTTTGGTCTTTCATCATTTTAGGGACGCACCTGCAGCATATGGAGGTGCCCAGGCTAGGAGTCTAATCAGAGCTGTAGCTGCCGCCCTATGCCACAGCCACAGCAACGTGGGATTTGAGCTGCATCTGCGACCTACGCCACAGCTCGTGGCAATGCCGGATCCCCAACCCAATGAGCGAGGCCAGGGATCAAACTTGAGTCCTCATGGGTACTAGTGGGGTTGGTTAACTACTGAGCCACAAATGGGAACTCCTATTAAAATGTTTTAAAAATTGAGGAAACATTGGTTTATATTATTATGTTTCATTGGTACAACATTATATTTTGACTTCTGTATACAGCACAGCATGCCTACCACCAAAAGTCTAGTTTCCATCTGTCACCATGCGGTTGATCCCCTTTACACATTTCACCCTCCTCCTACTCCCCCTGTCCTCTGGTAATCACTAGTCTGTTCTCTGTAGGCATGTATTTATTTTTGTTTGGTTTATTTTATTTACTTATTTTTCTTTTTATGGTGGCACCCATGGTACATGGAATGGAAGTTCCCAGGCTAGAGGTCAAATCAGAGCTGTGGCTGCTGGCCTACGCCACGGCCATGGGAATACTAGATCCATGGGAACACCAGATCCATGTCTGTGACCTATGCAGCTTGCTGGCTTGCTGGATCCTTAAACCACTGAGCAAGGCCAGCAGTCAAACCCACATTTTCACAGAGACAATGTCAGGTCCTTAACACACGGAGCTCCACTGGGAACTGCTGTTTATTTATTTTTAGTATTCCACATGAGTGAAATCACATGGTATCTGCCTGACTTATTTCACTTAGCTTACTACCCTCAAGGTCCATCTATGTGTTGCAAATTAGATTTCATCTTTTTAATGGTTAAGTAATATTCCATTTTGTGTGTGTGTGTGTGTGTGTGTGTGTGTGTGTGTGTGTGTGTGTGTACATCTTCCTTATCCATACATCCATTGATGGGTACTTAGGTTGTTTCCATATCTTGGCTACTGTAAATAATGCTGTTATATACATAGGGGTGTGTCTCTCTTTTTGAATTAGTGTTTTCATATTCTTTAGATAAATAACCAGAAGAGGATATTTGCAAATCATATATCCAGTAAGTGGTTAATATCTAAAATATATATGGAGTTCCCGTCATGGCGCAGCGGAAATGAATCCAGCTAGGAACTATGAAGTTGTGGCTTTGACCCCTGCCCTTGTTCAGTGGGTTAAGGATCCTGTGTTGCCATGGGCTGTGGTATAGGTTGCAGACGCGGCTCAGATCTGATGTTGCTGTGGCTATGGCTGTAGTGTAGGCCAGCAGCTGTAGCTCTGACTGGACCCCTAGCCTGGGAACCTCCATATGTTGCGGGTGCAGCCCTTAAAAAAAAGCCCCCCAAATGAAAATAAAAATAAAATATATAAAGAACTTATACAACTCAACAACAAAAACATTATTAAAAAATGGACAGAGATGGAGTTTCTGTTGTGGCACAGCAGAAACAAATCCGACTAGGAACCATGAGTTTGCGGGTTTGATCCCTGGCATTGCTCAGTGGGTTAAGGATCTGGTGTTGGCTGTGAGCTGTGGTATAGGTCGCAGACGCAGCTCGGATCTGATGTTTCTGTGACTGTGGCATAGGCTGGCAGCTGTAGCTTCAATTCTACCCCTGACCTGGTAACTTCCATATGCTGCGTGTTGTGGCCCTAAAAAGCAAAAAAAAAAAAAAAAAAAAAGGGTAGAGGATCTAGGTAGACATTTTTCCACATAAGATACACAGATAGCCAACAGTCACATGAAAAGATGTTCAGCATCACTATTTACTAGGGAAATGCAAATCAATACCACAGTGAGATGTCACATCACACCATTAGAATGGCCATTATAAAAAAGGCAAGAAATAAGTGTTTGAGATGATATGGAGAAGAGGGAACTCTTATACATTGTTGGTGGGAATATAAATTGATGCAATCCCAGTGGAAAACAGTTTAGAGATTCCTCAAAAACTTAAGACTAGAAGTGCCATATGATCCAACTATTCCACTTCTGGGTATTTATGTGGTCATTGTAAATGGGTCTGTATTGAACTGCTTGAGTTGTACCAGTTTGGAAGTAAAGAGAGAGGACTTGGCATATTAGCCAATGGTTTCCCTTGGTTCCTGTGACTTCCCTGAAGGAGCTTCTCATTGCTAAACCTGGTGCTTGGTGGTTCTCAAACATCCCAGGCATAATATCCACCTGGGGAGCTTGTTAAAAGTACAGTTTCTCAAGCCCACTGGCCAGGGATTCTCATTCATGCAGTAGGTTTTGCAGTAAGACTCAGGAATCAGGCACAGAGGTCATTTGTGGATCATACTTGAGAAATATTGCTTGAGCCCCTTGGGAACTTAATGATTCCATGTATGAACTGCAAAGAACCCCTTGGGCGTTCTAGATTCGGAGTGATCTTGAGTGGTTGATCATGCCGCCTTGCCTCTGTTGCCTATCTGTAAGGCAAAAGTTCAGTTTGCTCCCAAGCACTGAGGCACCAAGTTCATTTTACCACATCTATCATGGACAATAGAGAGGCCAAGAACAGAGCGAAACAGCAATTCTAAAGGGAAAGCAATCCAATGAGAGCAAGCCAGGTGCTATTGCAAGCAAGAGAATGTTAAAGGTTTAAACCTCATTGCTCTATTCAATGAAATAATTCCATGGCCCTGACCAGTTAGTGTTTCCTGGTCAGACAGTAGATGCTTATAGGAGCAGGAGGGGAAGAGAGCCCTTGGCACCCACCCAGTGATGGTTTTCAGTGTTTACAGTGCACAAGGAGTTCATGCTCAGTTATTCATGTGGATATCTGGAACATACACTTTAACAGGAGATTTGGATGCACAAGTGGTCTACCCACCATGCTTTGCGGTACATCAGATTAGAGAGTGTGTAGCCAATAAAGTCCATTCTGCTTAAATGGACTCTTCTATAGTTTTGTGGCTTAAACAAGATGAAGGGGGGATATTTAAATGGGATTTCAATTCTCAGTGCCTTTTAGGATGGCAGTAAACTTGAAGATCAGGCAGCACATTCAACTACTATGATTAGACAAAGAGCACATGCCAGAGGTAAAACTCTAGATCCATGAATCTCAACTCTGATTGCACCACTAGAGACCTCTGAGGAACTTTTAAATGGAGGTGCCTGGGTTCTCTTTAGAATGACCAGTGATTAAGCATTGGTAATTTTTCAAACCTTTCCTAGGTTTCCAGTATGCTGTCTGGATTGAGAACTGCTGGCTAGTTGTTGCAATGAGGCAGTGGTGGTTCATTGTTGCCAGACCTTCAGATCTTTCAATATTAATAACATTTTATATGAAATCTCCTGACTAATAAGTGTTGGAAAACAATTGCAATTTTTAAAAATAACAGGGTAGGCAAACAGAACACATCTGCTCACAGGAGGCAATCCAAGGATAACAAGTTTGTGACCTCTGGTTTAGGCATTTAACTGTTTTCAAAAATGAGGATTAAAAGCTCTTCTATATTTTTTAAAATAGAACAATTAAAAAAAATTTTAATACTAATCGCTTTTTTTTTTTTAAAGCACTGCTAAGATATCCTTTACTTCAAGCTTATTCTCTTCCCCCCTTTTTGTTTGGTCTGAATTTCCTTTTGGTTAGCTTGAACTCCACTTTTTTATAACACACTTAAATTTATTTCAGCATTCTGTAACATTGACCCTACAAGAAAAGCACAGCAGAGAATCAATGTTGGCCTGGTATTTTGGTTGCAAGAAAGAATAACTAAACTAAATTTTTATGATTCATAAACTATTTGAGGCTCATATTCTCATTTGCTTTATAATATGCTATTTTCCCCCTTAAAATTTTATCATGTGCTTTCGCTTTTAATTTTTCCTCTGCATATTCATATTATGGCAATCTCTTGTTAAGATCTCATATTAAGATCTCTTTTCCCTCAGTTAAAGTGAGGAAATAGCTGTGAATTCCTGAGCAGTAACTGCTTGTTCCAGAACCTTGTGCATCATTCTGATGTGCCAGACAGTGGCTGACATGCGCAAATAGCAAATGTTGAGAATCTTATTTGCGGAAAGGGTTGGTCTGATCAACATCAAGCTGTACTTTCTGAAATAAGGGAATATTAAATATTTTTGGCAGATGGTGTGCTCTGAAACGGGTGATTAGGCCAATAGCGATGGATGGTTATACCCTGAGCAGATGAAAGTTATGTATTATGTGTGTATTTGCGCATCTGTTTGTGCAGTGCTTTGAGTTTATTTAAATGGGGAATTAATTTTAAGAACTTAAAAATGTGTGTCCTCAAGGATGAGGTGCTTTGTAATTCATATCGATTTTTTTCTCTTATCTCATAAGGCACATGTGTTCATCCCTTAGGGCCATCAAACAGAAACCAGCGAAGTCCCAGGGTAAATACTGATACACTGTGCACTAAGGCCAGTTTGTGGTTGTGGATGGCCAAAGGTAGCCTCAGTTTTAATTTTTTTTTTTTTTTTTCCTATTTAGGGCCATACCTGCAGCACACAGAAGTTCCCAGGCTAGGGGTCAAATTGGAGCTACAACTGCCAGCCTATACCACATCCACAGCAACGTGGGATCTGAGCCACGTCTGTGACTTATGCCACAGCTCATGGCAATGCAGGATCCTTAACCCAGTGAGCGAGGCCAGGGATCAGACACGCATCTTCATAGATCCTAGTCGGGTTCATTTACCGATGGGCCACGAAGGGAACCTCCCCCCAATTTTAATTTTGATATCTAGCTCCTCAGCATTCAACTCTTTCTGCATTTTCTCTTGTATCCATTTTGCTGGGTAAGATGGAGTCAGCCACGAGAGCAGGAAGAGCATTTCAGATCCAGGGCAAATCATGTGTCTTGCTGCTGCTGTGTGAAAGAGCTAGGTGCCTTAGAGGAGCTAACAGGAGGCAGGGTACCTGGAGCTTGGTGTTCAAGGGAGGGAGAGGCAATAGGGTTTGGAAATCACTAGACAAATGGTTAAAATACCAACAATGTTATGATATTTCATGACATTAGAAAAAGACAATTAACTTTCTTTCCTCCCCCATCTACATCTTGAAAAATCGGCATGATTAAAAAAAAAAAATAGGCACAGTTAAGCTCTCAACCATGGATGTTGAGGTAATAAGTGACATTCTGGTTTGAAATTATTTTCTTTGTAAGGAAAATCCAAGTTATTGTAATTATTTATATTGGAAGTATACTTCACATGATACATAGGAATTTTTTGAAAATTGAGAAGAGGTTAATTAAATTTAAATAGTATATGGCTGGGAGTTCCCGTTGTGGTGCAGTGGAAACAAATCCAACTAGTATCCATGAGGATGTGGGTTCCATACTTGGCCCCACTCAGTGGGTTCATGGGATCTGGCATTGCCGTGAGCTAGGGTGTGGGTCACAGATGTGGCTTGGATCCTGTGTTGCTGTGCTGTGGTGTAGGCCGGCAGCTATAACTCCAATTCAACCCCAAGCCTAGGAACTTCCATTTACAGCTGGTGCAGTGCTAAAAAGCAAAGTAAATAAATAAATAGTACATGGTTGAGTTAAGTTTAGAATATTTTTAATGCCTTTTTATTGCGATGTAATATATAGACCATACAATTCACCCTGTTAAAAGTATAGAAGTCAGTGGTTTTTATTATATTCATAGAGTTAACAATTATTACTAATTCCAGAATATTTTCATCACCCCCCCCAAAGAAACCTCGTACTCATTAACAGTCATTCCCAATAAAAATAAAATGCTACTTTTGTATAGGTGGATTTGCCTCTTATGAACCTTTCATATAAATAGAGTCATATAATATGTGGCCTTTAATGTCTGGGCTTCTTCTGCTTAGCATAATGTTTTCAAGTTTCATCTATGTTGTAACATGATCAATACCTCATTCCTTTTTATGGCTGAATAATATTCCATTGCAGGGATATGCCTCATTTTATTTATTCTGTAGTATTTTTGTATGCTTACCACATTCAATGAATTTTTAGTGGTTTTTTCTTTACATTTATTTCTAAATTACTTTTTGTAAGTTGCTGAAAATAAGCCTCCTAGTCTTTAATTAAGAGTAGTTGTTATTGTTTTTCATCTCTATGCAGATTTCCTTATTACTTTTATTATTTCCTAATGAGGTTTTTTAGAATCTTATAACACTTAAAAAAATCAACCATCAACTATTAGCATATGTTTCTGTTGTCAAAATGAGCATTTTGCTTTTTGGGGAGCTGATTATTTCAATAATTGAATATATTATCTAGAAGGATCCCATGAGTTTTAGATGTTTGGTTTTACTTAGCATAAAGGAAGCATGACACATAATTAAATCATCTATACTATACAATCAAGCTGCCATAAGGAATTGGAGCCAGTAGAATTCATTAATATATTGTATTTTGCTAAAGTTTCAAAAAAAACCTCAATCCTTAGGGAGCCACTGTTTCTGGGCACATCATGTATAACTTTTTTGGGGAAATAGTGCTCATTTTACAGGTTTTTTTTTTTTTTGGAAGTGTGAATTTAGCAAGGCTGAACTGCAGCAATTACCTTAGGTATACTTAGCTTTAATTTACTAGCACTTATGCTTTTTTAGGGGAGAGGTCAGTCCTTCTTTGAGAATCTCATAAAAGTTTTGGATCTTCCCCTAGAAGATGTAGACACTTATGTGTACTCAAACTTTCGCATTTAATTTCAGGGGGCTTGTGAATTCTTGCTTTAATGGATAAGTAAAAATTTGTACAGAAAAATCAAGAAAAAGAAGATGGCAAAGAAGGGAGTATCAGTATCAGATCTGTCCCTTAAAAAAACCCAGTAGAGTTGAAGATAAGAAAGAAGGTAGGACAGTTATGGAAAGGGTAGCCAATACTTTCCATGTGCCATCTAACTCTTTCAGAGTGATTCTTTCTGCATGTTTTGCTTTGGTCTTCACTTCCTCTTTTTTTCCTCCTCTTTTCCCCCCAGGGAAGTCTTAGTTCACAGTTTATGGTTCTAATCACCTGGAGTTTATTCTTGGGATTTAAAATAAGACCTAAGGAATATTCTACGCATATTGTACTGTCTTCCAGTTAGCAAATGTCACTAGAAAATGCTTTATAAATTCCTCTAAATCTGGATGCTTAATTTTAAAGTTGTTATGGTAATTTGCTGATAAACATCTTTAAGAGCATAAAATATACTTTTTGCCTTATTAGCCTATTTATATTATCTCTAGTTTTTTATTTTTTTCCCAATCATGGATGTAACTTAATATTAGAAGTTTTGGACTCCTAAGTATCTGTATGTTTCCCCCAGCCATCTGACATTGGCAGACACCTTTGCATTAAAACCCTGTCTCTCAAAATAGAGATCCTGTTAAATTTTCATTGTAGGGACAGAACTATTGTAATATGAGCTCTGTTTTCAAAGAAATCTTACCTTTCCCTATCTGCCTTATAGACCCAAAGAAAAAAGGAAATTAGTAAAAAAGTCAAAATTAAAATAATTTTTGCTTCAAGTCTTCTTCTTCTGGAAGCTTGTATGGAAAGGATAAAGTGCATTTATCTAAAAACACTGTAGGGTAGATAATGATTCAAAATTAATAATTTTTATTATGGATTTTTATCTTAAAACCTGCAGGTTTTTTTTTTTTTTAATCTCATTTTGGCTTCCAACCAGTACTTTCAAATCAAAATTCAGAGCAGGTAGAGAAATGCTTTTAAAATGCATATTTGATGTAGTAAGTGCTATGCTATGCTTCTGAAAGCGCCAGGGTCACAGCTGCATACATGAAAATGCATGGTGACTGCAGGCATTGTTTCCTCACACAGAAAAGGCAATCTGTGTCTATCGCTGAATTTATGATGTAAATCAAATCATAGCTTTCCTATATTCAGAGATGTAGCAGAAAGGTTTAGGTGGCCTGAAGGTTACAAATAACTTTTGCTTTTTGATTTCCCTATCACAAGACTAATTTTTTTCACTCTCTCTTTTCTATTAAGATTGATGTATTTATACTTGGAAAGGTGAATCTAGTTACATACCTTATTTTATTGTTGCCTCTGTGCTAGTCTGGTGGAACCATGAATTTATCATTTATTCCTCCCCCTGCTCTGTTCTGTTAAGATGCATGTACTGCTCTGTGTTGTTGACAGTGTTATTAAAGGGTAGGGAGCATCGCGTGCTTCCTTTGTGCTTTTTTTCTCTGAACAATGTGGACTTTGAAACAACGAACTTAGAGGAATTGTGACTAGTTGGTTTTTCATGATCCTTTCAGAGTTTAAAGAAGTGCTTTGGGGAAAGTGTGTGTATTTGTTACATTTATTATAGATGGGCATTTGGCACTGAAAGGGGAAACACAAAAAGAATAAGACATAGACCCAGCTTTCAAACTGCTTATGCTCTAGTTTAAGATACAGGTTTATCTGCATGACAATCAGAATGGTACCCCGTTTATGGTGTTCCCTTTGTGCTAGGCACTGTGTTAAATGCTTTACTTAAAATGGGAGCTAAAACATGTACCTATCATGAAATGGGAAAGTACCAAAGAACATAAACAAATTGGCTCATCTATGGCAGAAGAACAATAACAATACAACAACAAAAACCACACAGTGAAGGAGAAATTAGAGGCACCAGAGGCCAAGGAGGGGTGACCTGGTTGCCTTGTTTGCATCTGTTTTAATCTTTAGAAACAAGTTGTTCTCTTTTAAGAAGAAAGCAGAATCTGTTGGATGTCTCGAGTTAGGAAATTATGATTTAAAAGTTTCTGTGGTCTTTTTCTACCTGTAGCACTGTACTTCTCTCCCAAATAAAACATATAGGATGATTTATTTCTTTGAGATAAAAATAGGAGGCCTGTGTTTTGAGGCATTAGATTTTTATTAGACATTGGCCTTAGAGTCATTTAAGCTTGACATAGAATTATTAGTCGTTGAGAGCATCTTCACTGCTTTCTGCCTTTGCAGTATTTGGTTCCACCTCTGGTCCTGAGCTGTACAAAGGTTAGGGCTTTAATGGGTGGCATGGGTTATAGAACTTGAGCACTGGAAGGTACTTAGTCTGATTTCCTCATTTTACAGATGAAGAAACTTTACCCCAGAGAGGTCAATTCTCTTGCCTGAGCTCACGCAATTTGTTGCAGAGGCAGAAGGTGAACTTGGAACCCTTGACTCTTTTAATTCAGTGTTTTCTCTCCACTGTTTCACCTCACCTCTCCACTTAACAGTTTTTTTCTGAGATGTGGGTGTGGCAGCATAACAGTAAATGATTTGGGTGATTCCGTGTAGGCACTGCTTGTGTCAATAATAATGATGATGACAGTGTCCCATGTTTGTGTCTGTTTTTCAAAACTTTTAGACCTTATGGTCTGCCATCGCTAAATTTACAAGTGATCAGGTTGTATGTTCACTACATCTATCATTTTGAATCACGTGTTATGGTCAACTTACTTTTTATGCCTTGAATATCAGGTTTGGAATAATTGCCATTTTAAGGCATAAAATAATTGCCATTTTAAGGCATTTTAAGGTTTTGTTTTGGTTTTCTTTTGTACCACATTATTTCTTTTTTTGATCAACAGTACTTCTAATGAAGAGAACAGTTGACTTTAAGTTGTGGATTCTTCCAGTTACCTTGACCTTTCTCAGTTGGAATTACTTGAAATAAGAGGAATGACTAACAAGCAGTGAGTGAGAAGAAAGAAAAGAAAAATGTTGAATAATCCATAAATTTAAGAATCAATCCTTGAATATATTGAGTGAACTATACTTAGCCTTATGACATTTAAATAGAAAAATAACTATTTTCTACCATGCTCAAATTAGCATGCATAATATTGAATGCTCTTGCTTATTTTGGAACATGATTCTATATTTTGCAAAGGAATAATTTTATATTTGTTTTCCATTTTAAATCTTCTAGTTTCTACTATACTGTTACTCTTGTGCTCCTAATGTTAATATTTGATGGCTGTATTTCCATAAGAAACTTCAAATTTTGAATGTGATTGATTGATTGCTTTTGGCTCAGTGTAAATAAGGATGAAGTTAGAATCATAGTTTCTGAATAATTCAGGGCTGGTACCATTTTTTAGTCAGGTTTTGTGCCTCAAGTAATCTTGTCAATTTTACCTATTGCAGTAGTTCCTAACCAGGGGCAGTTTTGCTCCCCAGGGGACATTTGGTGATATCTGGAGACATTTTTGATTGTCATACGACTAACATGAATGCTATTAGCATCTAGCAGATAGAAACCAGGAATGCTGCTAAACGTTCTACGGTGCGTTGGACAACCCCCCAAGCAAAAAATTATCTGGCTCCAAGCATCAGCATTGTCGGGATTGAGAAACTCTTACATATGACAGTTGCACACTGAAGTAGATTAAAAAATACACCCATTCTATAAAGTATAAAGCTTTATATGTTATTTTATTGTGCATTCACATACCAGTGTAATGATTCACAAGGGAGAATTTTGGCTGTTTGCTTCATTATGCTTAAAGTATTAAAACAAAAATTTGGGCAATTATAATTGATTTTAGGTTAGCTGTACTCAGCTGAAATAGTATAATATTGATAATCAATGTTAATCAGCAGTAATATCCAGTATTCTTAATTTGGACTTCCTTTTTCCCTCAAGGTTTTCAACTTCTTGGAATCAATATTGTGTATTATTCCTGCAATATTTTCACTTGGATCTGACATAATCAATTTTCTGGAAAAGTTAATTATCTAGATGTCTCAGTCAGTAATTAATCTGGATAAATCCCTATTCTATATTCTACTTAATTTCATCTTTAGAGTTTAAGCCTGAGATAAATAGAATTTGCAAACCCCAAAGCTAGCAAAACAGACCTTTAACTTCACAGCAACAAACTTGAGTGGGAGTTCCCCTTGTGGCTCAGTCGAAACGAATCTGACTAATATCCATGAGGATGTGGATTTGATCCCTGGCCTTGCTCAGTGGCTTAAGGATCCGGCATTGTGGTGAGCTGGGTGTACATTGCAGTCACGGCTCAGATCCCGTGTTGCTGTGGCTGTGGCTTAGGCTGGCATCTGTAGCTCCGATTCGACCCCTAGCCCTATTTCCATCTGCTGCAGGTAAAAAAAAAACCCAAAACAACAACAAAGCTTGAGTGGATCCCACAAACTCAGTGAGGTAGAAGCTAAATTATAATAGAATTTTTTGCTATATATGCATCATTTCTAATCCTATTTTAAAATTACTGTCTCCACGGAGTTCTCCTGTGGTGCAGCAGGTTAAGGATCTGGCATTGTCACTGCAGTGACTTGGATTGCTGCTGTGGCGCAAGTTCAATCCTTAACCCTGGATCTTACCCATGCTGTGGTCGCAGCCATGATGATCTGATGTAATACAACAAAAATAACTGTATTAAAAAGAAGGTAGATTCTTAATAGCTTTTTTTTTTGAGGGAATGTGAGGAGTGGGAAGGGGTAGGGGATGACTTACAAGGGAGGAGTATTGAAAAGCACTTAAGTGCTTTATGATCACACAAAAACAGTGTGGTAACTTGTTGGATTTTCTTCTTAAATCATCATGAATACCAGCATTACCTGAAGGATTAATGGCTGATCTTATCTGATGCTCCTCCTTTCAATATGGTGCTTGTCAGAAGGAAAACCTATAGCTAAAGTAATTACAGTTGCCGTTCTTTCCTTTTTCTTCATGTTTACTTGAACATGACCTACTGAGTTCATAATCTACGAAGTTGAGCTGATGTGACATAGTTGAGAGGCTTTTAGGATTTGTAACATTTGTTTCTTAATATCTGTAGCAACTAGAGCAGAAGCAAATTCTAGATAGGTTTAACTGCCAAAGAGTTTGGAGTTTGGAAATGTGATTTTGATAGGGTTTTTGTATTTTGGCATAAAAAGTTGCTTGGAGCGATCCCTTAGCAATGGCAGTAATCTGATCAGTCAGAAATAGCCTGTGCTTTAACAAACAGGAGGCTGCCAGCATGGGAAGTTAGTGTCTGATAGATTAGGTGAGGTTGAGGAGAAAATAAAAAGATGGTGTTAATATACCCGAGAAGCTGCATAGTAGTGTCAGAGAGGTGTTTAACATGAGTGTTCCAGGGTGATGGATCTGCCATACTTTTCTGTTTAAGAGAGAAAAAAAATTGGAAAACTTCCCAATCCCTAACATCTCTCTTCTGTGGTTTTTTACTTGTAGTGGTTTTCAATGTTGGCAACCCATTAGAATTTCTGGAAGAGTTTTTAAAAATTACTAATGCATGGGCTCTACTCTTGACAACCCTAATATAATGGAAAACTGGGCATTGATATTTTAAAAAGAGCTCCACAGATAAATATAACACACAACCAGGGTTGAGAACCACTGCTATAAGCAATGCATCAGAATTGTCTGGAGAGCTATTTATTAGGTTTGGGCTGGGGCCTGATAATTTGTTTGCATTTGTAATAAGTTCCCAGGTGATGTCAGCATATTGCTGGTAAGGCAATCACATTTTGAGAAGCACCAAAATGGCAGTTTTAAAAAATCATCTGAATGTGACTGATGGTCTGATGTTTTAGTTTTTTTTTTTTTTAATATTGCTAGTGCTATATTTTTGGTTTAAAAATTAAGATTACGTAGTAGGAGTTCTTGTTGTGGTGCAGTATTTTAAGAATCTGACTGCAGTGGCTCGGGATGCTGTGGAGGTATGAGTACTGGCCCGGCAGGTAGGTTAAGGATTTGGCATTGGCCTGTCTGTGACATAGGTCACAGCTGAGGCTCAGATTCAATTCCCGGCCCGGGAACTTCCATGTGCCACAGATGCGGCCATTAAAAAAAAAGAGGGAACAGTGTTGTGCATGTAATTCTTTTTATATAAAATGATTGATGCTTCTGTATGGTTTGAGTTTTTTCAAATAGCGTGTTTTTTTTTTTTTTTTTTTTGTCTTCTTAGGGCCGCACCTTCAGCATAGAGAGGTTCCCAGGCTAGGCGGCGAATTGAAACTGTAGCTGTGTGCCTATGCCACAGCCACAGCAATGCCAGATCTGAGCCGTGGCTCACGGCGACGCCAGATCCTTAACCCACTGAGCGAGGCCAGGGATTGAACTTGCGTCCTCATGGATACTAGTCAGATTTGTTTTCCCTGAGCCATGATGGGAACTTCAGCATTTTTATTTTTAAATTTTTTTTTCTTAGAGGAAAAAGCCACATCAATAATAATTGAAAACTTTATATAGTACTTCATAGTTTAAAAAGCTAGTGAATTTATAGTTTCTAGTTGATTTTTTGAACTATTTATAATAATTTGTGTTTCTGCTTTTTTTTCTTTTTCTGCATTATTTGAGACTCCTTCTCATTTCAGATCTTTTATTTTATATAGTCTTTTAGGTATCTTAATGTAGCCCAGATAAAAAGATTTGTCCTTGTTCAACAGAAATTTCAATAATGTTTTTTCTCCTTCTTTTCTTTTTTAGATCCACAACTGCAGCATATGGAAGTTCCCAGGTGCTAGAAAGTTCCAGGGGTCGAATTGGAGCTGCAGTTGTAGGCTTACATCACAGCCACCACAACATAGGATCCGAGCCACATCTGTGACCTACGGATCTTAAACCTACTGAGTGAGGCCAGGAATCAAACCTGCATCTTCATGGGTACCAGTTGGGTTCTTAACCCGCTGGACTACAACAGGAACTTCTCAAGAATTTTCAGTTTGGAGAGTTCATTATTTGAGGTGGAAGAAATATTTTCTTTTTCCTCAACTTAGGTATACTAGGGGAACACAGAGACATATACAGGGAAGAATGGGGTGAGTGGGAACAGAGAAGGAGAGATAATGCTTATACGTTAGAGAAATGGGACCCTCCAGGTTTGGAAAGAGATCAGCAGGAGGAGGAGGTAGCCTGTGATTTCCAAGAATGAAGGCGTCACGGGAATAGATAGGAGAGAGGTACTGGATTGAGGAGCTTGGCTAGAGTCGTAGGGCTATTAAGTGGCAGAGTCTGCTGTCAAAATTGGGTCTTAAAGACCCAGATTTATTCCGTCTTCTAGAAAACAGTTGATAAAGGAAAAAAAATAGTTCTGATGAGCCAGCTCTGCTACAAATGCAGCAAATGATAGTTTTGTGACAATTATGAATCCTGGAAAAAAGTTTCTAGGTGGCAGTGCCTTTTTTGTTGCTATATTTGCATATTAGGAATGTGTAGTCCTAAAATGACAGCTTCCAATGTGACTTTCTGTGTTTTCTAGAAACCGTCCGCAGCCTTTGATCACTGTACTTGAACACAGACCTGATTGCTGGCCAGTACTTTTGCAGCAGCTGACAACTTTTTTCCAGCAATGCCCAGAAAGGTAATGTAACGTGAAATAGATGAGGGAGATGAAATTGTATATGCTAATTTTAGGGTTTTTTTTTTAAGCTGCTTTGACTGTAATGTTTTCTCTTGGAGAAAGGAAATATCTTAGAGCAGTAGTTTTCTATTTTCTTTTTAAGAGTAAGAGATAAAAAATCCTGCCAGATTTACTGATTGTTGAAATATTGAATATGAGAAAAGCTACTATTAAAGAAGCTAAGCATCGATTAGTTGGGAAAGTTAATTAGAAATATGCCGTAAACAGAGTTCCCTTTGTGGCCCAGCAGTAACAAACCCAACTAGGAACCATGAGGATGCGAGTTTGATCACTGGCCTCGCTCGGTGGGTTAAGGATCTGGCGTTACCATGAGCTGTGGTGTAGGTCACAGATACGGCCCAGATCCTGCATTGCTGTGGCTGTGGCGTAGGCCGGCGGCTTTAGCTCCTATTCAACCCCTAGCCTGGGAACTTCCACATGCTGTACTTGCGGCCCTAAAAAGGAAACAAAACAAAACAAACAAACAAAAAAAGGAAATATTCAGTAAACTACTACCTGGTTCATATGGTAGACAAGTTCTTCCCTCTGGAAATTAATTAGTGAGTTAATCTTTCCATCAGAAACCAGTGCCAGTTGGGATGAAGCAGTACTGCCAACTGGGACCAAATAGCAGCCTTATGTGCTATTAGTTTAGCTTCACCAAGGCCTCTGATGGTCCTCATAGCTTTCTTCTGTCCTTACTACCATAGCACTGGCTCAGGTGGTCATCTCTTTCTGTGGCTGATGCTACCTGTTCCTAAGATCTCTGCCTCCAGTCTCATTCTGCTCAGGCCATTCTCTAAGCATCCAACAAGGTGATGTATCAAGAGAACAGATCTTATTGTATCACCCCCTTGCTTAAGTCACCATAACTGTGATTTTCTTTTTTTTTTTGTCTTTTTGTCTTTTCTAGGGCCGCACCCGTGGCATATGAAGGTTCCCAGGCTAGGGGTTGAATCGGAGCTGTAGCCACCAGCCTATACCACAGCCACAGCAACATGTGATCCAAGCCATGTCTGCAACCTACACCACAGCTCCCGGCAACGCCGGATCCTTAACCCACTGAGCGAGGCCAGGGATGAAACCCACAATCTCATGGTTCCTAGTCGGATTCGTTAACCACTGAGCCATGATGGGAACTCCTGGTTTTCTTTTTAAAAACATTTTTTTTCTTTTCTTTTTTCTTTTATATTGGAGTCTAGTTGATTTGCAGTGTTATGTACAGCTAAGTGATTCAGATACATACATATGTGTATGTATTTTTTTTTCAAAATCTTTCCCCATATAGGTTATTACAGAACATTGAGTAGAGTTCCTGTGCTATACAGTACGTCCTTGTTGATTATTTTATTTTTTAAACATAACTTTAAAAGAATTTTATTTAAGCATAGTTACCTTACAGTGTTGTATTAGTTTCAGGTGTACAGCAGTGTGAATCAGTTATACACATAAATATACCCATTCTTTTTTCGTGAATAGGTTATTACAAACTTTTGAGTAGATTTTCCTGTGCTTGTTAGTTATCTATTTTATACAGTAGTGTGTATGTATTATTCCTGATCATCTAGTTTACCTATACTGGTGTCTAACAACTGTGATTTTCCATCTGCCCTTACAATGTGTAGGCTAAGCATGGATATGCCCTCTCACCCCTTAAGCTCTGTTTTTATGGACTATTTTTTTAAACACGTTGATATCTTATGCAAGCTTTCTGTTGGAAAACAATAATTTCGTTTCTGAAATAGTTGGAACATCCCTGGGCTGTAGGATAAAGTCTGTTACATCATGCTAAGCTCTCTGTATGATTATGGTCCCTACCTGTTTCACCAGTTTTATTTTCTCTTATCTTTACCTCATAATTTATGAATTGTGTATTTAGCAGTACTTTGACTTGCTTTTTTTCCTCACAGGAAATAGTGCTATTCCTTTGCCTCTGTGCTTTTGCTTGTTAGTATCTACCTTCCTCTCTTTAATCTCATCGCAGCCCTTTTCTAACTAATACTCTAGCCCTTTCTTGACTAATTTCTCTGTTTTCAATCTCTCTTTAGATATTCACTATCCTAGGAAGTGTTTACTTACCACCAGCTGACTTAATATCTCTTTTACATGCTCCCTTAATAGCTTCAATTGTGATTTCTAACATTAGTATACTTACCACATTGTCTTATAATTATTATCCTCCATTAACTGTGAAACTTTCTTGAGGGTAGGGGCTGTGTCTCATTATTCTTTGTATTAATAATTCTGGTCACATTTTTAGGTGCTTTGTAAATGTTGAATTTATATATGTATTTGCATGAGGCCCACAGATTGATGAGGCCCAGGCAATGGGTTGTAGAGTTTCTCCTAAGACATAATATCACAGCGTGCTTAGTACCATCACACAAGGTCATGATAGGAAGGTAATCCAATGCTAAGTTACATTTATACACTAGTTACATTCATGTGTTTCTGCTCTTGAAGGTCTTACATTTTCTTAGAATACAGTTTCTGAGTCTAAAACTTCAATTTTAGATGGAATTTCTAGGTAGGATATAATGCTATAGGAAGTTTTAAAGAGATATAGGGAACCCTGTAATCATCTGTCAGTGAGAATAATCTATGTAACAATTGAATGAGTACCTTAAAACAAATGTCATGTACATCATCATCTTCTCTTCCCTCACCTAGGGCTGCAATTGTTCAAAGATAAGATATTAATATTTGCTTAAAAAGTCTTTGTCCATGTCAGAAAGCAAAAATAAACATTTATGTATAAAATTTGTAAACATTTTGAAAATGAAATTTCTCTCTTTAAATAGATTGGGCTTCTTAATGAAAGGTGCTCCTGCTGATGGGCCAGATTTGTTATTAAGCTTGTTTTGGGTAATCCTTACAAATATCTCTCTTCTCCAATGCTTTAGTTAGTCAGCAAGTAATTAAATTACCTTTGGTCATTATCATTTCAAAGCAGTATTACACTGGCATTTGGAAGTAGTTCTTTTAATGATATATGTCCAGATATTCATAAGGAAAAAAAGATTATTAATTGATTTTTGATTTATTTACTGATAAGCTTCTATTGACCTATTCCTTTCATTTGAATTCTGAGGTGTTAGAGGATGCCATCTAGAGCCTTTTAGAAGTTCTAAGTTTATTTTCTATTTATTTGTAAAAATAATTTCAGTTGTCTCATTTCTACCCTGCATTATGAAACTATTTTTTGCAGGATGAAATTGATAATTCTGGTTGCATTTTCAACAGACTGTTAGTTTCCTGAGATATAATTTTAGAATAAATTAACTTAGTAGTTTTTATGTTATTGTTTAGAAGGTAATGAAGGAAGTTTGGTAATTTAATAAGAATGAAAATGGTGATTCACCACTATAGGAAGGAAGCAAAATATTGATAGCTTATATTCTAGCTCTTTCTGCATTAGAAATTGTTAATTAGAATAGCTATTTGGGTTCATTTTTAATAGAATGTAGATGTCCTAAAATGATAATGTATCTTCGTGCTAGATTTTGCGGGGCCATGGTTCTCTAAATTCTGCACTCATTTGAAGAAGGCTTGTGATGTTAAGACTTAACCTTTATGAACTGAGAGTTGGGTAAGTTGGTATGGTCTTCAGGCCTAGGTTATCTGGCCTAATGCATAATTTTTCAGATGAGGGAACTAAGGAGGGCAACATTCAATGAGTTGCTGAAGGTCACATGCCTAGTTAGTGGTGGAGTTGGGACCAAAGTCTCAGTGTTTTGACTCTCATCCCAAGTCTTTTCCCATTGCTTCTCCCTCCATGGTGAACACACATGTGACAGTCTTGCGTGTTGATACATGTGCAATTGGTTATGTTTTTAAACATTTTTTTTTTTTAGGGCCGCACCCCTGGTGTATGGAAATTTCCAGGCTAGGAGTCGAATCGGAGCCATAGCGGCCTGCTTACGCCACAGCCACAGCAACACCAGATCAGAGCCACATCTGTGACCTACACCACAGCTCACGGCAATGCCGGATCCTTAACCTACTGAGCAAGGCCAGGGACTGAACTGGTGTCCTCACGGATACTAGTAGGATTCGTTACCGCTGAGCTACAACAGGAACTCCTGTTTTTAAACATTCTTAATCACTTTGAGATTTCAGGTTATCTTTTTATTATTTTCCTTTTCTTTTTAAGCCCTGTTTATTTCATATCCACTGCAGTGGCAGTAAATCATCAGATACCACATAGGAAATGCAAAATCTAAAATCAGGACAGAAGATTTACAAAAAGTATTTGTGCTCAGGAAGCTCAGTGTTATGCTTGTGATGTAAAGTATAACAGCATCTTGGAAATACATTTCTCTATATGAACCTTGCATTTCATCATCTCAAAGTGGGAGAAAACTGATAAGCTACTCATGGATGTTCTTGACATCTGGATAGTATTTACCCTTTGAGGAATACATTATTAGAGATGAGGAAGCAGAGTTTCTTAAATCTCTTTTCTGGAAACTTATCCTCTGTATCCTAACCCACATATACGTCATTCACTTTTTAAAAAAATTTCCTGAAGTGGTTGGTAAAAGTATATGTTTGATTTAATAATTATGACCTAAAAAGTCCTTTTGTTTTTATAGATTCTGTAAATATTTGTGCTCATGAGAAAAAAACTCCTCAGATTGTGAGCTGCATCAGAACAAGGATTTAATCTATTTTTGTTTCTTGTGTTGTTTCTAGCACATAGAAGAGTGAATAATTATACTGTAGGAACTCAGTAAATTTTATCAAGTAAATAAATGAATGAATTAAATCTTAATAATTTGGTAACTTTTAAACTTCTATTAATGTTAATGGTGTTTTGAAATTACATAGTTGTGGAATGTATAGTATTATAAAATTATGTTGTCAGGCATAACTCAAATGCCGATTACTCAAAGAAGTATTGCACTTCGTACTTTTCTTTTAGTAGTTTTCACTTTCTGTCCTTTAGTCCAGAAACAGAGCTGATTGTCCCTGTTAGATGATGTGCTTCTTAAGGTTAGATATTGTCTGGCTCATCTTTTATGTTATCTAATAATAACATATATAATAAAGTTGAAAAATTTAAAAATCAAATGATATTTATTAATGTATGCTAATTATAAAACTATAACAGTATAAATGAATTGATTAACTTGATGATTGACTGAGCATCTCTTTGAGGGCCTATTGTATACAGTTATTGATGATAGAGCATTAAAACAGAAATCCTGGTCCATTCCTTCATTGGCTTATAGTCTGGTAGGGGATGGAGATATTAAGTAAATAGTGACAATAAAGTCATTATCCTGTGCAAACACATAGTGGAGGTCTGACCAAGGCTAGGTGTCAGGGAAGGCCCTCAGGGACTCATTTTAAAGGGGAAAACTGAAAGATGATAGAAATTAGGCTGAAAGAACAGGAAAGGGATAAAGGGGAGAGTATTCCAGGTAGATGGAACAACAAGTGAGAAGGAAGCTCAGAGGCTTGATTAAAGATCTGAAAGAAGTTTAGTGTAGTTAAGTGGGGAGTGGAGAGGAGCAAGAGATGAGACTGAGAAGATAAGGCCAAATTATGGAGGGTTTTGAGTTGAGCTAAGTACTTTATCTTAAGCTAAACTTTTTCAAGAAATTAATGCCATGATTAAGATTTTGTATCTCAGAGGTCATTCTGGCATTTTAATGTCTTTGGGTTTGGAGTTACTGGGATGTTTTGAAATCTAAATAGACTTGAAAGATTTGTAAAATCTTCCTCCTTTGGGAAGAACTTAAGAGGAAGGACTTGACAAATTACTTCACCTCTCTTTGCCTCAGTTTCTATACTTGCACAATGGGATAATACTTTTTATTTCATAGGGTTATGGTAAGGATCAATTGAGTTTAAAGGTGTAAAATGCAGTAACTTTTTCACATAAGTGTTAACAAGTTGACAAGTAAAATGTTAACTGCTCTCATCACCTTGTCAGGATGTCTATATGGCTTTGTTTTACATAGAGCTTCACCTGTCAGGCTTTTCTAAAAATGCATCCCCGTGGAGTTGTGGTGCAGCAGAAACAAATCCAACTAATATCCATGAAGATGTGAGTTCGATCTCTGGCCCTGCTCCGTAGGTTAAGGATCCAGTGTTGCTGTGAGCTGTGGTATAGGTCACAGATGTGGCTTGGATCCTGTGCTGCTGTAGTTGTGGTGTAGGCTGGCAGCTGTAGGTCTTATTTGACCCCTAGCGTGGGAACTTCCATATGCCTCAGGTGTGGCCCTGAAAAAGCAAATAAATAGATAAATAAATAAATAAATAAATAAATAAAATGGAATAGAATAGAATAAGATAAAATAAAATGATATAAAAATGCATGCCTTTGTCATACTCCTGGAAAATGGATCATGACATCTGTAACTCTAAAAAGGTCCTCAGGTGATTCTGATGTTCATTAAAGACTGTTCCTGGGGATGTAGAGGCTATTCTAGTGTGCAAATAGAGACCTTCTCAGTCCTGGGCACCAGGCGTATGGTCTTCAGGTGTTGAGTATGAAGAACTGTTTGGCATGGTTTAGGTGGGTCATAGTGGAATCGAAGAGTCATGAAAGAAAGGTACGCTCAATATGGTATCATAGTTTATGATATGTCATGAACTCTAAGTTGATGTTTGACATTTATCTGCTTGGTACTCTGTTTAACTTAATGGCTTATGCACTACATGACTTTCAGGTCAGAAGTTTCATGTATCCAAATAATGGCACCATTTCTGTGGTATCTGTATTGTGAACCATCCCAGTTACAAGAATATGCCAAACTCCGACTAGCTCTGCTCAAAGTCTTATTTCAACCCCGGGTTCTTTGTGACAAGGAACAACCATCAATATTGGAACAACAGGTACTTCAGCTATGTTGCGACATGGTTCCATGTTTGCAGGTAAGGCCTTTCCTCCACCTTCGCTTGTTTTTGTACATAAATAGAACCCATGTGACTTGGCAAACTGGCCCTAGAAATACCTGCAGGGTTTTGGAGATGAAGGAAATGAAAATAGATTTCACTTTATTATATACAACATTAACTGCATTTGTAGACATGGAAATCAACGTAGTCCATTTTAAAATTAGTAGGAATGATTTCTTAGGGATAATTTTGAAATGAGTTTCTCCTTGTGCTGGACACTGAGAAAGTTATAAGGGGGGAAAAAGCCTCTTTGTGTAAGTTGAAAAAAGGTCTCTTTGGGCAACTACAGCCCTCGGGACGGAGGGCTTGACCAGTTGACTGCTGGCTGGATTCCGATTTCCGTAAGTCCCCTTACAGCTTATGTGGTAACCTTGATGGATGCTGCTCCTGAGAAGCCCACAGTCTGGTAAGGAGCTAAAACAAGTGTATACGTTCTTGTAATTCAAAGTAGATGGAAGAAAGATATTTAACAAAGGTATGAATACAATGCTTAGAGAGTTTAGGGGAGAGAGAAATTTGAACTACTATCTCAATAACTGCAGATTAAAAAAAAATTCCCCCCAGTTGCCAGCGTGTTATGATTTCAGTGATTCAATTATCCCTTCCTACCAACCAGGTTTATTGTTGGCCTAGAATCTGAGCACCATGCTCCTTGGCTGATGGAGGGAATCTACGAATGTTTGTTAAAGGTGATCCCTTGAGGTCACAGATGACCTAAGTTTGTGTTTGCAAGAAGTGACTAGAGTGAATCTTTTACAACTCATAAACAGGCTTTTTTGTAATTAAGGCCTAGAAAAGTGAATTAAAGTGAATTCTTCTGTGGCTTTGCTAAAGCTTTGGTTTTGTGTGGACATTAAAGCAACATATAGGCAGAATATCTTGAACTTGGGTACATTTTTCCATACCACGCTTGCATTACTGTCTTCTGTGCTCTTTGGTAGATGTTTGCCTTCATCTTCCTTAACCTATATTGACAAGCCTAAATATTTCTAGTACTGAGCTCTGTGGAATATTTCTAGGAATCTGTGGCTTGTTAATATAACTGAGATAGGCAAGAAAAAAAAGAGATCTATTATTTGGAACTAGTGGAACTAGTGACATAAAGACATCTAATCACAACAAATCAGCTTTATTAGCATGAAGAACATGAGAGTTAGAAGGGATCTTGCTGGCAATGTGATCCATTTTCCCACTGATTATAGGTATTTCTTATATCTTTTTTTTTTCTTTTTAGGGCCACACCAGCAGCATGTAGAAGTTCTCAGGCTAGGGTTGAATTGGAGTTACAGCTGCTGGCCTATGCCACAGGACAGCACCATGGGATCCAAGCCACGTCTGTGACCTACACAGCAGCTCACAGCAACCCCAGAGCCCCAAACCAATGATTGAGGCCAGGGATCAAACCTGCATCCTCATGGATACTTGCTGGATTCATTTCTGCTTAGCTACAAAGGGAACTCCCTCTTATACTTTTTGAGACAAACATCCCATGATTGCTTAAGTATTTTAATGATAAGAAACATGCTATTTTGCAAGGCAACCATTTATTTTATTTATTTTTTTTTAGCAAGTACTTCTAATTGACCTGCATTTTCCTAAGGTTACTCATTAGTCCCCACTTTTCTCAGAACAAAACAAAATAACCTTTTCAAAAAGCCTATCTGCATCCATCTTGTGCTGTTTCTTCTCTTTTTCTTCCCTTTTATCCTTTACTCCCGCCCTCTTTCTTTTCCTCATCAGTTTCTTTACTTCTCCACATAAAATGATTTTGACTTTTCACTGTTCTTTGCAAGGAATTCTCTAGTTTATTGGTGTTCAGAAGGTGTTACTATGAAATGTTCTTCTTAGAGCTTAATGCAGTACTGTAGATGTGGTCTGGTCAATAGTCAGCATTTCAACATAATCATATTAATTAAAATTTTTCTTTAGAAATTGCTATCACCCTATTGACCCACATCCCACATTTCAGTGAGATGATGGTCAATGAAACTCCTTTTTCTTCTCACTCCAGTTGTTCTTCCATTTTGTATTTATGGAGGTATCCTTTTTTTTTTTTTTTTTTTTGAATATACCTGCCTTCAGCTATTGACTTTGGCCCCCACTAGTTCTTTCTTTTTAATTGTGACCCTTGTCATTTCATATATTATTCATTGTGCATGATCTATTTCTACGTAAATATAAATCATACTTCCAAAATATTCTTGTTAAGAATTTTGGTAATGGTAAAAATTAGAGAGCCTTTAATGCTAAGTTGCTGAGGTTGTCTTTCAATTTTTTTTATTATGGAAAATTTCAAGTATGTACAGCAGACTGCGGTCAAGGATATATATTATTAAATAAATATGGTGCTTTACTTTGTTTTAAATCCCTTTCTATTCTTGGTGGCCTTTTACCTTTCCCATTTTTATTTGCAAAAGAGTAAAATAATTTAACTACTGGACTGTTCACATTTATTTTTTATAACTTAGTATTTTCTGCTGTCTCCTCCCCCTTGATTTTTTAATAGCTTATTTTTTTTTATCTTGTTTGTTGGAAATTAATTTTTCTTTCTGTGTAAAATGTGTAGTCATTTTGGGTTATTATGGTGGTAACAACTGGTGAAAGGTACAGCTGGTCAACTGTAGGCTTTCCTCTTGATGAATTTAACAGACACAAGGCTCCTGATTGAAGCAGATGGTTCATTGTTTGTAATCTCTGGGAAATGCCAGTGTGTCTGTGAGCAGGACCATATCCTTAATACTAACTCCAGAATTTTGATCAGAACAGCTGGGTTTGAATTGAATTGGGATTTTCAAGAGCACCCAGGTCCTTCTATCTAATACATTAGCCAGTTGAGAAGACTCTCTACCATTAGAATATGGTCTTTCGTTGCATCTGCCAAGTGTGGAAATGATGCTTTCATGTAAGGTTGTCTGAGCAAATTTCTTGCAAATGAAAGGCTTAGCCATGCACTAGAATAACACGGCAACCCTTTTCTTCCAGGTAACTATGTTGTAATTATAGAATGGAGAGTTCATTTGGAGAACTCAAAACCAGCTTTAATTAATTTCGTTCAATATGTTGGCACTGTCATGTAATTTGTCTTTAAAAATCTACGCTCAAAATAGTTAGAAAAATAAATGGAAAGAGTTTGTGCCAGCCAGCACTAACAAAAACAGCAGCAAATTGTGTTTTGGTTAGTGACTAAAGGAAAAGGCAGAGTTGTATTTTTTAACTTTCTCTGAGTTACAAAATTTCTTCATCTATTTTAAGTCTTTATAGGTTTAGAGAAAAATATTTTATTGGTAAACTTCTTATATAAGCTAAAATTATCCTTTGGCTTGTGTATTACTTTAATATCATATAATGCTTTTTTTCCAAACAGATAAAAGATTTGATACAGACAACAGAAGTGATGCTGTTTATTGAAGAAGTATATTTAAGCCTTTTGCGTCATCCCACTTTTTGGAAAATTCAACTTACCGAGCTGACCCTTCAGCTGCTCTGTGTCTGTGAAGTCAGCTTAAATATAACTGGAGAGTGCTCATCTTTAATTCAGCTTTTAGAACACAGTGTTGAACTTCCGAGGGAGGTAAGGATTGTAAGAAATTTTGATATGTGAGTTATTACTTACGTGAATCTTGAGTAGCAGGCTTGGTGTGCTCTTTTACTTTATGTACATGAAAGGTGTTTTGATTTCATGCTATTAAATCATAATACTAATGTGCTACTACTACGAGCATTTATTATAAAACTGAGTCATTAAATACTCTCTGGAGCATCAGTTAAGGATCTGCTCCTGTGCATTTTTTATTTGTTCATTCACGTTGAACACAAGTATTGCTAGACCCTCTAGAAGAATACAGTTGACTCTTGAACAGTGTGGGAGTTAGGGTTGTCAACCCTCTATTCAGTTGAAAATACACGTATACCTTTACAGTTGACCCTCCATATCCAGAGTTGTGTGTCCATTGATTCAACCAGCGACTGATTGTGTAGTACTGTATTATATATCTTTTGGAAAAAAAAATCCATGTATAAGGGGACCTACATGGTTCAATCCCATGTATTATTCAAGGGTCACCTGTAGAATGAAAAGGCCATTCTGCAACCTCAAGGAACTTACAAACATCTAAATAAATAATTGTAGTACAATAAGGTAGATGCTTTTTTATTTAAAAAATATATTTAAAGTACAATGGGAGCACAACTTAAGGAAAGTAGGGCCTGAGTTCAGATTTTTATTTTTTTGTATAATGATTTTTATTTTTTCCATTATAGCTGGTTTACAGCATCCTGTCAATTTTCTACCATACAGCGTGTTGACCCGGTTACACATACATGTATATATTCATCACAAGTGATTAGACATAGTTTCTAGTGCTATACAGCAGGATCTCATCGCCTATTTGAGTTCAGATTTGAAGACGTCTGAATAGGAGTTTGCTTGGTACAAATCAGAGGCTGGGAAGGCATTCCAGCTGCAGGATCAGCAAGTGATGAAACATAGAAACATGAGAGAGCAGGCAGGCATGGCCTGTTCGTAAAAGTGTTGAATGTTGCCAGAGGAGTAAGGTGTAGAATATAAGGCTGGGCCTCTCATGAAGGGTCTTCCATGGCCACACGAATGAGCTTACATTTTATCTGCTGGGCAGTGGGCATGTTATTGAAGACTTCCCAGCAATAGGTGCCCTCATATTTTTGTGTGCAGATCATTCTCGTGGGAGAGTGGAGGAGGGTTTAGAGCAGGGTAGCACTAATAAGGCAGGAAGTGAGGAGGGATGTCTTAGATTTCTGGGGCTGCCATAACAAAATATCATAGACTGAGTGGTTTAAACAACAGAAATTTATTTCTCATAGTTCAGGAGACTAGGAAGTCCAAGATGAAGGTGCTGACAAATTTGATTCCTAGGAAGGGCTCTCTCTTTCTGGCTGGTAGAAGGCTGCCATCTCGCTGTGTCCTTACATGGTGGAGAAAAAAGCAAGCGTGAGCTCTCTCTTGTTTCTTCTTATAAGAACACTAATCCTTTTGGGTTAGGGCCCCACCCTTATGACCTCATTTAACTAATTACTTCCTTAACTCCAAATAAAATCACATTGGCAGTTAGGGCTTCAACATATGTATTTTGGTAGGGAGGGGATCTTAGTCCATAGCATAGGGATCTCAGTCCCTAATTCGGGAAATGACAGCAAGAAAAGAGAAATATAGAACATGAAATCAATAGCTCTTTGTTGTTTATTACATGGTCAAGGAGAATGTCCTTGGTAGAGTCTCAGCTTTCTATTTTGGGAGAATGGATGGTGCCATTCACTTTGAGAAATGGTAGCTGATATTGAAGGGAAGATGATAAATTTAGTTTTAGATATGCTTGGTTTGAAATATGTATGAATCATAGGTATTTGGATATATAGTTTTAAAATTCAGAATAGAATCCTAGCCTAAAGGGATAGATTTGTAGACATCTGCTTTGGGGTGGGAGTTTTAACCATGGACTGTGGGACAGGGCTTGAGATGGAACTCCAGGGACTTGTGAATATTTGGAATGCACTGAAAAAGAGGAGTCTGGAAAAGTATGTCTGGATGGATTGAATAACAAGCAGAAGAGATGGATGACCATTCACCTTTTTGAGCTATTCTTTCCCTTGATTTTTTTTTTTTTCTTCTTTTCTTTACAGCCACACCTAGGCATATGAAGTTCCCAGGCTAGGGGTTGAATTGGAGCTGCAGCTGCAGGCCTATACCATGGCCACAGCAGTGCCAGATCTGAGCTGCATCTGTGACCTACATCATAGCTCATGGCAATGCTGCATCCTTAACCCACTGAGCAGGGCCAGAGATCAAACCTGTGTCCTCATGGATACTACTTGGGTTCATTACCATTGAGCCACAACGGGAACTCCCTGGGCTGAGGACTGAACCTGCGCTTTCACAGAGACAACACTGGGTCATTAACCTGCTGCGCCACAGTGGGAGCTCCCAATTTTTAAAGTATTTTTGATTTTAATATTTTAATATAGAATTATAGAATACTTTCATTTAGAACACTGAAATGGTGTCAGTGAGAGAAGGTCATATTTACATTATGTCTTCCTTCTGCTCAATATTTTGACAATTTTAGAATGAAGTAAAAATAAGTAGAACTGTTAAAGTACTTGTATTATCAAATTTCGTTTCCCCCAGCTCTAGCCCAGTGTTTCTGAGGTATAAAAAAAAGAGCCTAGGAAAATTAATTTGCAAACATATATTCTTTAGGCCTGATACACTTTAATCTGAAACAAAATGAAGCAGAATAAATCAATCTTATTTTGAGGCTATACTTGTATTCCTATATCACTGAAATTGTCAGCTAGGTATTCACTTCAAATATGACATTAGTTTTTCTTTTCTCCTTTGTTCTCTTTCTACCCATATCAGATTTGTTTCGTTGCACACTGAAAATGGTTGTATTTCTTAGGCTACATTAGTTTCAGTGGATTTGGTCTTAGTTGAACTGTTTTTAGCCTTATGTGAATGATCATGACTTAAAATGCTTTCCATTTCAAGTGAACTATGTGTACTTTTGACAGAAAATAATACTGATTGTGAGGAGACTAGGTCGCTCTTGCAGTGAAGCACACTATACAGCCCAGCTTTGGTGAGGCTTGGAACCATGTTCCCTAACACATTACCGTCAATTGACCCAGTGCCATCCACCTTTCCTTATTGTGTGTCTCAATTGAAGTTTTCAGGTTCCTAGAAAAAAGTGATGTGATTGGCCTAGCTGGATCATTCAGCTCTAAGCAGAGGACAGGCTAAGTAGCAAAGACATGACACTGGGGGATTGTTTGAGCTGGGCTGCCATCTTTGTTGTGTCTGCCACAAACACCTCTGATGTAGCCTTTTTTTTTTTTTTTTTTTTGTCTTTTTGCCTTTATGTAGAGCCGTACCCGCGGCATATGGAGGTTCCCAGGCTAGGGGTCTAACAGGAGCTGTAGCTGCCGGCCTACACCACAGCCACAGCAACGCGGGATCTGAGCCGCGTCTGCAACCTACACCACAGCTCACGGCAACGCTGGATCCTTAACCCACTGAGCAAGGCCAGGGATCGAACCTGCAACCTCATGGTTCTTAGTCGGATTCGTTAACCACTGA
>PVHT021183526.1:1749047-1799100 GCA_004024745.2 Catagonus wagneri
TCTCAGCAGCATCCTTGGGGCCAGCATATGTACTGAGTACCTGTTATATAGGTGATGCTCAGTGATACCTTCATTTGAATTGAGGACAAAAAAAAATGTGCACTTCAAGGGCTTGCTGTCATCAAGATTCCTGTGACATCTGTAGTCCAGGATAAAGGCATTTCTTTACTTCTTTGCTCCAGATAGGCTCTAAGTTAGCCTTGGTTCCTCCAAAAGTAGATCCTGAGTTTCCCTAAACACAAAAAGAGAACCTAGGTTTCCACAAAGGCAAAGGCTCATGCAACAGGAGTTCATTTGCAAGTGTGACCTCAGGCAGCAGGTGGGAAAGAGACAAGAAGAGTGAAGTATTAAAGATGGGAGAGGCAATACAAGTATTCTCCAGCTGGCCATTGCTCTGAGTGACCAGTTGCTCAGTATCACAGAATACGTTGAGAAGTGTCATGGAAAATGTCTTAGAACCTGTCAGGAGGATCCAGAATAAAGGGGGAAGCATTTATCCCTGGGCTTCTATTGCCAGTTTGTCAAGCCGTGGCCTATGGGGCTTTAACTTCCCTGTACTTAGGGAACTCTCAGTGGCCTGGGGTGGGAAGCAAGAGTCACTGTAGCAATCAATAGCTGTAGAACTTGAAGTGGAACATGAGATGTTCAACATAGGCTTTTATTAAAAGACCTCATTAAATAGTACCATTCTCAGGTGTCCATTAAAAATCAGTCACCCCCCCAAAAAAAAAAAACTTGTAACCTCTCAGAATTGTAAGCAATTAAAGATCGTCTAGTCTAATCCTCTACCATTACTTTTTTTCCTTTTCTGTTTACTGCCACACCTGCAGCATATGGAAGTTCCCAGGCTAGGGGTCGAATCAGCACTGCAGCTGTCGCCCTATGCCACAGCCACAGCAAGGTGGTATCTGAGCCACATCTGTGACCTATGCCGCAGCTTGTGATCCTTAACCCACTGAGCGAGGCCAGGGATCAAACCCGCCTCGTCACGGACACTATGTCGGGTTCTTAACTTGCTGAGCCAAATGGGAACTCTAACTTTTCCCTGTTTTTGGTGTTTTGATCTCCAGTTCTTTCCCTTTCATCCTCTATTCTGAACAAGCCAGTCTCACTCTTTTTGAAGAAGGTCATTTTTATGTGTGCCTTCATACCTTTAAGTTCCATTCCTTTAAAATGCTTCTAGTCCATTTCTAACCCAAAGAAGCTACTTGGTGGCCCTTCCAGTGATAGCCTGTGTGAAAGAGGCTTTCCAGTAATAACATTCATACAAATAATACTTTCATTTGTGTCTGAGCCTCAAGGTAGCTAGTAAATTTGAAATTTAAATGACCTTGCTGAGTTTTGCTTGGTTATTTTTTAAAACGAACATGCAGAATTTAAATGAAATTGAGGAAAAGATAATAGGAACAATGGTGTGATGGTGTATACTGTAAGTGTAGTGGTTTCAAAATGCATCTGTTATTCTCAAATAGATACCAGTGGCTTCATTATTTTCAACTGTTTTTCAAAACAATGAATATATATAGGCCCCCAAGACACAAATTGGAATATATTCTGTTAAAAAAAATCCACACATTAATTTCCTTCTTTTGCGAGTTTTTCAAAGTCTATAAACGAGCACAATGGAAGATTTTGCAGTTTAATTTCACTTTTCACCTGCTATAACTAAGATGGAGATATTTGTTCATTAATTTGTGTCAGAGTTGGTAGCATCTCCAAGATGATAACTTCTGAGTGTGTCAGACTAAGTTACTCTCAAGTGTTTCTTTAACACGTGGCTCTACCTCACATTTCCCTTTTTTATTTTTATTTTTTGCCTATCCTTGTGATTCATAGGTATTTCTGATCTGCAAGCACTTCTGTAAATTTCAGAATGAAGTGTGCTGAAACTTTCTTCTTTAGTTCCACAATACGTTAATGTTTTCTTTATTTAGAAACCTCAAATAATATTTTATGCCACTTGGCATTATAAAATTAGAACTTATTAGAACTTAATGTACATCTCCTTTATTCTTTTTCATTTCATTTATGTACTTGGTGAAATTAATGGCTTTAAGTTTCTATGGTTATTGCTTTGCCACATTTAAATATACGTAATGAATTACTGTAATTTAAAAGTAATCTCTGCTTCTCTGGCACTAATGTTTCTTTTATTGTCATAGCATGATTTATTAAAATTTAAGTATAATTTATTATGTAGGTTGTATAGATGAATCATGTCCATATTAGGTAGGTAGACAATTGAAATACTTTCCAGAAATGAAATATTAAGTATTTCAGGTGTTTTTTAGTGGTTTGCAAAGATTGACTGTTTTGAAAATTATAAGATTTCCCTCTAAATTAATTTGGTTTATAGTTTATTGCTTTTGGGCCAGATATGATAACATATGAATTTATGTGTGACTGCTGCGGTATTTAACAATTCTTCCTTCAATATATCAGGTTTACTCTAAACAACTTTGTATAATAGGTTTATAGTATTTCATGTTAAATATACTCTTGCTGGATACATGTTATAAAGCCATGGCTACAGAAACTTTTTCAACTCTTTACTTTTTTTCCCTTTTCTTTTAGGATTTTCCTGTTGAACCAGTCATAATGGGGATAGCTTTACTACTTCTACAGACCCCAGCAAGTCAGCAGAAACCAATCTTAAGTCTAGGTAAAAAAAAAAAAAAAAATACACTCATAGGCATAAGATGTAAATATAAATCAGATATTGGTAGGAGTCACTTGAACTTCATGTCATGCTATGCTATAAAGCCCTGTATACCTGGAGTTTCCATTCCGGAAGTTTTCCATTTCATCATTATCAAATAAGCTTCCTTTTTCCTATTTAAAAAGGTGTTTTGTGCAAGGGTCTACATACCATAATTTACCAAACATCTCAGTTGTTCAATAGGACATTTTCATCTAAATTTTATAGCAGTTGACATTGGTAAATATTTTGAAGGGCATGTCAGCTCATTCACACTTATACAGCAAACTGAGATTTCCGCAGCATAAAACCCTTGAGGCAAAATAAGTGTTTAGCCTTTGTATTTGTTTTTAGAACTCTGTATACCTTTCAGACTCTGTAAACCTGTCACCTTCAAAACTGGTGACACCTTGAACAAGACTTAATTTATGATTATTCTATTAACCAATTTGGAACAAATGAAAGATAGCATTCTTCTGACTGTCCAGTAATATTTGTTTTTTAAAAAAGTGAAGAATGGGGCTACAGGGAGGCGCAAAAATGTCCTGTTTAAGAATAATGTGATAAGAATCAAGTTACCAAGTCTGACAGATTGGCAAAGAAGTCCATCCCTTCAAAATGCAGCTTTATGTTAATGTTGCTTTGCTTTATTTGGTCCAGTATAATCCATGTCTAAATCGTGATGTATATATTTTGATGCCTTGAGATATTGATATGTTCCCACTTGCATTTTTAAAAGTGCTTGAGGTAAGTACCAATTGTGTAGCTAATTCTTCTGGGCATTTTAATTCATCATAATTTCATTTATAGTCTGTCTTGGAAATGGCTTTAGCACATGGAGGGGATCCTTGGCTCTTTTAAGAGTTTTTATTCCTACCCTGCTTTTGCTTATTGGCCCTTTGCTCTTTGTACCCTCTTCTCTAGTCCCTTTCTGAACTGCTTTTGCTTTTTCTTTTCCTTACAGTGGTGAACATGGCATCCTCTTATAGGTATAATTTTCCAGTGCCCTTACTTCTGACAGCTGTAGTTTTACTTTTTTAAACAGCTTTGCTGAGGTAAATGTATTTGCCATGAAATTCACCCTTTTTAAGTGTACAGTAACATACTTTTTAAATCAAATTTAGAGTCCTAAAGCCAGCAAGGCCACAATCAAGTTTTAGAACATTTGCATCAACCCCCTCCCTGAAATTTCTTGTGCCCATTTACAGATAATCCTCAGCCCCAGAAAAAATGCCAATGTGTTTTCTGTCCATAAATTTGTCTCTTTTGGATTTTTCATATATGTGGATTTTATTTGCTTTTTGACCTCCCCCCCAAAAAAAAATCAAGGCCCTAGAGAAACCACATTTCTAATTCTGAAACTACAGTCCTTTATTGTGGCTCATATAAATAGGATGATGCAAGATCAAACACTCCAACACTTTTATTATTTGTTGGAGAGCAGACTTTTTCTTTTGTAAACCAATCTCTCTGATTTGAAGTTACCTTAGGTAGATTGAATAAACAATATTGAAAACTACTGAGCCAGTATGTCATGTTGAAAAGTAAAGAACTGTTGTTTAGTATATTGGAAAAAAGTATTCAGAAAATATTGATTATTTTGAACTTAAAAAATACACAGCACTAATAAAATGTTATGCTTCTTAATTATTAACACTGGCCTTAATTGTAAATAGCAATTTATAAAAATGCTTGGAAGGTTCATAATACAGAATATAGAAATATTTGCATTATATGTATTTCCTGTTTTGTTAAAGATAATGGATTTTCACAGTAACTCAGACAATTATGGGTTAAGACTAACATTTATGTAAAAAGTGTAAATTAGTAGTGTTGGAGTAATAAATAGGTGTTTGTATTTCATACAGGTTTAGGTTTAACTTCCAAGTGGTTTAAAGTGTAATACTGATAACTCATTAACATGATTTAAGGCTTATAGAATTTTTTTTTGGTATAGTGGGGAAATTAGTGTTAAAGTATTAAAATACTTTAATAATATCATTCTGAAACCTACAAATAACATATTTTAGTAAACCAGCATTTATTTTAATAACTGTGGAAAAACTATATTCTTCAACTTGTTCATAGTTTAGGGGAGACTGTACATGTTTGTATGTTCTTATACATGTGTGTGTTTCTATTCTGCAAAGTGAGTTTCTATGTTAAAAAAAGAATCACTTATGAAACTGAGTTGGATTGTTCTGCTGGTTACGGACTTGGAGATTACGCTGACTTGCTTCTTACGAATTACACCTGAGGGACAGCCCTGCTTTACCCTGTTTACTTCTGCATCTCTTAATACTGTTCTCAGCTGGGTTTGTCAGAGAAGTGTGCGTGTTGGTCTGGTTATCCACAGATCAGGAACCCTTGTTCAGGGCAGAGGATCTGACAGGCTATAAGGACAAGAGTTGAATTGAATTTTTTTTTTGTCTTTTTGCCTTTTATGTAGAGCCGCACCCGCAGCATATGGAGGTTCCCAGGCTAGGGGTCTAACAGGAGCTGTAGCCGCCAGCCTTCGCCACAGCCACAGCAACGCGGGATCTGAGCCGCGTCTGCAACCTACACCACAGCTCACGGCAACGCCGGATCCTTAACCCACTGAGCAAGGCCAGGGATCGAACCCACAGCCTCATGGTTCCTAGTTGGATTCGTTAACCACTGAGCCACGAAGGGAACTCCTGATTTGAATTTTAAAGAAATTCATATTGACCTAAAAACGAATTGATTTTACTTTTTGACAAATGCTATGTATTCTCTCCAAGAGCATCATCAAATTTTTAATTATATACCTGAACAGCTTTTTTAAGCGGAGTTAATTTTTACATTCTTTTTATTTCTAAAAGGATAGTTTATCATCTTAGTTATGTGTCTGACCCAATTGTAAAGGGATAAGAAAACCTTTTTTGCATAGGACTCTAAAGCAAAATAGCATTTTGTTTGACTGTAGTATTAGTTTTAAAAACTCTGAACTGTTGTTTTGATGACTAGCTTTGAAGCTCCTCTCTTCTGCTGAGGGTCAGAAAATCCCAAAGTCATCTTTGCTGCTAGTGATGCCCGTTCTGCAGATATTATCTTCTACTGCCTTGGAAGACTGTATATCCACGGATGAAGAAGGACCCTCTAGGCAGCAGCTGGCTCTAAACCTTTTGGAAATAGTACAGCAGGATTCTTACAGATATGACCACCAAAAGGTAACGACTTCATCCTTGTTTCTTTTAAACAAAGGTTAATTGTTAATGTGCGGCTTATATCATTACCAATAATCTCACCCTCTAATGACATATCTTTTTGGGTTTAAACTCTGTCATTGAATTTTACCATCTGTCAGGCAGTGGTGTAGATGTTAGCATATTCTTCTAGCTGTGAGAGTATATTCTTCTTCTGTGACATGTTTTAGAAATACCATATAGTCATTTTAGCTTGTTGAATCAATTTAGTAGTTAGAATCCTGAGGAATCTTGAAGAAAAGGAACTAGTTCTGTTTAACTGAGTGCTTCTCCAACATAATCTGAGCATGGAACCCTTGGTTTCTCATCATACTGTTACTAAGGGCAGTGTATTGCTAGACCTGCAGCAGTGCACAGTGGGAAATCTCAGTGGGCTGGAAGTTCTGGGATCTGTGAGAAGTAAGACTTCATTTTTTTTTTCTTTTTTAGGGCCGAACCTACGGCTTACAGAAGTTCCCAGTCTAGGGGTCGAATCAGAGCTACAGCTGCCTGCCTACAACACAGCTACAGCAACGCCAGAACTGAGCCGCATCTGCAACCTACACCACAGCTCACGGCAACGCTGGATCCTTAACCCACTGAGCACGGTCAGGGATCGAACCCTCAACCTCATGGTTCTTAGTCGGATTTGTTAACCACTGAGCCACAAAGGGATCTCCAAGACTTCAGTTTTGAACATGGCACCTGATGCCTTATTCCCTGGCATATGGCTCTTGATGTCCCTTGTGTTTTCCCCTACTCTGCTGCCTTCATTTGGACAGTCATACTCTATTCCTACCCTGCCTGCTAGGCTTAGCCCATTCTGCTTTGTTGGTCTCACTGTTTCTGCTAGAATAATGTAAAAGAATTGTCAGTGTCTGGTTAGTGGCTGGGTTCTAGGCCAACATTCATCAGACTTTTTCAGTACTTGAGGTTTGCCTTTGGTAAAATGTGGAATTATTTCAAAGCAGTAATAAATGTGGTATTATTTTATGGAGATTGAATGGGAATTAAAGAAGATAAAACTGGTGAAGCATCTTAAGTCTCTGTAGAGAGAGGTATTCCACAAATGCAAGCTAGAACCACAGTTTTATCTGCAAAAGCAGAGATACTTCTGGTAGTGTATTGTTAAATGTTCTAGCAGCAAAAATCCAGGCATTGTTAAGTATTCCTTGTTATGTTCCTTGTTTGAACAAACAGCAGAAGCTAGGCAATAGGCAAATTGAATATGCTACAGCTTCCTAAATCCTACATTTTTTTTTGTCTTTTTGCCTTATCTAGGGCCGCACCCGCGGCATATGGAGGTTCCCAAGCTAGGGGTCTAACAGGAGCTGTAGCTGCTGGCCTTTGCCACAGCCACAGCAATGCGGGATCCGCGCCGCGTCTGCAACCTACACCACAGCTCACGGCAACGCCGGATCCTTAACCCGCTGAGGAAGGCCTGGGATCGAACCCACCACCTCATGGTTTCTAGTCGGATTCGTTAACCACTGAGCCATGACAGGAACTCTCCCTAAGTCCTAATTGTTTGAGTAAAACTTTAAAACTTGAAATAGGTAATTGGTTTGCGTTAAGAGAAGGAAGTTCTTGCGTCTGCTCTGATAGGACTACAAGCTGTGACCAGAAGTTTATCTAAAATAGCCTTTTACTTTCCTTCTTGGTTTGCCCACGTAGAACAATAATTGGATTCTGAAAGGGGGTGGGGAACAGGGCAGTATGTCTGAGAGTTCTGTTCCTTTAAATCATAAGTAGTATTTACTGAGGACACCCTCGATCTAATGTGTGAGTACTCAGCTTACTATTTGCTCAGGTGTGTGTGAATCTTATTCATCAGCACTAATAGCTGGATTTTCTCTTCAACAGCTGGTGAAGAGGGAGGAGACAGGAGTACTAGGGTATAAATGTCCTCCTGATAATAGTGTGTGCTTTTTGGAGGCTTTAAATGGATATGTGATCACCCTTTAAGAAAATTTAAGCCACAGTTTACTGTTGGCTTTTCTTCTGCACCTGTCCGGACTCTGTATTCCAAACATACCTATAAATTTAACCTGCTCCAGACTCTTTGAGTCTCTTCCTGAATCTTTGCTTTTGCACATAACGTTCTTTTGTCTCCTTTGCTTATCCTCCTCATTCTTTAAGATCAAGCCAAATGTTCTCAGCCTCCCTGGGTCAGAATTCATTACTTTCTCTCCTTTGCGTTCCAAGCACTTTTAGCATTACTCAATTGTGTCTTCATTTAGGGGGTTACATATTTATATCTCCAAGCATACTGGGAAGTCACCGAGGGAAGGAATCTTGGCCCTTGCCTTTATTTTCTTTATTTCTTCCTTCCTTTCTTTCCCTTCCCTTCCCTCCGCTTCTATTTTCTCCTCTTTTTTAGGGCTGCACCTGAGGCATATGGAGGTTCCCAGACTAGGGGCCGAATTGGAGCTGTATTCGCTGGCCTACACCACAGCCACAGCAATGCCACATCCAAGCCATATCTGCAACCTACACTACAGCTCACAGCAATACTGAATCCTTAACCCACTGAGTGAAGCCAGGGATCGAACCTGCATTCTCATGGATACTAATCATATTCGTTTCCACTGAGCCATGATGGTAACTCCTGCCTTCATTTTCTAAGCATGTTAATATTTATTAAAAAATTTTAAAATTATAGTATTTTTTTTTTTTTTTGCTACACCAAAAAAGTGGAAGTTCCCCAGCTAAGGATTGAATCTGCACCATAGCAGCTACCTGAGCCACTGAAGTGACAATGCTGAATCCTTAACCCACTGCACCACGAGGGAACCGTATTATAAAATGTAGCTGATTTATAATGTGCCAATTTCTGCTGTACAGGAAAGTGACTCAGTTATACATTTGTATAATTGAGTGTATATATCTATATATCTATATTTATCTAATATATTATTTTTAATAATCTTTTCCATCATGGTCTATCCCAGGAGACTGAAAATAGTTCCCTGTGCTATATAGTAGGACCTTGTTGTTTATCCATTCTAAATGTAGTAGTTTGCATTTACTAACCCTCAAGCTTCCATTCTAAGCATCTTAATCTTTAAATTGCAACAACTGTTGCACTTTTAGTATTTTTTACACCCCAGGTGTTTTGGCATTATCTTTTTCAGCTGATCATAGACAAGAGAATTAAAAATACTTTAGCCAATTGTTAAACTGAATACTTTGTTTTCCACATACTTAAAAAACAAAACAGAACAGGTCACATCCTAACTTACTTCTCTTTGCATTCTTCACACTTGACCTGTTGTTTATCATGTGGTAGACATTCAGGAAATTTTTGTTCGGTAAGGAAAGTGTGGTTCTGATATGAATATGAAAGATCATTTTACCATCTCAATTTATTATAGAAAGACTGTGTTTAAAAATCACAAATTTTTGTTGTTAATATATTTATTTCTTTTTAAATTGGTGACTCTGCTTTAAGATTTGGTTTAGAGCTAGAGCGTTTCCTCAGAAGTACATTTCTGATAAATGAAACCAAGGGCAAATATACTGTATCATGCAGTTCTGTATTACCTGTCTATTTCTGAAGTGCTGGTAACCATGAAGTTAAAACATATTTTAATTTCTTTCAATTTCTAAGAATGAAGAAAGGAAGATATCAAATCAGACAGTCATGTCTTTGAAAGATTAGCATGATCTAATAAGCATTTCTTTATTTTTAGTGGGGTATGAAAAACAAGATTCCTTTTAATTAGGCTATTATATGTGATATATTAAAACCATCTATTTGTGTTCTCCTAGGTGAAAAAGAAAAATCAAACACTAGTTGTAAATTTTGAACTGCTTAAAATCTTGCTGCCCTGACCCCAGAGAATGAGTTGGGGGGCCAGGGGAGAAAGCACCAGTATGTGATGCTGGTTAGGAGAGAGAAACCACACTGATAATTTGAACAAAGAAAAACTTAATACAAAGCATTATTAAGTAGTAAAAGGTATTTAATTACTGAAACTTGTAAAGAGGCTCTAGGGAATATTGCAGTAATACATGTAGGGAGCAGCTACAACTTCTGGGGCTGAGGGAGAATGCCCAAGGAAAGAACTAAATGAATTTCCCCACTCAGGGCTGAGATCACACCTTGTTGGAAAGATTGCAGCAATGCCTGCTAGCTGGTGAAGTGTACTGGGGTGCCACAGGCCATGGCTTGTCCACAGGAAACCATCTGCTGGGTCTCCTCCATGCCTCTGGCAGTCGTGATAGGAGAAATATGAAAAGCACATGGGAACCTTAAGAAAAGCCCCTTCCTCCACTACACATGGCATAAGCTCTTCCTCACTGACCTAACATTGATCCAGAGGGCAAAGGAGAAATCTTGACAAGGACAGATGTGGTATGACAAAGCCAGACAAAGAAGGGTGTATTTAGAGCTGAAAGGTAATACAGCGATAGCTGGCACAGCCAGTAAGAGAGAATTAGGCTCTTTTGGAGGGGAGTGAGTGGATGGGTGAAATAAAGTGGGCAAGAGACTTACAAGCTAAATTCCTCCAATTATATAGTAGGGCAAGATTCACCTCTATAGAATTGTTTTGGTTAACAGAAATATCTAGAGATAGTGTGTCCAGAATACATTTATTCATTGGTGCTTTTGGATAAAGTACTTTATTCAAGCTTAAGTAAAGTACCATGAACTTTTATAGATGTAAACTATTGTATTTGGAGTGGATAAGCAATGAGATCCTGCTGTATAGCACAGGGAGTTGTATCCAATCACTTGTGATGGAACGTGATGGAGGATAATGTGAGAAAAAGAATATATATATACATAACTTGGTCGCTTTGCTGTACTGTAGAAATTGACAGTAAATCAACTATAATGGAAAAAATAAAAATCATAAAATTAAAAAAAGAGTTAACACCTATACTTCTGAAACTATTCCAAACAATTGCAGAGGAAAGAACACTCCCAAACTCATTCTATGAGGCCACCATCACCCTGATACCAAAACCAGACAAAGCTACCACAACTGAAGAAAATTATAGGCAAATATCATTGATGAATGTAGATGCAAAAATCCTCAACAAAATGCTTGCAACCTGAATCCAGCAGTACATTAAAAGAATTGTATACCATGATCAAGTGGGATTTATCCTAGATGCGAGGATTTTTCAGTCTGCAAATCAATCAGTATGATATACCACATTAACAAATTGAAGAATGATGTGATCCTTTCCATAGATGCAGAAAGAGCTTTTCACAAATCCAACATCTGTATCTGATAAAAACCATCCTAACAGTGGGCATAGAGGGAACCTTCCTCAACATAATAAAGGCCACATATGACAGCCCCACTGCTAACATCATTTTCAATGGTGAAAAACTGATAGAATTCCCACTAAGATCAGGAATAAGACAAGGATGTCCACTCTCACCACTCTTCTTCAACATAGTTTTGGAAGTCCTAGCCATGGCAATCAGAGAAGAAAAAGAAATAAAAGGAATCCAGATTGGAAAGGCAGAAATAAAAGTATCACCATTTGCAGATGACATGATACTATACCTAGAAAATAGTAAAGATGCTACTAGAAAACAGAGCTAATCAATGAATTTGGTAAAGTTGCAGGTTACAAAATTAATACACAGCAATCAACTGCATTTCTATATACTAACAATGAAGGATCAGGTAGAGAATTTAGGGAAACCATCCCTTATACCATCACATAAAAAAATAATACCTAGGAATAAACCTACCTAAAGAGACAAAAGACCTGTACTCTGAAAACTGGAAAATGCTGAGGAAAGAAATCAAAAATAAACCATGCTCTTGAATTGGAAGAATCAATATTGTCAAAATGAGTATACTACCCAAGGCGATCTATTGATTCAGTGCAATCCCTATCAAATCACCAATGGCATTTTTTTACAGAACTAGAACAAAATATTTTAAAGTTTGTGTGGAAGTACAAAAGACCATAGCCATCCTAAGAAAGAAAACTGGAGTTGGAGGAATCAGGCTTCCTGACTTCTGATTATACTACAAAGTTACAGTCATCAAAACAATATGGTCCTGGCACAAAAACAGAAATATAGATCAGTGGAACAAGGTAGAAAGCCCAGAATTAAGCCCATGCATCTATGGTCAATTAATCTATGAAAAAAGGAGGCAAGAAAATACAATGGAGAAAAGATGGTCTTTTCAATAAGTGTTGCTGGGAAAACTGGACGGGTACGTGTAAAAAATGAAATTAGAACACTTCCTAATACCATGCACAAAAATAAACTCAAAATGCATTATAGCCCTAAATATAGGACATTATAAAAATTCTTAGAGGAAAACTTAGGCCGAACACTCTCTGACATAAAACACAGCAATATCTTCTCAGATCCCTCCTGGAGTAATGACAATAAAAACAAAAATAAACAAATGGGACCTAATTTATTTTGAGAGTTTATGCACAGCAATGGAAACCCTAAACAAAACAAAAAGACAACCCACAGAATGGGTGAAAATATTTGCAAATGAAGCAACTGACAAGGGATTAATCTTCAAAATACATAAACACCTCCTGCAGCTCAATACCAAAAAAATAACCCCATCAGAAAATGGGCCAAAGATCTAAACAGACAGTTCTCCAAAGAAGATCCACAGATGACCAAAAACACGTGAAAAAAGGTTCAACATTACTAATTATTAGAGAAATGCAAATCAAAACTACTATGAGGTACTGCCTTACACCAGCCAGAATGGCCATCAACAAAAAGTCTACAAACAGTACGTGCTGTGGAGGGTGTGAAGAAAAGGGAACTCTATTACACTGTTGGTGAGAATTTAAATTGGTACAACCACTATGGAGAATATTATGGAGATTCCTGAAAAAACTGAAAATAGAATTAACATATTGTCTGGCAATGCCTCTCCTAGGCATCTATCTGGACAAAATTCAAAAAGATGCATGTACCACAATGTTCATTGCAGTGATATATACAACAGTCAAGACATGGAAGCAACCCAAATGTCCATCAACAGAGGAGTGGATAAAGAAGATGTGGTATATATACACAATGGAATATTACTCAGCCATGAAAAGGAATGATATAATGGCATTTGCAGGAACATGGATGCACCTAGAAATTATCATACTAAGTTATTCAGACGGTGAGGCACAAACATCGTATGTTATCACTTATATGTGGAATTCAGTGAACGTATACAATGAACGTATTTGCAGAACAGAAACAAATTCACGGACTTTGAAAATATTATAATTACCAAAGGAGCCAGGTTGGACTAGGAGGGATTTACTGCAGGTTTGGGATGGAAATATTCTAAAATTAAGTTCTGATGGTGATTATACAGCTATAAATATAGTAAAATTCACTGAATTAAAACACTAAAGGAAAATCTATATTGTTCACCTGCATTCATAATTTTCTTTTCAGACCTCTTTAGACAAAGAATTACTAGCAGGTGACTTATTGTTAATGTTAGTGTACCTGAACATTTTTGTTAAAGTGCTTTTTTTTTTTTTTTTTTTTGGCTTTTCAGGGCTGCACCCGTGGCAAATGGAGGTTCCCAGGCTAGGGGTCTAATTGGAGCTACAGATACCAGCCTATGCCACAGCCAGACCAATGCCAGATCCGAGCCACATCTGTGACCTACAGCACAGCTCACGGCAACATTGGATTCTTAACCCACTGAGCGAGGCCAGGGGTCGAACCCGCAAGCTCATGGTTCCTAGTTGGATTCATTCCTGCTGTGCCGCTACAGGAACTCTATTAAAGTTTTTTTAAAAATAAAGATTTTTTAGAGTTTCCTGGTGGCCCTGTGGGTTAAGGATCTGGCACCGTCACTGCTGTGGCATGGGTTTGATACCTGGCCCAGGAACTTTCTCCACACATTGTAGGAACAATCAAAAAATAAGTAAAGGTTCTTAGCCATTTTACATCTGCAAAAGATGTTTCACAGACATTTAATATTCATTTAAATGTTATTTTTCTATATTTTCTTTCTTTTTTTGATTGAGATATAGTTCACCTAACATAGGCCTCTCTTATTTTTAAACACCTACTTTTTCCTTTAAAGCTCAGGGCTTACTAGCACTTTCATAGGTTCTCCCCTAGGCTCTGGAGCCAGGATTTGGTAGCTGGCTCTGAGAGAAAACCTTGCCCTAGGACTGTGCCGTTGGCACCTGTCCCTCAGTGGGTCAGAAAGACTATATTGTATTATTCAGCACTGCACCTTTCTCCTGAAGCTCTAACCTCAGGCAAATAGACAAAAAACAGAACTTAAACCTTGACTAATACTTTAAGAAAAGTAGGATTTCTTTTCTGTTTCAGTGTGTTTATTCTTGCATGCCTCTGTAATATTTCTGCTTTTGACTCAGTTTATTGTTCATGATGATTTCCAGTTATTTTCTTTTATACTCATATCCAGCAATTTTATTTTTCTCTCCTAAATTTGAGAAAGATAATATTTTCCTATTTGGCAACTTTAGGCTCTACGTTAGGTGCTTATAGATACTGTCTTTATTATCTACCTCAATGACTTTGGCAGAAAGGTAGGCATTATTTTAAAGGCTCAGAGAGATTACATAACAGCTAATAGCCAGCATGGCTCTGCTAAAGTTCTGTTCTTTTAAACCTCAAGTCTGGTGCTGTTTGTTATCAGATTGAAGAACCTGACTCTAGTCTTTAATGAATTTCGTCTTCTTGAGAAAAATATTTTTAGATAGACAGTATAAAGAACTTAGGGTATTATTTAAGTTTAAAAATTTGTAATTTTTAAAATAGTAATACATTGAAATGGTTCAAGAATTATAAATGGTATAAAGTGAGAAGTCTCCTTCTCACCTTTGATTCTGGTTGTCCAATTTCCATACTCTCAAATAGAAAATAAATATTAGTGGTTATTACTTTCTTCTGTATTTATGTAAATACTTTTCTTTGTACATATATATATATACATGTATATATATGAAAATACAAATTTATAGTCTCTGCTTCCCTTTAAAAATTAATTGGTAGCATTTCAGGCATAGTATCTGTATCTCATATTTCCATGTGTAAGATCTTTTCATGTCAGTAGAGCTTCCTCATATGTTTTTATAGTGGTATTTACTTTCAAGTAAATGTTATCTTCATCCTTAAGCGTAGAATCAAAATAATTGACCATCTCTGTCCTCACAAAACATCTTTTACTGCAGTATTCATAGCAGCATTATTTATAATAGCCCAAAAGTGGAAACAACCATAATATTCACTAATTGATAAATGGATAAGCAAAATATGGTATTTCTGTACAGTGGAATATTATATGACAATGAAAAGAAACAAAGTATTGAAATAAGCCTCAACATGGACGAACTTTGAGAACATGCTAAAAGAAGCCAGTCACAAAAGACCACGTATTGTGTGGTTCCTCTTACATGAAATATCCAGAATAGAATCAGAAGGTAGATTAATGGCTGCCAGGGCCTGGAGGTCAGAGGGAATGAAGAGGACTGTTAAAAGGGTATGAGTTTTCCTTTTAGGGTGAAGAAAAATATTCTAAAATTAGCAAGTGACAATAGTTAAACAAATCTATGAATTACTAAAATCCACTGAGTTATAAACTTTGAATGGATTTTATATGTGATTATATCTCAGTAAAGCTGTTACTAAAATTTTTTATAAAGCTTGACTTCTGCTTCCCATCCTTTCAATAGTTATTCACGTAAGTTAGTCTGTAATAACAGGACAGTTGTAATCTAGAGATTTCTAATTTGTCTCATCACACTCTAAATTAATTAAATTACCTTTTGAGCAGGTAATATCTAATTCCTTTTTAACGTCTGTGGCTTCTCCTGGGGCACACAGCTCGCCCTGGCAGAGTTCTATCCATTCTCTGACTCTGACTGCACCACTTGACTTCTGTGAGGAGCCATTGCTCGGACTGACCTAACCATAACTTCTTCAGGTATCATTTCAGTTTAGAAATGTCAGGCCATTTCATATTGCAGCCATTACTCATAATAATAATAATTATTATTATTTGTCTTTTTAGGGCTATACCCATGACATATGGAAGTTCCTAGGCTGGGGTTCGCATCAGAGCTATAGCGGGCAATCTATGCCACAGGCACAGCAGTGTGGGATCCTAGCCACATCTGTGACCTATGCCACAACTTGCGGCAACGCCAGATCCCTAACCCACTGAGCGAGGCCAGAGATTGAACCCTCATCCTCATGGATACTAGCTGGGTTTTTAAACCCACTGTGCCATAGCAGAGATCCTATTCACAATTATTAATGAATTTCCAGGCTCAGCTGAACCAGCTCCATTTCTGTCAACATATTGTCTGTTACAAAAATGAACTGTCCTCAGTCCAAGTCTGCCATCTGCCTGGGGTTGCCTCTTACCAGGTCCTAGAGCTGGGCAAATACAGTGTTTTCTTTTTAATCTCCCCTCTCACTGGTGAATACCTCTTAACTGGTAATGGCTTTTTCCAAATTCTGTTGCCTCTGGATTTTGTACATTGATCCTTTTTTTTTCTTTTTTCTCTGCCTTAACTGGGAGCAGATGGTAAACATGAGGAAAATTTGAAATAAACTGCTCTAGAAGTCTGTCTAACAGCTATTTTCTTTTGGGATAATCCTGTAAGCTCAAATACATGCAGAAAGATTTGGGGCAGGAATTGAAAATTCCATAATCATATTATTATAAGGATTCTTTTCTGACATTGAAACATAAGAAATAAATGAATGTCTAGAAATGTATTTCTGGCAAATAGACTGAGCTCACTTCCTCATGCCTTTTTTTATGTTTATTTTTCAGCTCTCCTACAAGCTTGCGTTCCCTGTAACCAGCATGTATGGTTCAGTATTTACAGCCTGTAGGATCCTTGAAGTAATGAGAGACGAGTCTGCAGCAAGTGACTGGTTGGCTTCTGTGGAGTCCTTGCTCCCTATTACCACAGTGATCCCGGTGCATGTTTTCCTTCTGCTGGCTTACCTCCTTGTTGAAGACAGAGGACGAAATCTCCGCCAGATACTGAAAGTCACTACAGAATTAGCCCAAGTCGATTCCTCTCAGGTAAAGCCAGAAAATAATAGAAGAGCAATGGGGGTAAAGCTTAACATCGGAATTATAGATCTTTCTTTCTTTGTGGATGATTTTTATCCAAGTTTTAAATTAAAGGTTGCTTCTCTTTTCTATCTTTATTTTCCCAGCTTTTTTCTTTTTTCTCCTTACTTTCAGTTAATGTGTATTTAATGATTCAAATATTTCTTTAATGAACGCATACTTTGAAGGAGAATCAGCACGTTAATGCTATGCCGGTATTTTTGTTATTGGCGGATTTACTAATTTTAATGCTTTCATTAACTCTTTCAGCCTAGTTCAAGATGCGTATTCCTTAATTTTAATGTCTCTTTTATGGCGGTCAAATTAATTCAGAATAAATGTGCCAATATAATAGGCATTAATCTCGTTTTAACTTCTTGATATTTGATCCTATTTTTGTTTAGTCACTTAATAAATCAAAAAAATACTGGTTCTTGCTATATATGGTACTGATCAAGATACTGACATATGTGAGGGTAAATAGTCATTTTTCCTATCTGCATGGTTCTTAGAGTGTAATAAGAAAGCTATCAGAGGCGTTCCTGCTGTGGTACAGTGGGTTAAGGATCTGGTGTTGTCTCTGGGGCAGTACAGATTCAATCACTGCCCTGGTGCAGTGACTTAAAGATCCAGTGTTTCTGCAGCTGTGGCGTAGGTTGCAGCTATGGCTCGCATTTGATGCTTGGCCTGGAAATTTCCATATGCCACATGTGTGGCCAGAAAAAAAAAAAAAAGCTGTCAAACATTATTAATAAAACTTTTTCTTCCCTTTTAAAACTAACCATATATTCAGCATAAGCTTCTGTAATTTTTTTCTGTTGGATAGAATCTCTAGAATGCATTTCCTGTGAAGGGAAGGATTTCCTCACCAAATAGGCATGGCATTTTTGTTATCTTCTATATCTTAGTATCTGTGCTTGTGTTTCTTTTCAGGTATGGTGAGGAAACCATCCATCTCTTTAATAGAAAGTTATGTGTTCCTATAGGAAAATATTTGGTGGTAAAGTGGATAAATAGTTCCCATTAAGATACGAAATTAATATATGTGGATTCCTTTGTGTCCCCAACTTGTTGTGCTCCTTCTTTTTTGTCAAGTAAACTACTCCTGGTATTTTACCAAAGTTTTCCATCTGACTAGACCTCTTCCAGTCTGATTCCATAAGTGGATCCATAATATACTCAAAGTGCCTTTGTCTCGTGGTGTATGAATAATGTGAATCATTTCGACTTGCTTCCTACTTTACTTCTCCCCTCACTTCTGTAATGAACAGAATCTGCCTCCACCAGATGTTTTCTTTCACTGTTGACACCTTGTAGGATAATCTCTTTAGAATAGTTACTGTACAGATAATGCCTGGAGATTATCTAAGGAAGTTACACAGTAAGCAGGTTACCTGATCTGGTGTAAAATATGTATTACATCAATGTATGTATTGATACTCAGGAAATGCATTTAGTCTTTGAAATTCTAGAGTGATCTCATATCCTTATAAACCTTTTTTTTTTTTTTTTTTTTCGTGTGTGCCGTGGCATGGAAAAGATTGGGAAGTACTGGAGTACCATCAGGTTCATTTATTTATTTAATAAATGTTTATTAAGAGGCAGTGCCATAAATTTGTCAGTACGTTAAACTTCTGTTGATTATTTCTTGGACAGTGCTGAAAGAAATGAAAAAACATGCAATGTAATTTTGCTCTGTAAGATGAATGGTAGGGTAAAACATTTACATGTAGTTACCCAAATTCATACAGAAGCAAAGACAATATAATTAATCAGAACTTACAAGTGGAGCTTTTTAAGTCTTGAAAAGGATATAAGGAGACTAGAAGTAGGAGATAGTGTTTTGTTTTGTTTTTTCTTTTTAGGGCTGCACCCGCAGCGTATGGAAGTTCCCAGGTGAGGGGTTAAATCAGAGCTATAGCTGCCAGCCTTCTCCACAGCCATAGCAACGCCTATGCCACAGCCACAGCAATGCCAGATCCAAGCCATGTCTGCAGTCTATACCACAGCTCATGGCAATGCTGGATCCTTAACCACTGAGTGGAGTCAGGGATCAAACCCAGGTCCTCATGGATACTAGTCGAGTTTGTTACTGCTGAGCTACAAGGGGAACTCCAGGAGATAGTGTTCTTTTCTTCACTGTTTCTTGTGAAGTGACTACATCTTATCTTTTCTCTGGCCTTCAGCTGCAAGGTAAAGTAGCTTAAGAAAAAAAGAGGACCGAATATTTTGCAAAAGCAAGTTCTCTAATTGTGAGTAGCTGCTTGTCATAGATTCAGTTAGATAAGTTATGGTTGTTCAGCTATTGCTGGAGGAGTGTTTTCTATTTTTTTCATTAAGCTGACATGACTGCAGGAAATATATTCTTATTCCTTGTTTGTTTGTGCTTTCTTACCTTATAGAAAGAAGGTATATGTAATAATTGTAATCTTGCAATCATTGGCTCAAATTCAAGGGGGAGTTGATACTAAAGAAAAGTCTTAGACTACTAATAAGTAAACAGGTAGTTAAGAGTAGGAGTTTAGAGGCTGGCTTCTACCTCTGTTTTGGTGATCACTTAACCTTTATAGTAGAGTTCACTAGCCTGCAGTATGCTTACCTAAGTATTGTGTTTGTGTGACCTCATAATTTATTTTAAAAGTCCTACTATATGACCTTGTGAGAGAGAATATTTGAAAGGTTTGAAAGAGATGTGCCAGATTTGAAGTACATTTGGTATGGTATGGTGATAATGATTATTAATTTTAAGGAATTAATAAGAAATACTTAGTAATAGTAGTACAAGTTATCAAATATCAATTAGTAATTTTAGTGTTAAAAATAAGAAAATATGATTTTTAAAAAATGTGATTGTTATTTGTACTTATCAATCACTTTGCTGGACCTCCTTCCCCTATGAGTTTTCCTCCTTAATACCCCACTTGGTTCCCCTGTGGCATGTATTTTCAATGCATTTAGAGCCATGGAAGTCTAATGAAGCTAAGTAGTCTGAAGGGAACTTGGCCTTGTGAATACCATTTTAGAATTAACTAGATACAGATGATGGTGTTAAAATAACTTGATAGTTACTCAAGACCACAGCAATAAATCAGTGCTTGAGAAAAAAATAGTAAGGAGCTTTTCTTCCATATCTAGAAATGCTGTTAGCAGTTGCTAATAATCCATATAGTTTTCTTACCCAGATATCATATGACTTAATTTGCAGAAGACACAAGCTCAGGTCAGGGGGCACTCAGTAAAAATTGTTACTGCCTTTTATGTTTTTGGAAGGAATGTCTCAGAGTGTCCTGGGGAGAGATCCAAGAATGAGCATCCTGTGTGAATTCCCCTGAAGGTCTCAAAATTTTTAAACACATTGATTTAGTTTAGAGAGAGGTTTTCATATCCATGCTTATAATACATGGGAATGCCATCTAATTCCTAATTTAGTGTTTTTTTCTGTAAATTGCAGTTGATAGATTCATGTACTTTTTGGTTATGTTTATGTAATAGTTTCTGCTTTTCTGATACTGTGAGTAATGATATTTCCTTACAATTTGATGTAAATCATTCAGGCTGCCTTCAGAGATGCCTGAAGGACAATTGAAGCACTTAGCTTCATGGCTCATATACAGTAATGTCCACTTGGCTTTTTTCTTTCTTCTTCAGAGAGCTATTTCCTATCTCTGAGATTTTCCCAGGATCTGGTCCTGGCTAGTTTAAAAACAGTGACAGTGGGGGAAATTCCACAGTGGTTCAGCAGGTTAAGAACCCAGCTAGTATCCATGAGGATGCATGTTCAATCCCGGCCTCACTCAGTGGGTTAAGGATCCAGTGTTGTCACAGACGTGGCTTGGATTTGGTAATGCTGTGACTGTGGCAGCTCCGATTCAGCCCTTAGCCTAGGAATTTCCATATGCCATGTGGCCCTATAAGGCAGTGACAGTGAATATAAACATAGACTTTCATCAAGGAATATTTTGAACTCCAGGCCTAAGTAAGAACATTTCCTGAACTTTAATTTCTTTCTTTCTTTTTTTTTGTCTTTTTGCCTTATCTAGGGCTGCACCCGCGGCATATGGAGGTTCCCAGGCTAGGGGTCTAACAGGAGCTGTAGCTGCCAGCCTTCGCCACAGCAATGCGGGATCCAAGCCGCGTCTGCAGCCTACACCACAGCTCACGGCAATGCCAGATCCTTAACCCACTGAGCAAGGCCAGGGATCGAACCTGCCACCTCATGGTTTCTAGTCGGATTCGTTAACCACTGAGCCACGACGGAACTCCTCCTGAACTTTAATTTCTATCTTTATAAAGGCCAATATCAAATCATATTTTGAATCCTTATTAAATGATGGAGTAATCTGTGAAACATGGTTCTGGACAGTTTGGAAATACCTGAGAGTGATACACCCTCCTTAAGAGGAGGTTAATACCTCTTAATCAGCGCGTGTTGATTAACCTCCATCTCCCCATTCTGGTGAACCCACCACGGTGACATCTCCCTTAATAAGACCACATCTGACTCTGTGATCTGCACTCTTTGCCTGTGATACACACAAAATGGGTGGTAGCACCAGTTCTGTACCACTTTCCTCAACCCATCCCACATAGCTGATTGTATCTAGCTTCTAAGACTCTCAGCCAGAAACTTCACTTTGTTTTCCTCCCTTCCTAACTCTCTCTTCCCTTTTTTTTTTTTTTTTTTGGTCTTTTTGTCTTTTAGGGCTATATCTGCGGCATATGGAGTTTTCCAGGCTAGGGGTCTAATCGGAACTGTAGCTGCTGGCCCACAACAGAGCCACAGCAACATAGGATCTGAGCTGCGTCTGTGACCTACTCCACAGCTCAGAGCCACGCTGGATCCTCAACCCGCTGAGCAAGGCCAGGGATTGAACCCACATCTTCATGGGTGCTTGTTGGCTTTGCTAACTGCTGAGCCTTGACGGGAATTCCCTCCCTTCCCTTTTGGGTTTTATGTTTAGTTCTTTGCCAACACTGACCTTGGCTTCTAGTAATACCCCACCCATGCTCCTTCTGGCAGCTTCAGGTTAACTTCTCTCTGTGTCTACCTGGGATTCCCTCACATTCTGCCCAATATTTCTTTGGCCCCTTGCCCCTTCAGAAAAAGAGATACTACTCACTTCTTAAGACTTTCTCTAATATATCTTAGTTATATTGTATTAACTATATGACCAGATAATTATTATATCATTTATTATAATTATTTAATGCATTAAACATGTAATAATTATTTGCTGTATTAGCTCTATTAACTATAGCTTCCCTATAGCTATTGGAAATGAGATTCCTCCATTTGAAACACCATAATCCTAGAGAATAATTGATGTGTTGGAGGAAGCTTTTCACATGCATGTGTGATTCTATGAAAGCCTATAACGTTATTAGATACTTAATAGTATGTCAGCAATAGAAACAGAGAACACCTGACAACAGATTATATTCTCTTTTGGAAATCAAGGCTGCTTATTAATGGTTTTAAAACCTAAGAAAATGTTTTCTTCCTATATTTCTACCTATATTGTTTAGGGTTTATGGCAAGATTAAATGCTTAGTCATATGAACTGAACACTAACCATGAAGGTTAGTAATCTTTAGGCTGAGGTGATTTGAAATAAAATCTTGCAGTAGTTTAGTATTTCAGCTTCTGTGGAATTACTCTTAACTACTGCATGTAAGGCATAACGATTTCTTTTTGACAGGTTTATAAAGCAGAATATAGCAAAGAGGAAAAGTTGATAAATTTTGACTTTAGAGAACAAGTTCCTTCCTTAAAACCTACCCTCACTGAGGAGCTTTACAAATTAAGTTTTGTGAAACCCATTGCCTCTTTCACACCATTGGTACTTGCTTCCTTTTCTCTTGTTTGAAAGTGGGGATAGAGATGCATTTATTGTTTGTTGTACTTTTTGTTGTTTGCATTTTACAACTCTGAGGCCTCTAACTTCCTTTTTACATTTTGATCTTTAAGTCTAGCTGAAAGTTTTGCTTAATGGGAACAATTACTATCATGGATAATTTTATCCTTTGTAATGTTTTCAGGGCTTATTTATTTTTTCCATTTATGAAAGCGTACACACTTTTGAGCCATTTGAAATCACTTATGTGGGTAGGTTCATGGCCTGTGACTTGCTGGTCTTTAAAAATAATGCATTATCAAATAGTAAAAAGTTGACTTTCAGGGCAGAATCCTGTAATGGTTCTACTCTGGGTCATAAGCCATATTTTAACATGGAAAATGAATAGGAAATGTGTGAAATTTAATGGTCTGTAAGTTACTGCTGTGAGAAAAGGACAAAATATATTCTATAAAGGAACTTGCACAAAGAGTCTTTGGACACTTTGCACTCTGTTCTATTGTCACCGAGTTCTATGAATTGCTACCCCCTGAAGTCAGTCTGCTTTCTATGTTCTTCACACCAGCAAAAAGAAGCCAGAATGTACAGTACTTTTAATAAAGAGCTTTACAGATAAGAAATGCTATACTACGATTCCCTTGTAGCCATAGCATCGATTTTGCCTAGAGCAAAATTGGGATGAGCCTGTCAGCATGAAGCAATTAGACAAAGAGAAACATAGACAAAAATACAAGGTCAAATATCTCTTTCATCCTGTGGCAATATGTTTATTTCTTCTTTATAAATCCCACATAGATAACTGGAGGATAAAATGTTTTTAACTGGCAATTGACCCTTTTTATGTTTTTTTTCACTTTTTGCATGAACTAGAATTGATACTCAGGTAAGTGATTTCTGTGTCAATTTGTTGCCTTTGCTGAGTTCCTAAGTGCTAATATCAGGCTGAGTTTCTTCTGAAGAGTCCACAAATTATAAATTGCTTAAAATTCTCACTGTAACAGTTGTTTGTGATTTTCAGTTCAACTTTATATGACTGTGACACTCACTAGCTTACTGAAACAAAAGCTATTTGTCTCGTTGTGTCACTGAACACTGAGTAACAGAAAGGATGGGGGTGGCGTTTGATGAAGATGGGGGCCTAGGCCTGCATTCAGAGCAGCGGCATCTGTCTGCGTCCAACTGAATATCGGTTAGCCAGTAGCTTTGTTTTCTTGTTAAAACCTGTTTAGTTCTTGGTGAAGGACTCAGAAGGGAACACCTTTTGTGGTAACTTTGAATTTCTTAACAGGCACAAGAAATTCCGCTCCAGGGGAAAATACACTGAAGTCGGTGTTCTGCTATGGTTCAACCAGATTGGCAGTGTCTCTAGAGCACTGGGATGCTGGTTCGATTCCCAGCCCAGGTCTGTGGGTAAAGGATTGCTATAGCATTGCTATAGCTGTGGCCTAGGTCACAGCTGTGGCTTGGATCCAATCCATGGCCCAGGAACTCCACGTGCCAGGGTGGCCAAAAAAGAAAATAAAAGTACACCGAGGTCTGCCTTTGCCAGAATAAATTTTTTCTTCTGTAGTCAGTGGTCAGGGAAGGGAGAAGTGAGTATTGGTCCCTGCCTACTTGCATCATGGTCAGATACCCCAAAGTGAGGCTACCAGTGGATATCCCTTACCATTCATTCTTCAGCCCTTTCATAGTCAGCCCTTCAATTCAGAGGAGAGTCTTATTAAAGGAAACATTTCTTTACATCTACAGAAGCAACCCATGTCAGCCCTCTATGAACCAATTTTGCCTTGATTCATAAATATCAATGGATAATCAAGGCTTACCAGCCTTTTGAGAAAATTAGCAGCATGACTAACCAGAGCACCTGTTTCCAGAAGAAAGAGAACTTGGGGAGCAGAAAATAATATAAAAATAATCTAAGACTTGAGATGTTGGCAAGATATCATGGATGTTTTTGTGTTGTATATAAAAATACTGCTGTGATGAAGAATAAATTTAAAAGCAAGAGATTTTAGAAGTTAAAAATGTGGTTGCCAAATACATAAATAGAGGCTTGGATTAGTGATTTATAGAATATCAAATGAAATATTTCAGGGTATAGAAAAAATATGAACACTGAATAAGTTAAGACATTAAAGGTCAGTTTTGGAGTTCTAACATCTTTCTGTAGGAATTTCAGTTGGAGGGAACAGAGAACATGAAGGAGAGAGACTTAAAACATGACAGAAAACTATTTCCTAAGCTGAAAAAAAGACAGATGAGGGATTTCCTATTGTAGCGCAGTGGAAATGAATTCGACTAGTATCCATGAGGATGTGGGTTCGACCCCTGGCTTCACTTGGGGTTGGGGATCCCGTGTTGCTGTGAGCTGTGGTGTAGGTTGGAGATGCAGCTTGGATCCTGTGTTGCTGTGACTGTTTCATAGACATGCAGCTACAGCTCCGATTTGACCCCTAGCCTGGGAACTTCCGTATGCCATGGGCGAAGCCCTAAAAGTCAAATAATAATAATAATCATTAAAAAAGACAGGCAGGTATAGGTTATTAGGACCCTCTGAAAGCCAAGCAGAACAAGTGAGAAGAGATCAATACCTAAATCCATGCCCAGAACTTTAAGAATGAAGAGAAAGTCAAAAGAGATTTTGGAGAAGAGTTGGAAAAGAGAAACTTACTTAAAATTTGATTGACCTTAGATTTCTTATAGCAGTGCACTGGGTACTAGAATACATTGGGGTATTGCCTTCCAGTTTGGGAAAATCATTTTGAACTGGGAATATTCCTTTCCATTATTTTCCTTTTTACAAGTGATGGTAATAAAGGCTTTTTCTGATGGGCAATAATTCAAGGACATTTCTTGGTTTACTGATAAAAAGTCCCTGAAGAATATGTGCTCTCAAAACTGAAAATGAATCCAAGAAAGCACAGAGAAGAAATATTAAATGGTGATCAAAATAACCAGTAAACATTAATTTAAATTAACCATAACTGTGTAAAGTATGAAAAATAACTACCTGGAACTAAAGTCCAAGATTTAAAACATAGAAAGTGGTGGGAGTAGATAGTGGGAATGCCACAGTGTGAAGAATGAGAACTTGCCAAGGGTGGAATTTTGTTTTTAAACTGAATATTTCTTGATGTTAGTTGAAAAATAAGTTTATGTGTTTAAACCCTTATTGGTAACAATAGGTGATTTATAACTTACAAGTAACTAACATGACAAAAGGAAATCAATTTTTATGAAAAACCAAAAAAGGATGGCAAATATTAACATTAAATAAGAGGGTGGGAATAATTTCAAATATTCCAGGTACCACAATTACTGTGAATGGATTAAATTCCCTTATCAAAAGAAAGTCACATAATATTACCCAAAGCAATCTACAGATTTAATGTAATCCCTGTCAAAACCCGTGACATTTTTCACAGAACTAGAACAAATAATCCTGACATTTGCATGGAACCACAGAAGACCCAGAATTGACAAAGCAGTATTGAGGTAAAAGAAGAAATCTGGAAGCATAACCTTTTCAACTTCAGACCATACCACAAAGCTATGTAGTCATCAAAACAGCACATATCCAGAGTCTGTGCTTTTACTCAATATGCTATACTCTCATTCTACAATTTTTAGTTAAATCATTTCTTAAAAAAAATGTTGAAAGAGTAAACAAGGTTCACTAGCTTTACGTTTTTTTAGATTAGCTTAGTCAATTATAGCGATAATTAAATGCTAAGAGGAGAACCTCAACATTTGTTTGAAATCTGGCCAAATCTTCCATCTTTTGTGATTGTTTTGCCTCTTCTATACTACCTTCTTTTGGCCCTTCTATATATAGGCAGATCACATCTGGCTAGAGATTTACACATAAATAGAACATATATGCAGAGTCATGACTCAGATCAAAAAGAGATTGAGACAGTTCAAGTGAATTTGCATTAAGAATACTTGTGATTTGGCTTATTGTTTAATGGTCAAAAATTATTCTTTTGTACTTTTTTTGGGATTGCACCTGTAGCATACAGAAATTCCAGTGTCAAGGACTCAAGCCGCAGCAGCGACCTGAGCCACAGTAGTGACAACACAGGGTCCCTAATCGGCTAAGCCACCAAGAGAAACTCCTCTTATGTCCCTTTCGTATGTATTGGTCGTTATTGGGAGATTCTGAAATCTAATCAAAGACAAGAATCTTTTTTTTAGTGAACAAAAAAGTAGGTTGTATTCCCTTTATTTTGAAAATTAATGCCTATAAAGTGTTGAGAAAATCCACCCTTGTTAGTTTTGAAATATTTAAAAAGTTTGACAAGATATACAGTTTATTTAGGAACTTGAAAGGGCACTAAAGAAACAGTTATTCAGTATATAGTCATGGAGAACCTCTTGGGGACACACATTTTAATTGGTTGGGATGCAAAGACAGTTATTGGAGAACGCATAATGCATAAGGAAGTTGGACGGCATATGGTTAGAATACTCTATGATAAGTGCTGTAATGCAGGGAAACATAGGATATTGTGTGAGTCCAGAAAAGGGCAGCTAAGTCATAATAGGAAGACTCCCTAGTGTATGTGGCTTACGAATTATTGCTGTACAAATATAAGTTAAACGAACATCTTCGAATTGAACCAGAAGAATCATATATTGCCTGTTTCTATTACTGCTACTAATTTTACATAAGTGCTACTTTTTTATACATGAACGTTTATACAGTCCTTTTTGAGAGCACTTTGGGAAAACAGTGGAATAAATACATTTTTGGAGGTACTGAAGTAGTTCATTAGTTTGTGAACCATAGGTTCATTAGCAGTACTTTTGTATTTCAGATTTACTTTTCTTGTTGGGAGGTAAAGGGAAGCCATTGACAGTTGTAGTTATGGCTACTCTCTGATAGCTGTCATTGAGATGATGGGCCATGATTTGTTGGGTTTTGTGGGAAACGTTTATTCTAGAATTCTTAAAGTTGTTCAGCTATGTCAGCTCCCTCACCAGAAGTCTTGAGACTTCTGCTGTCCCATTGTCACACAGCACACCAGCCTTCTACCCTACTAGTGACAGTTTTGAGCTTTTCATGATAGTATAACACGCTTTGGCAAGTTTTTAGCATAGTTTATAGAATGAAATTGGGCATTCTGAAGTCAGTTTACTTCAAATGGTTTAGACATGGTTATAAACTCAGTGTAGTTACACAAGTAGTTAAGAAGTGGAATAATTTCTGTATGTCAGGCTTCTGGTTTATTGATTAGACTCTGGGGGGGAGGGGACCTTGTGTATTGTCATGCTTATTTGTTAGCATTCTTATGGTAGTGGATCACATCTGGATTTAAGAGAATTTGTGTATTTCTTTTTTCTAAAGAAAATGAGCACATAAAAATATATGTAACATGAGTTTATTATATCACAAACAGCATTAAAGGTGAATAAGGGCAAATTAGCATTTTGAAGGAGCCTATAATTATCTTCTAAGGAAATTTTCTGTGGATTACAATTAGATTTAGAATTCATAAAAGGAATTTCTCAAGGAAACTTATGTCTCACTTGTTTTTGCCCCCTACTAACCTAGCCCGATTCCTGGCTTGGTTGCCCGATTGAATTAGCACATAAATGTATTAAATGTATGTGCCCACTGTCCTAGAACCAATAACTTATTTTCCAGTATTGTCATGTGTTATCCAGACTAATCAAGAGAACAGTATGGAGTATAGGGACAGGGTTTAGGTTAGGTTAGATTACAGGAAAATCTTATTAAATGGTATCCTATTAATTTAGGTTTCAGGGTAATTTGATATAGGTTGAGTTAAAACATAGCTGATATTGACACTATTGCTTTTAGGCAGTTTTGGCTTGCTTATTTGCATTAGTACAATGAATGTGCTGATTTAAAATGATCAAATTATCTATTCATTAAGACATATCAGCAGGGACTGTACTTGGCAGCACTTGGCTAATTAGTTTGTTACAGAATATATGTGAAAATAATCACATTTTATTTCTTTAACATTTTTCTTTAATCCAGTCTTGTCTGCCTTCATTGTTTCTAGTAGTCTGAGTTATTAGTGATAATTATACTCTTGGCATGTATTTAGTTGTCAAATTGTATTCAGTTTTTAATGATGTAACTTGATCTGCATTAAGTAGAATTATCATGGAATTATCGCTTAGCTTGAAATACTGTAGATACCTTGTTTTTATTAGGTCCCATTTTATTTATCAAGCATCTTCAAATCATTTAACAGGTATATATTACAAACCTCCCATATGGCACGTTCTGGCAACACTAAGTTGAAATGATGTGATCTTTGTTTCCAGGAATCATAGGTCCTAGTATGTTGACAGAGGTATTAAAAATTGTTTTTCTGGGGAGTTCCCTTCATGGCTCAGCAGTTAACAATACCGGCTAGTATCCATGGGGATGCAGGTTCGGTCCCTGGCCTCATTCAGTGGGTTAAGGATCTGGTGTTGTCATGAGCTATAGTGTAGTTTGCAGATGCAGCTCGGATCCCGCTTTGCTGTGGCTGTGGTATAGGCTGGCGGCTACAGCTCCGATCCGACCCCTAGCCTGGGAATTTCCATATGCTGCAAGTACGGCCCTAAGAAAAAGCAAAAAAAAAAAAAAAAAAAAGATTGTTTTTCTGGAGTTCCCATCATGGCTCAGTGGTTAATGAACCTGACTAGTATCCATGAGGACACAGGTTCAATCCCTGGCCTTGCTCAGTGGGTGAAGGATGTGGCATTGCCATGAGCTATGGTATAGGTTTCAGATGCGGCTCGGATCCCACATTGCTATGGTTGTGGTGTAGGCCTGGGAACCTCCATATGACACAGGTGTGCCTCTAAGAAGATAAAAAAAAAAAAAAGGGAAGACAAAACTTTGCTGTGGCAGTGGAAGCAAAGGAGAGAGTACCATCATGTTGGGATTGGCTTGCATGCCTAGAATTTGTTGAAGTAAATGAAATAGAGACAGATCACAGACATGGAAAGCAGACTTGTGGTTGCCAAGGGGCGGAGGAGAGGGGAGAAGTGGGATGGTTAGATGGGAAGATTGGGGTTGGTAAATGCAAAATATTATATTTAGAATGGATAAGCAATGAGATCCAATGGTACAGCACAGGGAAATATATCCAATTTCTTGGGTAGAACATGATGGAAGATAGAATGAGAAAAAGAATGTGTATATATATATATATATATATATATATATATATATATATGAATGACTGGGTCAGTATGTTGTACAGCAGAAACTGACACAACACTGTAAATCAACTATACTCTAATAAAAATAATAAATGCATTAAAAAAGATATGTTAGTGATTCCTGTGGATAAAATGTGGGCCGCTGGGGCAAGAGAAAGGCAGGGAACTGTCTCACCTCAGTTTAGTTTTGCTTACAAGGTATACAGGCCTTTGCTGAAAGAAGCAAGCTTCCTAGAGGGGTGAAACAATGAAACCAGAACTGCATCAAACGTCTAAACAGAAGTGAATCTTGCAGGTTTGGGCTGTTTGCTGTGGGAGCAGTAAGGGAATCCCTTTGGGACGGGGGAGCTGTAAAGATGCCGCTAACCATGTAGCACAGGAGTGCTGACACTACTCTTCAGGGGAGCTTGCCCAGATTTGGAGATGCAAGGCGGAAGCCAAGCCTGTCTGCATCAATTAAAGGTAGTAAGGCTAAGGGAACCCCTGAGAATTCCTCCAACTGTCACTCTAGCCCTTTGCTGCAGAGATTCTGGATTTCACCCTACTAATCTCCTCAGCAAGGCAGCAAGAAATGTGTAGATGTTTTTAGGTTTAGGCTTCTGTGGGCATTGAATGATGCTGAACCGTTTATTACAGTAGAGATTGCCAGATGGTTGGTTCATTTTGCACCTCTTCCTCTGGTTTCCATTTTTAAATTTTTTGTGCTTTGCTGAGGTTTACAAATGGAGGTCTCAAAATTCACTTTATCTAGAGCTTTTCTCGGTAATGTCAGATTGTCTTTATAATTAATGGTGCATTGCTGAAATGTTGTGAAGCATAAAGTAATTGCAGTGGCCAGTTAGGCCCATTCTTTCCCTTTTCATGTTCTTTGTCCTTTGAGACATTAGTGGAATTTCATTTAACTCATGTAGAAACCAGGAGCCTATATACATTTCTGTTGCCTGGTGAATTTTTGGTACCTGACTTAAAGTGCTCAGTGAGCATATGATGAGTTCTTAGTTATTTTTTGAAACCAGGGAGGTTCAGGCAATGGTCTGCGAAATTGCTGAAGAAAGTAAGGAATCTTTTTTAAAATGGTAGAAAAATGAAGAATCATGCATGCAGTATATTAGGCTGTCTTAAATCAAATCCTAGCTGAAGCTGTAATGACACATGCTGTTCATGAAAGACTTAATACAGTCCTTCTAATCGGATGAATTGTCTTGTTGTGCAAAAACTGTTATTACACTGTGTGTGAAACCAACCATGCTGCAGCGGGAAAAATTAAATCGCCTGACTGAGAGGTCACTTGTGAATAGTAACACAAGATCTATTACCGTTATTAGAGACTCTGGAGGACATTCACCCTTTTATGGTCTTTCAACTGTTGGAATGAAATATTTTAGTGGTAAACGGCACCCTTCTGGGAAATCCTCCTAAAGACTTTTTTTTTTTTTTTGCTGTTTGTATGTTTAAGGGGGGGTGCTCAGGGTAAAAATCACATTGTTCCTTTCATATCACTTTTAAGATTTACTTATTTTGATTTGATGTGATGACAGTTGCCTTTAAATGTTCCTCATTACACCATTCTTAATCTGAGTCTATTAGTACCATACTTTATCTTTCCTAACATGTCACACACACTGTGTAATCTTTTCCATAGGGAAATTCACGAGAGCGTGAAAGCTCAGAGACCAGAGTATGTGTGGTTTATGTCAAGATCTGGATTAAGCACTTTAAAATACGTGAAATGAAAACTGTATCTGTTTATTATGTTTATCTTCTTTTTTTATATTTTAGCTCTGCATGGCAACTATGCTGAGCAGTAATTTTAACAAATAGTTTTTAGTAGTGAATGAATAGCTATTGATCTGAGGTGAAGCTTTGTAATACAGTTATTAAATTGGGAACCAGAGTTCCTTTCCAATTGATCACATTCATTATAAACTGTCAATCCATTTGTTATAGTTTATTACCACCCTGGAATTTTCTGCCTTTTTGCTAGTTTTCTATATGGTTGAGATTAGTTTTTGTGGGGATAAGAAAGAAATGACTAGTTATCAATAGCCTTGCAAATAATTTGGGTAGATTTTTTTTGTTAATTTTGAAGCCAAATAACTGACTTTTTTTCTCTTTCCATTATTTGGTTTCAGTGTCTTTTATTCTTCTTCTGAAGTTTCCTTACTTTATTGCCCAAAAGAAATGGAACTGTTAGAGTGATGTGAATAGGCGTATAAATTCTGTTGGAATTCTCAGTGTCTGCTTTTGTTACAAGTATTTTGATGGGTTCATTAAAACATGTCTGTTGAAATGAGGGTAAAAAGGAATAGAGGGAAGAGACTACGTTGTCAGTAAGAATAATATGTAGATATTTGAGCTTTACCCAGAAATAAAAATAATTTTGTAAAATGGGAGATAGAAACCCTTTGTCAGGTTGCTAATAAGAGGCTTGACCTAGCTGCTGCTGCAGCAGCATCTTTAGGGATGATGAGAGATGCAAAATGCACTGTTGCTAGGCAACTCTCTTGGCTGCCTTTGGAGCAGGTTCATATGAGCTAGGAGCTAATGAATCCTCATGTCTGCTCTTTGAAACTGTTCAAAGCCAATGAAGACATACCCAGACATTTAGCATTTAAAAGTACCTGAACCATTCTTGCCATGCCATTTAACCATTAAAAATTAAGTTGACCATTTAGTGTGTATTCAATATTGTTTATTTTTTCAAGGTGAACCAAGATCCAAGCCCTAATAAATATATTTTCAAAAAGGAGCTTAATAAGGATGACTTAGGTTTGATAGATGCTAATTAAATTATTGTAAGGAAGGCTTATTTTATATTTGAAAGCCTCCTTCTCACCCCCGAGCCCCTTCTGCCCAAGTGATAAGTTTTTGGAATTAGCCTCTTTAAGCCTCTTAGAAAGTTTTTAATTATATTGTCTTCAGGCTTTGCTCAGCCCAAGGCCATTATTTCTAAAGATGATAGGAATCTGGAATCCAAAACTAATTGTGTAGGTGGCTTGTTTAAAATACCTTCTCTTACCCCACCCCGCCTAAAAAATTCTTGGACATTAGCCATAAGAAAGCCACAGAATATGAATTAAACCCTGATAAGGGGCATCTCTGGATCAAGTAATGAGTCTAAGTATTTGTAAGATCCCATCCAACCTGAGGTGTTCTAAGAATTACAAGATCCTATACAGGAAAAAACATTGCAGAGTGTTATATGGATGCTGTTTTTTTAAACAGTGAATTTCAGGGGATTGTCTGAATTCAAAAGAATTTTGTGTTACTAGATTATTAGCTATTATTCAGGCTTGTTAATATTTTGGTAGGATATGGGATAATTATAGTGAGATTTCATTGTAGCAAGATTTAGTCTATGACTGTTTGTATATTGATTGTGTTAACCTGTGATTTCTCTTAATGTCACATCACCTAGTAAATACCATGTGATAGAAGGCAATCAATAAATATTTATTACTTAAAGTTGTATGAACCTCCTGTATAGACTGCCTAAATTGAATTGTTTCATTCCTTGTAATATTGCAGAATATACTCGAGATTCATTATAATTCTACGTATATCTGTGTTTTCTCATCTCTAAAATGAGAATAAGAGAAAAACTCACTTCATTAAATTCATCACGTGATTTAAGTGAGATAACCCAAAGTGTAATACCTGATTTATAATCAGTGCTCAATAAAAGTTATATGTCATTAAAGCTACAGCTGATTTTTTTATAGCTGCTTTTATTTATTTCTTGCTGCCTTAGGTTCTAGGAGCAGTGGTAGCCTCTTTCGCAAGGTAGATATGCTTCTTGCCCATCTGAGGCTTATTGTCATACTTTATTCCCCAAGTACATGAAAAGAGAGACATTGTCTGTTTTCTGTGTGCGTGCATGTGCGTGTGTGTGCGTGTGCATGTGTGTTTTAAACTACATTTAGATGCATACAGGGTATAGAGAATAGTGCTGTTCAGTAGAAATATGAGTCACATATATAGGTTTAGATTTTCTCATAGTCATATTTTTTTAAAAAGTGGAAATAAATAGGTAAAATTAATTTAAAAGTATGTTTTATTGACCTCAATGTATCTGAAATTTTATTCTAATAAGTAAGCAATATATATATATATGAAAATATAAATTATATAACAAAACTTTCCAAATCTGGTGTGTATTTTGTCCTTACAACACATCTCAATTCAAACTCACCACCTCTTAAAGGCTTATTAGCCACATATGGTTAGCAGCTACTATGGTACAGTGAAAAAAATCCCAGTGTTCATTTCTTTAATATAATTTTGTGTACTTAAAAATACGCTTCTTATTGGTTTTACTTGGCTAAAAATAGCACCAGAACCTTCACAGTGGAATCGAAACCTAAAATGATTAAGAACAATAATTCTTAAAATGGAGTTTTCAGGGAGGTACTAAGAGGGCAGAGGAGTGCCAGGCAATTTTTTGGGGGTAGAAGTAGTCAGTCTTAGCACTTTACACTTTCTTAACCTTGTCTTTCTCCTTAATCCAGTCTTGAGTTTAATTCAGTTTGTGTTTATGGAGTATTTGGTGTACTTGTGGTCCCATGAAAATTCAAAGAACGGGAACAGAGTTGCACCTGTGAGACCTTCATAGACTAGTGTGGGCAGCAGTCTTGAGAATGAATAACTGTTGCCCAAAGTATACTGAAATAAAACTGTTCACAAAGCTAGAGGGACAAACGGTACTTAGGATATTCTTTGCCCAGAAAGGGGCAAAAAATTACTCTGTTATCCTGAAACATTTCTCATAGTTGTAAAATATTGTCTTTCATGTTTAGTGCATGAATAGTTGAACTATCAGTTTGTAAAAGGAGGAACACATACAAGGTTCAGGAGGCAACAAGAAGGACTAGATTTTCCTCGAAAACTGAGCTGAGCAAGAAGGCAGGAGAGAAGCATGAAGACAGACTTCAACTGTCTTCTTTGGGTAGGAAATCTGCCCTCAGTCTCATTCCTCCACTGAGCTTTTGCTGAGTCCTGCTGCCACCTTATCTACTTCCTACTCCTCTGCCTACCAGTCCTATAGCTTCTGGTCATTTAATATACAGTTCAGTCCCATCACATACTGAAACGTTGCTGAAAATAACTTTAGTGCAAAAATATTGTACTATGCTTATTAATATAAATAAAATAAAATAATATTTTACTAAAATATTATTTGTGTAATATGTAAAATATCCAAGAAATATAGCTGTGTGTACAAGTAGTTATAAACAAGTATATTTTTCTTCACTCCCAACCCCCCCAAATATGTATACACACATATGCACACAAAGCCATTATGTTATATTCTATGTTCCTTTCCAGTTTGTTTTTCTTTCATTCCTATGTTATAGCTCTCTTTCCATGTTAGTTTATACAGAACAAATTTATGATTTTCAAAGGATGCTGGCATTCTACAGCATATCAACAGTATGATGTGTGCAACTGTTTCCGTGTTGATAGATATTTAAGTTGTCCATATTTCTTTTTGTTATTGTTGTTGCTATTACTGATAATGTGTAGCAAACATCTGAGGCATTCTTGGGCTCTTCAGCCTTTTGGAATAGCATTGTTCGATAGAACTTTCTTCAGTGATGGCAATGTTCTGTAAACTGCTGTCTAATATGGTAGCCACTTGCTACATGTGACTTGTGAGCACGTGAAATTTGGCTAGTGTGACTGAAGAACTGGAGTTTTAATTTTATTTAATTTTCATTAGTTTAAATTTAAATTAAAATAGCTATATGTGGGTGGTGGTTACCATATTGGGCAGCCCAGCCCTAGACTTTCTCCTTTTCTCTGAAAAATGCAAAAGCAGTCATTATGTTATTATCAAAGATTATCTTGAATTGTTATTTACTTGTGCTTATATCTTAATTTCTGTCTATAGAAATTATTTTTTATACCTTAAAACTTCAAAGTTGAATTTGGCTTCCTTAAGTCAATAACGATTGAGATTATGAATTCTTCGACTAGACTGTAAACTGCTAGAGAGCAGGGGCTGTCTGTCCTCAGTTGTGTCATTGAAGCCTAGCACAGTACCCAGTGTGGAGTTGGCCCTCGAATGTTTTTGATTTTTAGGTGTATAACTCATAGGAGAGTTTATCATTGCTATTGATATAAGAAAAACTCTAGAAGTTGTTCTTTAAAAAAAAATCCTACATAACATTCTGCTTTCTTAATTGCTAGTTTCTTTCAAAGTAAAATATGAAACTATTTGGGGTCAGGGGTCTTTAACACTATGCCCAGGTTTATTGATTTGCTTTAAGGACTCGCACACAGGACCCAGTATATAGTTGCCACCACAGCTGTGGTTTATTACAGCTGAAGGGTCAAAAGCAAAATCATCAAGGTGAAAGGTTTATGGGGTGATGCAGAGGAAACTAGACATTAAGTTTCCAGTGGTCCTTTCCCAGTGGAGTCACACAGAATGCACTTAATTCCTCCAGCATGGAGTCGTGACAACATGTTAGGTGATGTCTAGTGTAGAAGCACATTAGAAACTCTGTGCCCAAGAATTTTATTGGGGGCTAGTCAGCCTAGGCACAGTGTTGTATACAGTGTATGTTTGTATTGGTAAAGGATGGCAGAAACCCTCCCTAAATCCACTTTCCAAGACCGCACCCAAAGGCTAACTTTGCAAACAGGCTCTTCCCCACCCCCATTCTTTTAAATTTCATTGAAGTATAGTTGATACTTTTTGCCGTACAAAAAGTGATTGTTACACATATACAATCTCTTTCTCTTTCAAATTCTCTTTCCACATAGATTATCACAGAATACTGGGTAGAGTTCTCTGTGCCGTACAGCAGGTCACTGTTGGCCAGTTACTCCATATACCTCAGTGTGCATATGCCAATCCCAGACCGCCAGTCAATCCCTCTCCTTACCACCTGTCCCCTTTGGTAATTAAGTTTTTCAAAGTCTGTGAGTCTGTTTCTGTGTTTCTGTTCTGCAGATAAATAAATTCATTTGTATCTCCCCCCCCTTTTTTTTTTGTCTTTTTAGGGCCATACCTGCAGCATATAGAGGTTTCCAGGCTAGGGTTCTAATTGGAGCTACAGCTGCTGGCCTATGCCACAGTCACAGCAAGGCAAGATCCAAGTGCCATGTCTGTGACCTACACCACAGCTCACAGCAATGCCAGATCCTTAACCCACTGAGCAAGATCAGGGATTGAACCCTCAACCTCATGGTTCCTAGTCGGATTTGTTTCCACTGCACCCCAACGGGAACTCCTGTATCCTTTTTTAGATTACATATATAGGTGATATCATATGATGTTTGTCTTTTACTGACTAACTTCACTTAGTATTCTTACTAGATCCATCCATGTTGCTGCAAATGACATTATTTCATTATTTTTTATGGCTGAGTAATATTCCATTGTATATGTATACCACATATTCTTTATCCATTCCTCTGCTGATGGACACTTAAGTTGCTTCCATGTTTTGGTTATTGTAAAAAGTGCTGCAGTGAACATTGGAGTGCATGTGTCTTTTCGAATTATGGTTTTCTCTGAATAGATGCCCAGGAGTGGGATTGCTAACTACTGTTACACTAGCAACTACCTTACACTAGGCAGAATGACCATCAACAAAAAGCCTACAAACAATAAATGCTAGGGAGGGTGTGGAGAAAAGGGAACCCTCTTACACTGCTGATAGAAATGTAAATTGTTGCAACCACTATGGAAAACAGTATGGAGATCCCTCAAAAAAACTAAAAATAGGACTACCATATGATCCAGCAATCCCACATCTATCAGGAGAAAACCGTAATTTGCAGAGATCTATGTACTGCAGTGTTCATTGTAATTTTGCAAGCAGGCTCTTGAAGGATGATGTTCTTAGGCCTGCTGTGTTAACTGTTTTCTGCACAATATTTGCTTAAATTTTGATTAATTTGGGTTGTATTTTATATTATTACATAGCAGGTCCTGAATCAGTGCTTACAATTTCCTGTCATGTTCTCCTTTTTGGTATTTGAATATATACCTTACACATCTCCTAAGTAAGTGGTTATCATTCTTTTACTGAGCACCTCTGTTATAGAAAATTTAGTGCCTCCGGAGGCAGCCTGCTCTATTCTCAAAAAAATTTTTTTTAAAAAAGTTTTATTCCATAACAAACCCAAATATGCCTTTTAGTTCAGAATTTAGGATTACGTGCAACAAACCTCATTTGTTTTTTTAATGTAGCCCTTTAAATATTCACAGGTGACTATTGTCTTTCTTCAGTTCTTCTGTGGTACAGGAAAACACAATTGTCTATTTCTCTTTCCCTTTTTTCTTTGTGGTTATGACAACAAATTCTATTTGTAGTGTTTTTTTCCCTGGCATATGTTTGTCACATTATATTGGTATTTTACAACATGGAAGTTTTTATTGTGTTTTACTTTTTTTAGTTGATTTATTCAGACATTAAAAAAATTCATGATATTGTATTATATTCTTATATGTTGGGAAATCTTGTCTCCTAAGTTTTATTGAATTTCTGATTATTTTTAAAAAAATTTATATAATGAGATTACTAGATTAGAAGATTTTTAATGTTTTATTATGAAAAATTTCAAGCAAATTTGAAAGTATGGTAAACTGATGTTGATGTCTCTTTGCCTTAGCAATTATCATCCCATAGCTAGTTCATATCTTCTGAATCCTTCACTCTCCAAGTCCCCAACTCAGTGATGTTATTTTGAAGTAAATCCCAAATGAGAGCTGAACTTCTTTATTTTACTTATTAAAAATAATTTTTATTTTTTTAATTATACCTGGTTTACACTGTACTGCCAACTTTCTATAGTACAGCAAAGAGACCCAGTCACACGTAGATGTATACATAAAGAATTATCCTCCTAGAGCTGAACTTAAACGAAGTTTGAAGTTTTTCTCCTGAGAAACATGTATCACCTTTTCATCCTTCATAACTATATGAGAATGTGTGTTTCACTGTATGTTTACATTAACTTTTATAATTGAAAAATATTTTTAACTTCAATATGTGAGAAAATTATCTTGTTATAATTTTCAGTTTTAAAAATTAGTCGTTAGGTTTAAAGTTTTTATTTGCTGCCTTTTTCTCTTTGAGTTTTAGATTTATATGCTTTGTCCATTTGGGCACAGGATCTGTACTTAAGAATTTTTGTGTTCTTTATTTAGAATATCGAATAACTGGTTGAAAGTTGTTTGTGTGTGTGTTTTCTTTTTAATAGCTAACTATTAGTGCTTTACTGTGTAGTAGGAATTGTGTTAGTTTGGCTGTGTGTAGAATTCTTCATTGAGAACCATTTCCCTTTACAATCCTGTTTGTTTTCTTGCATTGCTTCCATAGCGTGCATGTTCCTGTGTAGAAATCCAGAAGTTATTCAGATTACTGAAATCCTGAGTATATGTTTACGTGAACGAAATATTTGCTTTCATTTTTCCTTCCCAGATGCTTTTAGGATCTTTTCTTTGACCCTGGTACTCTATAATTTCAAGATAATATAATTTCAAGATAATATAATTTCAATGTTTATTGGTGTGAATCTATTTTCATCTATTGTATTAGATAATGGGTGGCTCTTTTTATCAGGAGATTCTTGTATCTGAATTCTGGGAAATTTTCTTCATTATTTTGTCATTAATTTCTTTCCCTCTTGACCTTGCTCTTTCTAGATTTCTTTTACTTGCACCCTGAATTCCTGTGCTGGTCTTAAATTGTTCTTATCTTTTCTTCCCCTATTTTCTTCTCTCTATATTTTAACTCTACTTTTGGAAATATTTCCTTACATTTACCATTCAACTATTATTGAATTTTTTTTGTTCTGCTAACAATTTTTTTTAATAATGATTTCTTTTTTTTCCATTATAGCTGATTTACAGTGTTCTGTCAATTTTCTACTGCACAGAGAGGTGACCCAGTCACACATACATGTATACATTATTTTTTTCTCACATTATCATGCTCCATCACAAGTGACCAGACATAGTTCTTAGTGCTATACAGCAGGATCCCATTGCTTATCCATTCCAAAAGCAATAGCTTGCATCTATTAACCCCAAATTCCCAGTCTCTCCCACCCCTCCCCCACCCTCTTGGCAACCATAAGTCTGTTCTCCAAGTCCACTAGTTTCTTTTCTGTGGAAAGGTTCATTTGTGACATATATTAGATTCCAGATATCAGTTATATCATATGGTATTTGTCTTTCTCTTTCTGTCTTACTTCACGTAGTAATGAGAGTCTCTAGTTCCATCCATGTTGATGCAAATGGCATTATTTTTTATGGCTGGGTAATATTCCATTGTGTAAATATACCACATCCTCTTAATCCATTCATCTGTCAATGGACATTTAGGTTGTTTCCATGTCTTGGCTATTGTGAATAGTGCTGCAATGAACATGTGGGTGCATGTGTCTTTTTTAAGGAAAGTTTTGTCTGGGTATATGCCCAAGAGTGGGATTGCTGGGTCAATATGGTAGTTCTATGTATAGTTTTCTAAGGTATCTCCATACTGTTTTCCATAGTGGCTGTACCAATTTACATTCCCACCAACAGTGCAGGAGGGTTCCCTTTTCTCCACACCCTCTCTAGCATTTGTTATTTGTGGACTTATTAATGATACCCATTCTGACTGGTATGAGGTGGTACCTCATGGTAGTTTTGATTTGCATTTCTCTAATAATCAGTGATGCTGAGCATTTTTTCATGTGCTTGTTGGCCATCTCTATATCTTTGGAGAAATGTATGTTTAGGTCTTTTGCGCATTTTTCAATTGGGTTGCTGGTTCGTTTGCTGTTGAGTTTCGTAAGTAGTTTGTATGTTTTAGAGATTAAGCCCTCATCAGTTGCATCATTTGAAACTATTTTCTACCATTCTGAAAGTTGTCTTTTTGTTTTTTTTAATGGTTTCCTTTGCTGTGCAAAAGCTTGTCAGTTTGATTTAGTCCCACTGGTTTATTTTTGCTTTTATTTCTATTGCTTTGGGAAACTGACCTGAGAAAACATTTGTAAGGTTGTTGTCAGAGAATGTTTTGCCTATGGTCTTTTCTAGGAGTTTGATGGTGTCTTGTCTTACATTTAAGTCTTTAAGCCATTTTGAGTTTATTTTTGTGCATGGTGTGAGGGTATGTTCCAGTTTCATTGATTTCCTTGTGGCTATCCAGTTTTCCCAGCACCACTTGCTGAAAAGACTTTTTCCTATTTTATAATATTGTTGCCTCCTTTGTCAAAGATTAATTGACCATAGGTGTCTGGGTTTAGTTCTGGGTTCTCTATTCTCTTCCATTGGTCTGTGTGTCTGTTATGGTATCAGTACCACACTATCTTGATTATTGTGGCTCTGTAATATCGCCTGAAGTCTGAGAGAGTTATGCATCCTGCTTGGTTTTTGTTTCTCAGGATTGCTTTGGTAATTCTGGGTCTTTTGTGGTTCCCTATAAATTTTTGGATTGTTTGTTCTAGTTCTGTGAAGAATGTCATGGGTAATTTGATAGGGATTGCATTGAATCTGTAGATTGCTTTGTGTAGTATGGCCATTTTTACAATATTAATTTTTCCAACCCAGGAGCATGGAATATCTTTCCATTTCTTTGTATCCTCTTTAATTTCCTTGATTAATATTTTATAGTTCTCAAAATATGACTTTCACCTCCTTTGTCAGCTTTATTTGCAGGTATTTGATGTTTTGGGGTGCCATTTTAAAAGGTATTGTATTTTTGTATTCCTTTTCTAATATTTCATTGTTAGTATACAGAAATGCAGCTGATTTCTGAATGTTAATCTTATATCCTGCTACTTTGCTGAATTTTTTGATCAGTTCGAGTAATTTTTGGGTTGAGTCCTTCGGGTTTTCTATATATAGTATCATGTCATCTGCATACTGTGACAGTTTTACCTCTTCTCTTCCAATTTGGATACCTTTTATTTCTTTTGTTTGTCTGATTGCTGTGGCTATCAATGCTAGGTTGAATAACAGTGGTGAGAGTGGGCATCCTTGTCTTGTTCCAGATTTTAGCAGGAAGGCTTTCAGTTTTTCTCCATTGACTATTATATTTGCTGTGGGTTTGTCATAAATGGCTTTTATTATATTTAGGTATTTTCCCTCTATACACACTTTGGTAAGAGTTTTGATCAATGGACGTTGGACTTTGTCAGATGCTTTTACTGCATCTATTGAGATGATCGCGTGGTTTTTGACTTTTCTTTTGTTAATGTAATGTATGATGTTGATTGATTTGTGTACATTGAACCATCCTTGTGAACCTGGGATGAATCCCACCTGGTTGTGATGTATGATCTTTTGTATATGTTGTTGGATTTGGTTGGCTAAAATTATGTTGAGAATTTTTGCATCTTTATTCATCAGAGATATTGGCCTATAGTTTTCTTTTTTGGTGGTATCTTTGTCTGGTTTTGGTATTAGGGTGATGGTGGCATCTTAGAGTGTCTTTGGGAGTGTTCCTTCTTCTTCAACCTTTTGGAAAAGTTTAAGGAAGATGGGTATGAATTCCTCTTTGTATGGTTGGTAGAATTTGCCTGTGAAACCGTCTGGTCCTGGACTTTTATTTGCAGGGAGTGTTTTTATGACATGTTCAATTTCCTTTCTAGTGATCGGTCTGTTCAGTTGATCTATTTCTTCTTGATTCAGTTTTGGCAGAGTATCAGTCTCTAGTAAGTTGTCCATTTCTTCTAAGTTGTCAAATTTGTTGACATACAATTGTTCATAGTATTCTCTTATGGTTTTTTGTATTTCTGCATTATCTATTGTGATTTCTCCTTTTACTTATCTTATTTTGTTTATTTGGGTTTTTTTCTCTCCTGTTCTTGGTGAGTCTAGCCAGAGGTTTGTCAATTTTGTTTGTCTTTTCAAAGAACCAACCCTTGGTTTTATTTATTTATTTTTTTCTGTTGTTTTTGTAATGTAGCTTATTGATTTCCTCTCTGATCTTTATGATTTCCTTCCTTCTGCTGACTTTAGGTTTCATCTGTTCTTCTTTTTCTAATTCGTCTAGGTGGTGTGTTAATTTGTTGACCTGAGATTTTTCTTCTTTTTTGAGGAAGGCCTGTATTGCTATGAATTTCCCTCTGAGCACTGCTTTTGCAGCATCCCATAGAATTTGAGTGATTGTATCTTTATTATCATTTGTCTCCAGACATTTTTTAATTTCCTCATTGACTCATTTGTTTTTAGTAGTAGGCTGTTTAGAGTTAACATAAATTTAATTCAGTAGCTCTTTATGTGTTTGTAGTGTTAATTGTATCCATTTTTACTTTCATTGTTTTAATCCATAGTGATTTGTTTCATTTCTACGTAGCATGTAAATATTCATTTATATTTCTTCTAGATTCTTTAATCATTATTTCTCTTTGATGTTTAATTGTTAAATCCATTGGTAAAATTTTCTTTCGTGTTAATGTATTAGGATTCCTCCTCCCATTAACTAATCAGTTTTTCTACTACCATTTGTGAATTAATCATCATCATCTTTTTTTTCCATTTTTTTTTCACTGTCAGCTCTTATTATGGATGTCACTGTCTGTGTCTTCTTACTACCATTCATTTCATCTTTCTGTTATAATAAGTTTCCTTAATGTGGAAGATTATGCAGACAGGGATTTACTAAATCTGTTCTCTGCCATTCCTTAACAATACACTATCTACTCCAAGCAATGGAATGTCTTCTTACTTTTTGTCGTAAGACATTTAAATCAATCCTTTGTTATGTTTCCAACTTTTTTCCTTAATTTTGTTTCATCCTGAGAGTTAGTCTTTAGGTTAATATAGCTTTCTAATTGGATCGTTTGTTTACCATTATTCATGTAGATAGAACCTTTTATTTTTTATTTTTATTTTTTCTTTCTTAATCATTAATTTTTTAATAAAGGCTAGTTGATTTACAATGTGCCAGTTTCTGCAGTACAGCAAAGTCACTCAGTTTTTTTGGTGTGTGTATGCATATATGTGTGTATATGCATATAAACACTTTTTAATCTTCTTTTCCATCATGGTCTATCTCAGGAGATTGGATCTAGTTTCCTGTGCTCATCCATTCTTTTTTTTTTTTTAGCATTTTTTTAAAATTTCCATTACAGCTGCTTTACAGATTTCTGTCAAATTATCCAACTGCACCGTGTGGTGACCCAGTTACGTGTACATATATGGATTTGTCACATGTGATTAGACATAGTTCCCAGTGCTATACAGCTGGATCTCCTGGCTTTTCCATCCCCAAGGCAATAGTTAACACCAGACTCCCATACCCTCCCACTCCCTCCCCCACCTCTTTGGCAACCACAAGTCTGTTCTCCAAGTTCGTGATTTTCTTTTTTGTAGAAAGGTTCATTTGTGCAGTATATTAGATTCTAGTTATAAGTGATATCATATGGTATCTGTCTTTTGACTTCTGACTTGTTTCACTCAGTATGCGGGTCTCTAATTCCATCCACGTTGCTACAAATGACATTATTTTATTCTTTTTATGGCTGAGAAGTATTCCATTGTGTACATATACCACATCTTCCTAATCCAATCATCTGTCGATGGACATTTGGGTTGTTTCCATGTCTTGGCTATTGTGAATAGTGCTGCAATGAACATGCATGTGCAGGTGTCTTTTTCAAGGAGATTTTTGTCCGGATATATACCCAAGAGTGGGATTGCTGGGTCATAGGGTAGTTCTATGTATAGTTTTCTAAGGTACCTCCATACTGTTTTCCATAGTGGTTGTACCAGCTTACATTCCCACCAACAGTGCAGGAGGGTTCCCTTTTCTCCACACCCTCTCCAGCATTTGTTGTTTGTGGACTTGTTAATGATGGCCATTCTGACTGGTGTGAGGTGGAATCTCGTGGTAGTTTTGATTTGCATTTCTCTAATCGTCAGTGATGTTGAGCATTTTTTCATGTGTTTGTTGGCCATCTGCATTAGATAAACCCTTTTAATGTCAAAGCTTTTATTTGAGACTGAATTGGGACCTTATAAAATTCATGGTGTAAATATCCACCACTGATTTATACTTGAAAGATTTTTGTGTCACCGAAGGATGAAAGTGAGGATTTGGAGTCATACTTCATGTCCAGCTGATTTGTACTGGCCATTTAATCATTTTTTTCCCCTCAAACATACTATGAATTGGCTTACATTTACCATTTTCCGTCTTGCATAGTTTTTCATATTCCTATAAATTGATTGGACTGTCATAGCTTTGGCTTCTTTACTATTTTAATAAATTCAGAATCATTGACTCTCTCTAGTTGTATCACTTACTTGCTTAACTAGCTCAGCTGTATTTAATTATATCTCATTCTTGTAGGGCATTCAAATTTCTCCTTTCAACTCTCCAACATAAGACTCGTTGCCAGTAACAAGAAACAGTATCATAAATTGACTACACCAAATTAAATAGAAAAATAACATGCATTATACTTATAACACTGGCTTGTTCAACCAGTCAGACTATCAAAGAGATCTTACCATGATACAAATGTAAAATACTTTGTTTAGGAAGGAAATTTTATGCTTATGGGAATTCAGTTATTATAGTTATCATTTCCAGCAAGTTGTCAAAATGTTAGCAATTGAAAAAATTAATGGTGGTTATACTGCTTTTTCCCAATGGTGGTTACATATTAATAGTGTGACTGTATTTTATCATTTAAGTTTTCTTATGCCATTTTCTAAATATATAAATTGTCAGACTCTGAGAGATAATGAAATTCACATAGGGAAATTAAGTTTAAGTAGGGAAAGGTCATGTTTTTTTTTTCTTTCAGGTATTTCAGACTCCTCACGATATGACACTTGACTTTATCCTATTCTAGTTTGTGATTTTTCCTCTGTTTTTCCATGCTTGGAGCTTCTGTGTTACTGAACTTATTTCCTATGTACTGAGAAGTCTTAGCTCAGATTTTGACAATGTCTTGGTAACATTTTGATATCCTGATAATATGTACCTAACAGGTAAATTTTTCTGATTCAAAGTGAATTTGGTTGGAGTGCCATCTACGTATTTTTCTTGCAAGTGGTAGACTTTTAATAATTGTGTACAGAAAGAAAGAGCTGCAGTAGTATTACAAGATCCATCTTGTAAATAGAATTTGAGCCCATGAAGAAATTAGGAGTAGTTTATACATTCTAAAAGCATTTACAGTATGCTGGAACCAGAGGTACAGAGGTGAAGTGGATGTCATCTCTACCTTTGGTAAGGTAAAGTGGCAAGTACATGAACTCTTCAGAGTTAAACTGCTCTAATTTTAACTGTGGTATGTACTAGCTCTATTACCTTGGGCAAATTATTTGGTCTTTACCATCTTCAGTTTTGTCATTTGAAACATGATGGTAATCATGATTTCTATATGGAGATACAGAGAGCTTTTACAGTAACCGTTCAATAGATGTTAACTGTTACCATTGGAGGAGTCATTATGGATCAGATGCTCGAGCTGAGCTGGAATAAAGCTAGAGTGAATATCAAATAGAAAGGAGATTGTCTTGTAGAGGTCTTTGTTATTCTAAGTACCTTTGTGCCCTTGATCTTATTTGACTCTCAAAGGTTAAACTTAAAAACCCTTAGACCATTTATTTAATTGTTATGTTATGATAAAAACATAATTTAAACCACACAAGAATACAGTTATGCTGTGCCTACATTTCTTTGATGCTGCATTTCTGCAGGTTCCTTATAAGTAAAGGAAATGACTAGTTTTTCAGCAAGTCCATCAATAGATTGCTTTCCACTATATTACTTAAATAATAAATAGATACCATAAGTACACATGGTAAATATTTGAGGAAGGTGGAATTAATATAAAAGCATGGTAATACATTATGCTCCTTTTTTTTGTAGAAAAATAATTTTTAAAGATCCCTTTCAATTTTAAATTTATTAAATAATGTATTTATGCTTCTGTTTATATGTACCATACTAGCATATTCACTGTTTCTTTTATAAAATTTCATGTTTTCCTGAATCACTGTGTAGTATACATGGAACTAACACAATATTGTAAATCAACTATACTTCAGCTTAAAAAATTTTTTAACTCATGTTTTATGTTTTAATTTTGAACTTTACATATACTATTATCTTACCACTGTTTTATAAATGCCTGATCCACTGTATACATAGAATTACTTCCATTTTTTTCACAGGACAGAGTCTTGTGCAAAGATGGTTCGGCACTTTATCTAAGGGTATGTATAAAATAAGAATGCACTTTTGTAGTTCAGGCCTAGTTTTATAAAACAGCAGGCTTGAAAACTTTAAGAAAACCAGATATTACTTTGGATTTTTGCCTCTTACTTCCATTAGATGGTCATGATGTGAATTATTTTTTTCACTGGCATATTTTTATATTAATTTATTACTATATCTCTTATAGTATTAAAATATGAGCTATCCCTCATACTTTTTTTTTTAAAAAGAACAGTTGTTATAATCGTTAATTATATCTCTCACCTGAAAAGCAAGATGAATAATAAGCCCTTTGTATTTTTCCTAATTTATAAGTGGATCCTACTACTCATGATTTACATTATAGAACTTTCTGAAAGATTTTGCTGAATTCCATTAAATCTTATACAGTGTTGCCAACATGAATATTTTTCGTGGAACCCAGAGTTAAATTTTTATACTCTCTTCTTTATATGATTGACTCCAATGAGGTGCTGCTTTTTGTCTCTGCTGCTTGTTTTTCCTGTGTGTTTTGTCCAATTATAGGGAGAAGACTTACGTGATAGCTCTTTATCCTATTATAGATACCTGCAATCTGCTATTGTTTTCCTTCTGCCGAGGTAGAAGGGAGGGGTAATCTGAGACATAGACACATCCTCATTCTGCCTCACTAATGTTGTGATCCCTTTGTGCCTCACTTCCATTATCCATAAAATAAGGTCATTTACCTAGGTGAACTCATTAAGACTCTTCTAACTCTTAAACAACGATCCCATGGTTCTTTTTAAAATAGTGGTGAAAAATACATAACATGAAATATGCCTTATTATCAGAATGTTAGGTGTACTGTATACAGTTTTTCATCTTGCAAGACTGAATTTTCGTACCCATTAACAGTGTCTCCCCTTTTCCCCCTTCTCCCGGCAATTGCCACTCTGCTTTCTTTTTCTGAGACTGATTTTAGATACCTCGTTAAGTGGAATCATGCAGTATTTGTCCTGTAACTCACTTGTTTCACATAGCATAGTGTCCTCAAGGTTTATCCACATTGTAGCGTATGACAGGATTTATTTATTTATTTTTTATAACAAGGAATTTTGTTTCAATTATAGGTGTACAAAGATCATCACAAGTTAATGTGATAGATTCTGTGTCCCAAACCCACAGTGCATTCCCCCACCCCCCAGATTGTCTTATTTGAAAAACCAAGGTTTTCCAAAATCTGTGACTCATTGTCTGTTCTTCAGAGAAGTTCATTGTGTCTCTTTAGTTTCCACATGTAAGCAGCAGCATTGGGTGTTGCTGTCTAATTTTCTGACTGGTTTCAATTCGCATGATAATTTATATGTCCATCCATGTTGCTGTAAATGTTGTTATTTCGTTCCTTTTAATGGCTGAGTAATATTCCATTGTGTGTATGTACCATATCTTCCCTATCCACTCCTCTGTTGTTGGGCATTTAGGTTGTTTCCATGACCTGGCTTCTTCCCTCTCTAGCTGCTTTAGATGTAAAGTTAGGTTGTTTCTGTGAGCTTTTTCTTGTTTCCTGAGGTAGGCTTGCATTGCTATATACTTTCCTCTTAGAACTGCTTTTGCTGCATCCCAGAGGTTTTTTAGTGTCCTATCTTTGTTGTCATTTGCTTCTAGGTACTTTTTAATTTCCTCTTTGATTTCTTCAGTGATCCATTGGTTGTTTAGTAGCGTCTTGTTTAGTCTCCACGTGTTTGTATTTTTTGCCATTTTTTTCTCGTTGTTGATTTCCAGTCATATAGCATTATGGTCAGAGAAGGTGCTTGATATGATTTCAATTTTCTTAAAGTTACTGATGCTTGATTTGTAGCCCAGGATGTGATCAATCTTAGAGAATGTTCCATGCGCACTTGAGAAGAATGTGTATTCTGTTGCTTTTGGATGGAATGTCCTATAAATATCTATTAGGTACATCTGATCCAATGCTTCACTCAGGGCCTGTGTTTCCTTTTTGATTTTCTGTCTGGATGACCTGTCCATTGCTGTAAGTGGGGTGTTAAATTCCCCCACTATGATGGTGTTATTATTGATTTCTTCTTTTAAGGTTGTAAGCAGTTGCCTTTGTGGTGATCCTATGTTGGGTGCATAGATGTTTAAAATTATTATATCTCCTTCTTTTATTGATCCTTTGATCATGATATAGGGCCTTTCCTTGTCTCTTAAAATGTTCTTTATCTTAAAGTCTATTTTGTCTGATACGAGTATTGCTACTGCGGCTTTCTTTTGATGCCCGTTTGCATGGAATATTTTCTTCCATCCTCTCACTTTGTATGTGTCTCTAGAAATGAAGTGGGTCTCTTGAAGACAGCATATATATGGTCTTGTTTTTGTATCCATTCGGCTAGTGTATGTCTTTTGGTTGGGGCATTCAGTCCATTAACATTTAAGGTAATTACTGATATATATGTTCTTATTGCCATTGTATTAACTGTTTGGGGTTTTTGTTGCTCTTTTTTTTAACCTGAAGTTTTGATATAGGAGTCTATATACAAATGAGATTGTTTTAAGTTGTTGGTTTCTTAATTGCCTGTGCTTCTCCAGTGACCTGCATTTGTGCTCTCTTCTCACGATTTCTGATTTTGGTAGCATAATTGTATATGGATGATTTAGTATCTTTACTGTATATATGCCTTTCCTGGTGGGCCTTGCCATTTGTGGTGTTTTTGTTTCTGGTTGTGGCCTTTTCTTTTCTGCCTAGAGAAGTTCCTTTAGGATTTGTTGTAAAGCTGGTTTAGTGTTGCAGAAATCTCTTAGCTTTTGCTTATCTGTAAAGGTTTTGATCTCTCCTTCAAATCTGAATGAGAGCCTTGCAGGGTAAAGCAATCTTGGTTGGAAGTTTTTCCCTTTC
>PVHT021183526.1:1800100-1942925 GCA_004024745.2 Catagonus wagneri
GGAGGGACCAGGCTTTCCTGGAGATGGCCACCTCTAGAGAAATGCTTCACCTCCAATGCCCTTCCCCCACAACAAGCCACAGTCACCCCTGTTTTCCCAGGAGATCCTCTAAGAATTGCAGTCAGTTTCTACCCAGATTCCTCTGGAGACTGCTTTGCCCTGGGACCCAGTGCACGTGAAAGTCTGTGTGTTCCTTTCAAGAATGGGGTCTCTGTTTCCCCCAGTCCTATGGAGCTCTTGCACACAAGCCCATCTGGCCTTCAATGCCAGATGCTCCGGGAGCTCTTTCTCCCTGTGCCAGATCCCCAGGCAAAGGGATTTGACGTGGGGCTTAGAACTCTCAGTCCTGTAGCTGAGTCTCTGTGATACAGTTACTTTCCAGTTTGTGGGACTTCCCAACCGGGAGGTATGGGTTTGTTTCTATCGCATAATCCCCCCTCCTACCTCTTGATGTGGTATCCTCTTTGTCTTCTGGAGTATAATATCTTTTTTGGAAGGTTACAGTCCATTTGGTTGAAGGTTGCTCTGCATTTGGGTGTAGGTTTGTTGTTTTTTGGGAGAGAAGTTGAGCTCCAGTCCTTCTATTCCAGGATTTATTTTTTAAGGCTGAATAATATTCCATTGTACCACATTGTACCACATTTTCTTTATCCATCCATTGCTGAAAATTTGGGTTATTTCTATCTCTTGGCTATTATGAATAATGCGGCAATGAATATGGGAGCGTAGATATCTCTTTGAGATCCTGATTTCAATTCTTTTGAAATAGTTCAGTTATTTCAAGTATTTTTTAAATGTTCATGTGCGTATTATTATAAAAACAAATGGTACCAAGTTAAACAAGTCAAACAAAGTCTCTTTATGTTCCATAAAATATCAGAGAAAAGTTTGTTTTTCAATTTATTATTTTTGAACAGGCAGCTAACAGCAGCTGTGCAATTAATGAGTTTTAGTGAATAAATTCTTAATTTTTTTAAGTTTTGTTTTTTTGGCCATTCTGGGGCATTTGGAGTTCCCAGGCCAAGAATCAGATCTGTGCTGTTACTCTAACCTACACTGCAGTTTTGGCAACGCTAAATCCTTAACTCACTGTGCTGGGCTGAGGATTGAACGTGCATCTCAGTGCTCCAGAGACACCACTGATCCTGTTGTGCTACATCAGGAACTCCTTAGTAAATAAATTTTAAAACAGACTATTGTCTAACCTGAAATTCCCAGAGGTGAGATTGCTGGAACATGTGTTAGTGTTATTAATTTTTTGAGGAACCTCTACTGTTTTTCACAGTGGATACACCATTTTACATTCTACCAACAGTGCAAAAGGGTTCTAGTTTTTCCACATCCTTTCCAACGCCTGTTATTTTCTCTAATTTTATTTATAATGCCACTCTAACAGGTCTGAGGTGGTTATCTCGTGGCCATATGTGTATCATCTTTGGAAGATGTTTATTTAAGTCCTTTGTTCATTTTTAAATTAAGTTATTTGCTCATTTATTTTAGTGTTGGGATGGAGGAGTTCCTGGTATATTTTACATGTTATCTCCTTATCTGATCTATGATTTGCAAATATTTTTTTATTATTCCTTAAGTTGCCTTTTCTGCTGTGTTTATTGTTTTCTTATTTTTTTGCAATACAGAAACTTTTCAATTTGATGTAGACCCACTTGTCTGGTTTTGTTTATTTGTTTTGTTATTGTTGTTGCCTTTGGTATTGGTGGTATATAGACAATATCAATGCCAGGACCAATGTTATGGCTTCTTCCCCTGTGTTTTCTTCTAGGAGTTTCATAGTTTTAGGTTGTATGTTTTAAGTCTTTAACTCATATTGAGTTGATTGTTGTGTATGGTATAAGATGAAGTCCAAAACAGTTTTTCCTGGATTTGTTGTAGAGACTGGGCTTTCCCCATTGTATATTCTTGGCTCCTTTGTTGTAAATTAACTGACCTTAAATGCCTGGGTTTATTTCTAGGTTCTCTATTCTATTCCATTCATTTATCTATTTGTTCTTGTGCCAACATTATACTGTTTTGATTATGGTAGCTTTGTAACATGTTTTGAAGTTAAGAAGTGGGAGATACCTAGCTTTGTTTCTCTTTTTTCAAGATTGTTTTCGCTATTCAGGGACCTTTCTGGTTCCAAATGAATTTTATGATTGTTTTCCTGTTCTGCAAAAAAAAAAAAAAAAAGGGAGTCATTGGGATTTTGATATGGATTACGTTGAATTTGTAGACTGCTTTGGGTAGTAAGGATATTTTAACAATATTAGGTCTTCCAATCTGTGAACATAAGATGTCCTTCCATCTATTTGTGTCATTTTAATTACTTTAGGAAATGTTTTGTGGTTTTCAGTATAGAAGTCTTTAACCACATAAAGTTTATTCCTAAGTATTTTATTCTTTGTTTGAGGCTATTGTAAATGAGATTGTCTTTATATCCTCTTTGGATTGTTTGTTGTTAGTGTACACAACAGATTTTTTTTTTTTTGTCTTTTGTCATTTTTGGACTGCACTGCGGCATGTGGAGGTTCCCAGGCCAGGGGTCGAATTGGAGCTGTAGCTGCTGGCCTATGCCACAGCCACAGCAATGCAGGATCCGAGCCATATCTGTGACCTGCACCACAGCTCATGGCAATGCTGGATCCTTAACCCGCTGAGCAAGGCGAGGGATTGAACCCGCCACCTCATGGTTCCTAGCCGGATTCATTTCTGCTGTGCCATGACAGGAACTCCCACAACTGATTTTTTTAATGCTTGTTTTATAATGCTTGCAACTCTTTTAAATCCATTTATTAATTTTAACTAACCTTTCTATTGGTGTGGAGTCATTAGTGTTTTCTACATATAATGTCATTGCAGCAGAGAAAATTTTACTTCTTCCTTTCTGATTTGGATGACACTTCTTTCTTTTTCTTACCTCATTGCTCTGCCTGGAACTTCTGGTACTGTATTGAATAAAAATGGCAAGAGTAGGTACACCCGCCTTGTTCCTGTTGTTCAGTAGTATATTAGCTGTGGGTTTTTCATATTCATAAAGCATTTATCACTTTGAGGTAATTTCCTTCCATTCCTAGTTTACTGAATGTTTTTGTCATGAAAGCTTGTTGTGTTTTGTCTAACACTTTTTCTGCATCTGTTGGTATGATTATATGATTTTTATCTTTCATTCTGTTAATGTAGTGTATAACCTTAATTGATTTTTATGTTGAACCATCCTTGCATCTCAGGGACATAACCCACTTGGTCATAGTTGGTCATAGTGTATGAACCTTTCAATGTGCTCTTGATTCTGATTACTGGTATTTTGTTGAGTCCTTTTGCATCTGTTCATCAGGGACATTGGCCTGTACTTTTCCTTTCTTGTAGCATCTTTGTTTGCCTTTGGTGTGAGAGTAATGCTGATTTCATAAAATGAGTTCAGAAGTGTTCCCTCCTCTTCAATTTTTAGGGAAGAGTTTAAGAAGGATTGGTGTCCATTCTTCTTTAAGTTTTTGGGAGAATTCACATGTGAAGTTACCTGGCCTTGGACTTTCTTATGTTTTTGATTGCTGATTCAATCTCCTTTTTTGTCGATCTGTTCAAGTTTTGTTTTTTGATTATTTATTCTTGGTAAGTTGTATGTTTTTAGGAATTTAGCCTTTATTTTTGATTATCTCATTTGTTGTATAATTGTATATGTTTGTCTCTTATAATCCTTTGTATTTGTGTAGTGTCAGTTATGTCTCCTCTTTCATTTCTGATTTTGAGTCTTCTCTCTAACTAAAGGGTTGTCAATTTTGTTGATCTTTTAAAATACGAACTTTTAATTTTGTTGATTTTTCCTTATTCATTATTTCATTTATTTCCACTTTAGTTGTCGTTATTTCTTCAATTCTGCTAACTTTGGTCTTAATTTATTCTTCATTTTCTATTTCCTTGAGGCATAAAGTTAGATTGTTTGAGATTTTTTTCTTTTTTTTAAATTTAAGTATAGTCAATTTGCAATATTACAAATGTTTCAGGTGTACACTGTAGTGATTCAAAATTTTTATGGATTGACTCCATTTATAGTTATTATAAAACATTGTCTTTATTCCCTGTGTAGTATTCTTGTAGCTTATTTATTTTATACATAGTAGTTTATACCTCTTAGTTCCCTATCCACATTGTGCCCCCCCACCTTCCCTTTCCTCACTGGTAACAATTAGTTTGTTTTTTATATCTGTGAGTCAGTTTCTTTTTTGTTGTATTCATGAGTTTAATTTTTTAAGATTCTACGTATAAGTGATAACATACAATATTTGTCTTTCTTTGACTTATTTCACTAAGCATAATACACTCTCGGTCCATCCATGTTGTTGTAAATGACAAAGTATCATTCTTTTTTATGTCGGTGTAGTATTCTATTATATATATGTTGCATCGTTTTTATCCATTCATTTGTTGAGGTACAGTGTGTTGTTTAGTTTCAATGTATTTGTGAATTTTCCTGTTTTATTGCTGATATTTACTTATAGTTTCATTCCATTGTGGTAAGAAAAGATTCTTGGTATGATTTCCATCTTCTAAAATTTCTTAAGAGTTGTTTTGTGACCTAACATGATCTGTTGTGGAGAGTATTTTCTGTGTATTTAAGAAGAATTTTTAGCTTGCTGCTGTTGGCTGAAATGTTCTGTATATGTCTGATAAGTGTATTTGGCTTGTGATGTTGTTATGTCCTCTGTTCTCTCATTGATCTTTTGTCTGGATGGTCTGTCTGTTATTGAAATGGAGTAATGAAATCTCCTACTATTGTTTTCTCTATTCCCTCCTTCAGCTCTGTCAATGTTTACTTCATATACTTGAGCATACATGTATTGTTCAGATATTGGGTGTGTTTATATTTATAATCATCTAACTTCCTGGTGAATTAAACCTTTTATCATTATATTATGTCTTCTTTGTCTTTTGTAACAGTTTTTGACTTAAAGTCTATTTTGTATTTTTTAAGTATTGCTACCTTTGCTTTCTTTTGGTTACTGCTTGCATAGAATATCATTTTTTTATCATTTGACTTTTAGCCTATAGATGTCCTTAAATATAATGTAAATCTGTTGTAGAGAGCATATAGTTATATCTTATCTTTTATACTTTTAGCTACTCTGTCTTTTGTTTGGGAAGTTTAAGCCATTTACATTTAAAGTAATTATAAATAGGGAAAGACTTACTATTACAATTTTGTTAATTGCTTTTTTGTCTGCCATAACTTTTTTGTCTCTCTTTTCTTCTCTCGCATTCCTACTTTGTGATGTTGAATTTTTATAATGAAATGCTTTGATTTCTTACTTATTATTGTTAACATGTCTTCCATAGGTATTTTCTTTGTGGTTACCATGGGACTTAACGAAAACCGCCTTATAGTTACAATCACCTGTTTTAACAACTGAACTTTAATTGCACACGAAAGTTCTACTTTTTTTATTTCCCTCCACACTTTGTTATTTATGTCACAACTTTACTTTGTGTATCCATTATTATACTTTTGTCTATCTGTTATTGCAGAATGAGTAGTGACATATGCACCACCATTACAATATTACATTATTCTGTATTTTTCTATACATTTATCTTTTCACTGAGCTTTACACTTTCATATACTTTCATGTTGCAATCCAGTGTTCTTTCTTTTCAACCAGCAGGACTCTTAAATATATTTTTTGAAGGGAGGTCTAGTGAATGACCAGACTCAGCTTTTGTTTTTCTGGGAAAGTCTTTATTTTGCCTTCATTTTACAAGGAAGGTCTTACTGGATATAGTATTCTTGGTTGGCTGGGTTTATTATGTTTGTTTGTTTCTTCAGCACTTTGAATGTATCATCCTGCATCCTCCTCTAGCCTGCACAACTTCTACTGAGATATTTGCTAATACACTTATGGGTTGGTGTTATAATAATCTCATTATTTTAAACCAGTTTATTAATAACTTGAATTCTGAAGGAGATAGAGAAAGCATTGAGTTTTATGAAACCAGAAGGTCTTCAGACAGTGAATTATATAGGGCACTTGCCAGTTTGTTTCAAATTTAAGGTAAAGTCAGGGTATTCATTCTGTCTTCTGCCTCTGGATAATAAAAGGTTTAAGAGAAGAGGAATGAGGTCCTACTCTATAGCACAGGGAACTATATCCAGTCTCTTGGGATAGAACATGATGGAAGATGGTATGAGGTAAAGAATATATGTATGTATGACTGGGTTACTATGCTGTACAAAAGAAATTAGCAAAACATTGTAAATCAACTATACATTAATAAAAAAAAAGCTCATGATGAAACAACAGCTCACATTTTATGCAAAAATATTTTCCACACAAATATATATCTGTACCTGTGTTTTTCTAATAAAAGAATGGAAACATTTTTTCCCTATTGATTGGAGAATTTATTTTGGGCTAGAACAACCTACGTCTAAGATTGTTTACTGTAAAATTTCCCACTTTATTTTTTTATTTCTGAACTCACTAAAGAAAAATAAACACCTTTACATACTTTTTTAGGTCTAAAAATCATGAAGGAACTGTACTTGTACCCTTTGACATAAAGAGAATGCTTTATTTTTCTCCTGAGAGTATAATTATTAAAAGCCACATGAGGAAATAGAGTTTTATTAAATGCCAGGTATATACTGATTGCCATTCCGAGAACTAAGAATCTGTAAAGTGCCTTGGTAGAAATCTTCCCAGAAGGGGTGCTTCTTTGAGATCTGTGTGGTGCAAGATTACCTTTTGTTTTTAATTAAAATTGAGACTAAAAAGCCAGTTCAAAAATTTGTCTTTCTTCATTTGCTCAAGCTGAAGTTGATGAACTTCTGTTCTAGTAGTACCCCAGCACTTATTTAAAACAAAAAAAGCATAATTCTAGTTGCATACTGTGAATCTGTAGCCATTATATGCATAGCTCCAAATGCCACTGTGGTATATCATGGTCAGGCTCATTAATGAATTAATGGTTAACTGTAACACTTTTGTTAGTAGGGTTAAGAGAATTTTTTTTCCTTGTTGAAATTTATTTAAAGTAATGTCTTCTAGGCAGGAATAAGTGTTCTAAGATTAAAGTAATTAGAGAAAATTTAACAATTTTTGAGCAACAAACTTGTCAAATGCACTGTAAGGAAAGTGCAGATGTTTTGGTGTTGCATTTTGTGCCATCAAATAGAATTCCTTGCTCATAATAGGTGCTCATTTAATGACTTTGAAATGCATTAAAAAGATTTGATAATATATAATTCTCTGACATTTTAATAAAAAGTGTGCAATTCAGTGACTTTTATTATATTCACAGAATTGTGCAAATGGAATTAAAGATAATTTGAGAGCATTTTCATTACTCCCAAAAGAAAGATTGTGTTCATTAGCAAGAAAGATGTATCATCATTTTCTCCTGAACCTCCCCAATCCTAAGCAATTACTTTCTGTTTCTATAGATTTGCCTGTTCTGGACATTTTATATAAATAGAACCATGTAATATGTGGTCTTTTGTGTCTAATGTCTTTTACTTCACATGATGTTTTCAAGGTTCATATGTGTTGATTCCTTTTCTTTTCCATGGCAGAATAATATTCTATCGTATAACTATGCTACATTTTATATTTTACTTCATCAGGTGATGAACATTTGAATTTAACTATTTGGTTAAAATCAATTATACTGTTGTGAATATTCACATACAAGTTTTTGTGTGGATATATGTTTTATTTTGTGTAGGTACCTAGGAGTAGAATTACTAGATAATATGGTAATTCTCTTTAACCAGTTGAGAAACAGACTGTATTCCAAAGTGACTGCATCATTTTTCATTCCCACTAACAGTGTGTAAAGGTCCCTGTTGTCTGTCTTTTCAAGCCATCCTATTGGATGTGACATGTCGTAACATTCTGGTTTTGATTTGCATTTATATCATGGCAAGTGCTGGTTGAGTACCTTTTGCTATATTTATTGGCTATTCATTTATCTCCTTTGGAGAAATAACCTATTCAGATCCTCTGCCCTTTTAAAATTGGGACATTGGTCCTTTTGTTATTGAGTTGTAAGAATTCTTGGTATATTCTAGATATGTCTCTCCTTAGATATAGATTTACAAATGTTTTCTTCCATTCTGTGGGATCTTTTTTCATTTTCTTTATAGTGTCCTTTAAAGGACAAATACATTTAATTTGAGAAATGTGTTGTTTTCTTTTGTTGCTCATACTTTCGGTGTCATATATAAGAAAATTTTGCTTAACCCAAGGTCACAAAGATTTACTCCTATATTTTCTGTAAGAGTTTTATAGTTTTTGCCCTATATTCAGATCTAAAATCTATTTTAATTTTTACATTCAGTGTGAGGAAGGGTACAAATGAATTCTTTTGCATGTGGATACACAGTTGTCAAAATCCAGCACCATTCTTCACAGAGAATTTTCTTCCCTTATTGTATTTTCTTGGCGTATTTATCAAAAATCCCTTGACATAAATGTGAAGATTTACTTCTGGTCTCTGAGTCCTATTTCATTGATCCACGTTTCTCTACTTATGCCAGTACCACACTGTTTTTATTGTACCTTTGCAGTAAATTCTGAAATTGGAAAGTTAGAGTCTTAAAACTTTGTTCTTTTTCTAGATTATTTTGGTTATTTGGGGTCCCTTGTTTTTATATGAATTTAAAAATCAGTTTCTCAGTTTTTGCAATAAACCCAGCTGGGATTTTGATAGGGATTATGTTGAATCTGTAGATGTATTTGGGAAATACTGCTTCTTACTATTAAGTCTTCAATCCACAAATGAATTGGTTCTTCTCATTTTATTGTGTTGCACATAGGGATTGAAATGTGAACCTGGAAGGAAATTTTTGTTCATTAACCACCTCCTGCTTCCAGTACAATTGATTTTAACTATTTCATATTGTAATAACATAATTGAATATTTCACTGTGTAGGGTTATTTTATTGTTTGTGTATCCTAAGTGTTATCTGCTCATTAGAACTGTAAACTTTTTTAGGGCAAGGTATATCTTCACTACTTTCGTATTGCTGAGAGTTAATGTCATAGTTGTTTAAGAAAACATTTTTTTAATACCAACAGCCCCTATAATATGGTACATGTATATACACGGATAGTATAAGGGCTCACAAGTATTATAAAAGAGATGAGTATTAGTGGTACTCTGAAATCACCATTAAGAACAAATGCTTAACTGACCTTTTTAGCCTTTTCATTCCTACATATTCATAGCATTCCTTTTGTGAAAAATTAAATAGGTATTGCTTCATAGATTAATTTTCTAGAAGGCATAATTTACATGTTCTTTAAATTCATTTTAGGTACCAAATCTGATTCCAGTTTTGATGTTCAAATTAGGAAGGCCATTGGAACCTGTGTTATACAATGATATCTTGTATACTTTACCTACACTTGGTGTTCACAAGGTTTGTATGTTAACCTAAATTTACTTGGGGGCAAAAAAGAAAGGAAAGCATGAATAACACATTGAATTTTGTTTGTTATCATTTGAAATTTTGAGCCTTTGGTTTTGGCCTGATTATCACTTCCTTTTTTGGGCCAGAAGGACTTATTACAATATTTAAGAATTAGTTATTTTTAAATCATTCAATAGTCAAGTTTTCCCATTGGATATTTCCTGAGATTATGTCTTTATGCCCCCCAGAATTGCTAGCTAGCTCCTCCCAAAACTATCTTTATCCTCTGAAAAGGTGGGTAGTAGTGTAGTAAGCTGCCATTTCAGTCTTTATTTTATAGTAAAGGGTTTTAAGTTCTTCTGGTAACCTTAGGGTTATCTACATTTGCATTTATGAAACCAAAGTTTCTCTATTGTTTTCTAGGTATGCATAGGACAAATTCTACGAGTAATCCAACTTCTTGGGACCACTCCACAACTAAAAGCTGTCGCTTTGCGCTTATTGACATCTTTGTGGGAAAAGCAGGTAAGTCCATATGTGTACTTGTATGAATATTAAGCATGTTCCTCTCACTGAAGAAAACTGATTCTGTTATTATGTATGACAGTGCTTTGATTCAGTAATATTAGTGAATGGCATCAATGATTGCACTGAGAAATTTAGATTTAGTGTGGTGTTTTTGACCTATAATGCAGTCAGTTGTGATTGACTCTAAGAGAGAAATTGAGAATAGAAAATAATCTTGTTTCCTTAATTCTGAAATTTACTTTTCCATTTGTGTGGAAAAAGTAATAGAAATATGTGTGATTAGAGCCTTTGTAATTACAGTGAGATTTAGCCACTTTTTTCTTGTTTTATGAATTGAACGATACATGGGTCTGTAAGAAAATCCCTAGCAATCACAACAGCATTCTTCTTCACTGATTAGAAGAAATACACTATAATTTGCAATGCAAATGTGAGATTTAGATGTAAAAATGTTGCATAAAAGGAGATAATGATTATTCAGCTCAAATTGTGAAATTATCTTTTCTTGTGAAATTGCCTCCTTAGGATCGTGTCTATCCCGAACTGCAGCGTTTCATGGCCATGTCTGACGTGCCCTCTCTGTCTGTGGGCAAGGAGGTTCAGTGGGAGAAACTGATTGCTAAAGCAGCATCGATCAGAGATATATGTAAGCAAAGGTAAGATGTGCTTAACACTGGGGAATGTATATCATGCTATATTATTTTGTGTTTAATTTTTTAATTGCAAACAAGGATCTAAGAAATATGGGCAGAGGGTATTTGAGTAAGAATACATTAATATTTAAATCAAGTTTTCTGATTATAAAATTTCATAATAACAGGCAATAACTTTGAGAAGCAAGCATGTCTTTCCTCTTCAGATCTAGTCATATATCTATGTTTATAGAATTTTTATATCATTTTCTGGGTAATAATTTAATGTTGTAATAAAACATATGATTTTCTATTTTTCTGTTTATAAGTTCCTGAAACCTAAGAAATGGAACTGTTCTTTATTATATTCTTTTATATGTTACTCTTGATTTTTATGAGTTTTAATAGGGAAGGCCTTATTTGTGACTCATTGCATTGAATTAATTTCTAGTAATTATTATAAGGAAGCAAATCATCTTAAATTCTTGTGTATGCTCTAGGGTTAAGGAATAAATGAAGATATTAGAAAGATGACTCTGCTGTTCTAGATTATTGTTAATAAATAGACAGAGGGTGACAAGACTGCAGTAACACTAAGCGAAGCTCCCCTTTGCCAGATTTCTGTTTTCTTTAATTAGGATAAGGCCAAAATCTTTGTGGAGGAAATAGATTCAATATGAGTTATAATCCTGAAGTTTGATATGTTGATCAAGCCACTGCAATGAAGAATTCGTAGAGTATTATTCTTACTTTTGTCAATGATGACACCGTGAATGGTACTTCCTGAAGCTGTGCAATGAGTGAGCTGGCTCAGATGCTGATGATGTGGATGATTCCTGTTTCAAGTAAAATCTTGGATCAGAATGTATCTAAGCCTCAGCAGTTCTGCCTTTTTTCTAAGCTTCAGCATTTTGGCAACACAAAAAAGACCTTAGTCTAAAACATAACCCAACACTTGAGAGTTTAGATTCTCTTGAGGTATTTAGATGGAAAAAAATGGAGATGAAAGTTGACATTTTAATTTTACATAGTTAAAGCTAAGGCTCCGGAGAGGTTAAATATTAGACCGAATCAGAGTCTGTTGAAACTTATTCAGTGTATCTTTCATTTACCACCTCAAATTCCATCAGATTTTTCCAATTTTGCTAAATGATTTCCATTTGGTGGCTAGTGAAGCAATAGAATTCAGTCAGACATTTTTTTCAATTGATAATTTGTTATATAGAGAAAAGTGTTATATCACTGAGGGGTTACAAGGAATGCAGAGTATGGACCTGAGCATTTATGAAGTTAAAAGCTTTCTGGGGATAGCACAGCATATGGGGGATAGAGAAGAGAAGAAGGAGAGAGGGGTGAGTGAGTGAAGCCAGCAAAGTACCTGACATGAGATAGGTACTCAGCTATAATTCATATTATTATTATTTTTATCATCATTGTCATCATTATTGTGATAGACGTAACCGTCTTCATATATATCACTGCTATAGTCAATCATCTTCTAATCTCAAATCCCTCCTTTGTTTTACTGATAATCTCAATAAGGTGAGTCGGTTCTTTTCACCATTATTATAGCCTTGAGTTTTTGTCACTTCAGATAATAGGATTTATGATTCAGGGAGAATAAAATCTGATAACTAATTCTTCTTTTTTTGGGTAATATTTCTGTATCAAAAAGGAGGCTTAAATTACAGCAGAAATAATGAATAAGCAAATCTTCGAAGAAAAACACTTGGTATAATTTGAGGGTCAGTGTTTAATAGGTTAAAGGAAAGCATTAATGTTTTTAGTTCAGGCAAAGGAATTTGGAGAATTAATATAGCTCTTTGACTTTAACCTTGTGTCTAAACTCTTATTTCTTGTAGGCCATATCAGCATGGTGCAGATATGTTGGCAGCTATTTCCCAGGTGTTGAATGAATGCACCAAACCTGACCAAGCTACTCCAGCAGCCTTGGTGTTACAAGGTCTTCATGCACTCTGCCAAGCTGAGGTGGGTTTTTTTTTTTTTAATTGCTTTGTATAATATAGAAGAAAATAATTTACAAGGTATTCTAGTTACAAGGATATACGATTAGATTCAAGTAACTGAAAGTTGGAGTGTTAATTCCCAGAGATACTTGTTCAGAAGAGTGAAGCAAGATCTTCTACTTTACAAATTCTTTGTAGAGGGTAGTCTTGAAACATCTGGTTATGCAGACATTCTCTAAAGGCTAAAAAAAAACCCCAGACTTTAGGTTTTTTTTCTTGTTCTCATCTATTTTGGTTAATATAGAAGGGAGAGTTATGCTTACAGAACTCTTCAGTATATTTAGTTTCATGATTGAAGAGCCTTAGAAGCAGATGAGGTGAGGAAATTGGCATGGGCCAGTGGCAGTTTTATAGCCAGCAAAAAATTATCATTGCCTTGAAGATTGGCAAAGGATCCCTTCTTTCCTAGTGATCAGATTGTATAGGAGAGATTTGAGTCTCTAAGTCATTTTCTGAATTTTGCTCCTAAAACTATATTGTACAACAGAGAGCATCTTTAATGTTTTGGAGAAATGTGGTAATTATATCAAAGATCATTCATCAAGCTAACAAAAGTTTCTCTTTGTTAAAAAAATTTTACGCAGTTTTGTAAGCTCTTTATTATTTTTTAATTGAAGTATATTCAATTTATAATATGTTAATTTAAGGTATATAGCAGTGATTCAATATTTTTATAAATTATACTCAATTTAAAGTTATTTAAAAATCAAGGCTGTATTTCTCTGTGCTGTACAGTATATCCTTGTTGCTTATTTATTTTATGCATAGTAGGTTGTATCACTTAATTCCATTCCTTTATCTCACCCCTACCGCTTTCCTTCTCCCTGCTGGTAACCACTGATTTGTTCCCCATATCTGTGAGTATGAGGCAGTTTCTGTTTTGTTGCGTATACATTTGTTTTATCTTTCAAATGGCACATATAAGTGATAACATAGTGTATTTATCTTTCTCTGTCTGACTTATTTCACTAAGCATAATACTCTATGTCCCTACACATTGTTACAAATGACAGAATTTCATTCTATTTTATGACTGATTAATATTCCATTGTATATATGTATATACCATATCTTCTCTATCCATTCACTTGTTGACTTAGAGGAAAGGCTTTCAGCTTTTCACCATTTCACCATTGAATGTGATAGCTGTGGATGTGTAATAATTGGCCTTTATTATTTATGTTGAGATATGCTCCTTCTATGCCAACTTTGATGAGAGTTTTTTTTTTAAGCATGAATGGATATTGAATTTTATCAAATGCTTTTTCTTCATCTGTAGGGATAATGATGTAATTTTTATCTGTCTTTTTGCTAACTTGTGCGAGATTGGTTGAGTTGCAAATATTGAACCATCCTCACATCCTTAGAATAAATCCTACTCAATCTTGGTATATGATCCTTTATGTAGATCATTGGATTTGGTTTGCTGTTATTTTGTTGACTTTTTTTTTCTTGACTGCACCTGTAGCAAGTGGAATTTCCCAGGCCGGGGATTGAATTGCACTACATGGCAATCTGCACCACAACTGTGGCAATGCTAGATCCTTACCCCACTGTACGACAATTTTTGCATCTACATTTATCAAAGAAATTGGCATGACTTTTTTTTTTTTTGTAGTGTCTTTGTCTGGTTTTGGTATCAGGGTAATTGTGGCCTCGGAGAATGATTTTATGAGTGTTCCATCCCTGCAATTCTTTGGAATGGTTTGAGGATAAGTATTAGCTCTTCTTTATATATTTGGTAGAATTCCCCTGCAAAGCCTTCTGGACTTTTGTTTGCTGGTAATTGTTTTTTTTTTTTTTTTTTAATTTTTACCAATTCATTTTCACTACTAGTGATCAGTCTGTGCAGATTGTCTGTTTCTTCCTGATTCAGTCTTTTCATGTAGCTTGTTTCTAGAAATGTATTCATTTCTTCTAGATTTCCAGTTTGTTCACATAAATATTTGTAGTACTTTCATATGATTTTTGTATGTCTGTGGTATCAGTTTTTATTTCTCTTCTCTAATTCCTAATTATTTGTTTTGGTCCTCTCTCTTTTCTTCTTGATGAACCTGGATAATGTTTATTAGCACTTGGCTTTATTGATTTTTCTATTGTTTTTAGGTCTCTATTGTATTTCCATTGTATTGTATTTCTAATTACTTTAAGTGGTAGGGTAAGTTGTTTATTTAAAATTTTTCTTTTCTTGAGAAAGGCCTATGTTGCTCTTAACTTCCCTCCTAGGAATTGCTTTTGTAGACTCCCATAGATTTTGGAAAATTGTGTTTCCATTTTCAGTTGAGATATTTTCTGATTTCTTCTTTGACCATTGGTTTTTTAGCAGCATATTGTATAGTCTCTAGGAGTTTGTAATTTTCACATTTTTCTTTCTGTAATTGATTTCTAGTTCTATACCATTATGATTAGAAAAAAAATGCTTGATAATTTCTGTCCTTTTGAGTTTGTTGAGAATTATTTTGTGGCCTAGCATTTGATCTCTCCTGGAGAGTATTCCATGTGCACTGAAAAAGAATGTGGATCCTGCTGCTTTGGGGTGGAATGTCCTGTAGATATCTTTTAAGTCTAACTGGTTTATTGTGTTTTAAGACTATTGTTGCCTTACTGATTTCCCATCTAGATGATGTGTCCACTTATATAAATGGAGTGTTAAAGTTCCTTTTTATTATTGTTTTATTGTCAGTTTCTCCCTTTACATCTGTTAATATTTATTTTATATATTGGGTGAATATATGGTAACAAGTATAATATTCTCTTATATTAATCCCTTTATCATTATATGATGACCTTCTTTGTTTTTTGTCATAGACTTTTTTTTTTTTTTTTTTGTCTTATCTAGGGTGGCATATGGAGGTTCCCAGGCTAGGGGTCTAAGCCACAGCCACAGCAACACAGGATCCAATCCAAGCTGCATCTGCAATCTACACCACAGCTCAGGGCAACACCGGATCTTTAACCCACTGAGCAAGGCCAGGGATTGAACCCACAACCTCATGGTTCCTTGTTGGATTTGTTAACCACTGTGCCACGATGGGAACTACTCATAGACTTTGTTTTAAAGTCTATTTTGTCTGATATGATGATACTAACCCAATTGCTTATTGTTTCCAATTTCATGAAATACCTTTTTCTGTCCCCTCATTCTCACTCTGTGTGTGTCTTTTATTCTGAACTGAGTCTATTGTAAGCAACATATAGAGAAGTCTTGTTTTTTTAATTCAGTCAGCCACTCTATGTGGCTTTTGATTGGAGCATTTAGTCCATTAACATTTAAAGTAATTACTGAGAAGTATGTACTTATTGCCATTTTATTATTTGCTCCACTCAGGCTGGGGCTCACCATGGGGCAGTTGTAGGAAACTGTGCAGCTACTGGAATAGTCTTCAGCCCTCCCTGCATCTTTCCTCAAAAGCGATCCAGTGTTCCCATGCTCCTCACAGGCTTCTGTTAGTCCCAACAATGCTATAACCAGTCTGACACCAAGACTGAAGTGCCCAAACTGTGGCTCGAATTGCTTGCTCCACAGGGAAAGTCTGTTCCTGTATAATCTCCTTTTTCCTCTGAGGTTCTGTCCTAATCACTTCTCTTCCCTTCCTACCTGATTCCATGTGGACTTTTCATATAGCCTTGGTTGTATGGGGGTCTTTTTGCCAGTATCCAGCTGGATTTTGGTGAGAATTGTTTCACATATTGATATATTTTTTTGATATGTGTTCATGCGGGGAGGTGAGTTCCACCTTCTCCTACTCTGCCGTCTTGTTTCTTTCCTAACCAGTTTTTTTGACCCAGTGAACATACCTATACAATTGTTGTTCTTTAGTGAATGAGACTAGGTGGAATTCACTTACCTTATGGTAGTTATGGTTAATATGATGATAATGAATATAATATAATCATACAAGCAGTGACTCTATTTAGTGAATATTTGTTCACTTCCCCATACTAAGTAAGCACTTTTCATTTATGTTCCTCAACAATTCTTCAATATAGGGATTATAGCACCATTTTATAGATGAGGAAAGTAGACCTCAGAAGAAGGTTAGATATTTACTAAGAATCTTGGTATGGAAATAATGTTCTTTTAGGTTAACACTTATTTTAGCAGGCAGTGAACATCACTGTTCAGGAAGTGATATGTACTAAGGATAGTTCTTTCAGACCATGTGCCCAATAGTCGGTAAGTTTTTAGGGTTGCGTAGCAGAGTACTTTTACAGCAGGGAAGTACTTCATGTAACCAAGGACTTTTGTTTTTAGTGCTCCAACCAGCCATCTGGGAATAGAAAGTATCACTTTAATGACAATATTACCTCCATAATAAATAATTACTTTTTTTTGCCTTATTTTTAGTTTTTTGCTTTTTTTAGGGCCACACTAGCAGCACATGGAAGTTCCCAGGCTAGGGGTCAAATTAAAGCTACAGATACCAGCCTATGCCACAGCCACAGCAACGCAGGTTCCAAGCTGCAAATGTGACCTACACCACAGCTCACGGCAACACCAGATTTTTAACCCACTGAACGAGGCCAGGGATTGAACCTGCAACCTCATGGTTACTAGTTGTATTTGTTTCCACTGCACCACAGCTGGAACAGCAGTATTTATTTTTAAGTGAGTTTATAACAGAAGGTTTGAGAGAAGCAATAAGTATATACTTTCAGCTCCAGAAAGTGACCACTATTACCATTTGTATTTCCTTTTCATCATTTTTTCCAAACAGAAATCAACTTGTTTCAGAAATTAATTTTTTCTTCCTAAGAAGTGGTAATTTTGTCTTACTGTGTCTATGATTCCATTGTGTTCTGCATTCATTCTCTACAGTGCTGTAAGGCTCTGTTGTCTATAGATGCTTATTAACTCATAAGAAGTGATTTTCCTCATTTCACTTCTCTAAGATGTCATCATTAACTAGTTAGTACTGGAGATATAAAAAAAAATGTCAGCTGTAGTAGAAAACTTCTTTTTTTTAGGCAGTAATGGGGACTGTACCAGATATATATCAGTTATTAGCTGTGTGTCCTTTAATTAATTTACTTGACTTCTGGAATTCCCATCATGGCGCAGCTGGGAACCATGAGGTTGAGGGTTTGATCCCTGGCCTCTCACTTAGTGTATTGGGGATCCGGGGTTGCCCTGTGCTGTGGTGTAGGTTGCAGACTCAGCTCAGATCTGGCGTTGCTGTGGCTCTGGCGTAGGTTGGCAGCAACAGCTCCGATTAGACCCCTAGCCTAGGAACCTCTGTATGCTATGAATACAGCCCTAAAAAGACAAAAATAAATAAATAAATTAATAAATTCTTTGAGCCTCATTTCTTCAAATGAGGATAAAATGGAATTACACACAAAAAAGACCTAGTGTCATGTATGCCCACATAGGCACTCTTTAAATGTTGAACTTGCTCCTAAAAAATCAGTTATAGTCAGGGCCATCAAGGAGGTTCTAAGTAGTTTTTAATCTTTCCCTTAAAATTCATGCAATATATGATAGTGACTTAATTTCCTCTTCTAAATTGTGTCCTAGCCCTTCATTGCTGAAGTTTGGTGTTTCTCGTGTGCTTAAAGGAGATCATTCGGGATTGTTGAATACTGAGCCCCAATTCCATTCCCTCAGTACAAACCACTCCCCGTAAAGATAATTTTGAGCCTACCATCAGACTTACTATCTGAATCCATTCAGGCTGCTATAACAATAGCTTATTGTTATAATCTGAGTAGTTTATTAACATCAAAGATTTGTTTCTTATAGTTCCAGAGGCTAGGAAGTCCATGTTCAATGCACTGGCACTTTCACTAATACCTGGCTCCCTTCCTCATAGACAGCTGTCCTTTTTTTGTTTTTCCCCTTTTTCTTTCCTTCTTTTTCTTTCTTTTAAGACAGCTATCTTCTCTTGTAATTTCACATAGCCAGAGGGGCAAGGTAGCTCTCTGTCATCTCTTTATAAGAGCGGTATTCCCGGGTGATTGTGACCTAATCACCTCCCAAAGACCCCATCTCCTAATACCACCAACTTTAGAGATTAGGATTTCAGCATATGAATTTAGTGGGGTGGGTACACAAATTCATTATGTGGCAACTACCTTTATACATTCTATTGTCTTCTAGAGGAATTGAGGCATCCTGTCTGAGTATTTTCTTTAATAAAGCCTGTGTCTTATTTGGTACCTCAATACTCCTTTCCTTTGTTGGGTTAAAAACATTTCTCTTTCTTGTGTTTCTCTCTCTCCAGCCCCTCTCTCTTCTAATGTTATAAAATCCAAATCCCATATAATATTTTATCAAAATTCACTTTTAAGAAACTTCAACTGAAATCTTGCAAAAGAGATAAGAATTTAATATGTTGTCCTTCTAACAAATTGTTGCTGGCCCCATTAAATCCTTTTTGTGGTAAGATGGACATTACTAAATAAAAAAATAACACCAATAATGAGTTAACTTCATTTTATTATAAAAAATATTTATTTCCTTATCCCTTATTTTTCATCTCTTTCTGTGTAGAGGATGAGCCCACTGTTTCACTGACGCTTACTAGATGTGAATAAAGTTATTTTACCATGTTTTCATTATAGATATTATAGATGTCTGAAGTTGTGGAATTTGTTGCAACTGACTGCATCACTGTTTATTTTGGCAATAAAAATATTCTTTTCTTATGTTCAGTAATGAATAACTTTATGTTCATCTAAATAAGTAAAAATAATCTATTGCCCCTTGATGAGACTTGACAGTAGTAACATATCTTTCTGTTTAGCTTGTCTTTCCAAGCTTTTTGTGTTTGTGTTCATTATTTGTGGAGCTGCTGCTGTTATGTCCTGTGATGTGTGTTAAAATTGTAAAATATACTCAACTTGGCCCTTTCCAGGCCACATTTACTAATTTTGGGCTAATCTTTTGGGGTTTTGCCAGCATGCTATCCATAGGAGCCAGCATAAATTCTATGAGGCTATTTATTTTCTTCTAATTGATATCATGTGTGAAGCATTGATGGCTGCCAAGAGTTTCAAGAATGAAAATATTCAGCATAGTTATAAATCTGTTTCCCAGAAGCATTTGGTAGTGATTTCTCTATCCACTTCTCTTTAGATCCTTGACTATCAAATATAATTAAGAATTTAGAAAGACATCCTAAAACAATGAACTTTTAAAACCAATAACAATAAGAGAGTAAATTGAATAACCATATCTTTAAGAAAATACCTCAGTTGGAAAACCATCCGAAATTAGCTTTTGCTGGACTTTGCCTTCCTTGCTAATGAGTTGAGCTCTTTTTCCTGAGGTTGACAATGGATTCTTAAGTTTTGAAAGTTATAATCATGAAATTCATTTTTCCTTGGTGAGGTCAGATTAAGCCTACCATTATTGCTGCTTAATCATTTATCTTGGTTTCCAGTGAGAGATTGAAAAAAAGGATTTTATTTGAATGAAAACAATATATTTTCTTTGTGACTGGCTTCTTTTACTTAGCATACAAGGTTCATCAATGTTGTAACATGTATCAATACTTCATTTCTTTTTATAGTCAAATCATATCCCATTTGACTGTATTACTTTTCATTTATCCATTGATTAGTCAATGGACATTTGTAATTTTGCTTATTTCTGGTTATTATGAATAATGCTGCTTTGAATATTTATGTACACGTTTTTGCCTGGATATATGTTTTCATTTTTGAGGGGTATGTACCTAGGAATAAAATTGCTGGATTATATGATTACTCTATGTTTAACTATTTAAAGACCCTCCAGAACTGTTTTCCAAAGTGGCTGTGGCATTTTATATTCACACCAGCACTGTGTGATGGTTCTAATTTTTCCCTATCCACAGCAACACTTGTTGGGATCTGATTTTCCCCTTTTTTTTTTTAACTGTATTCTTCCTACTGAGTGTGAAGTGGTATCTCATATGGCTTTGATTTGCATTCCCCTGATGACTAATGATATTGAGCATTTTTCCCTGTGTTTATTGGCCACTTGTATAATTTTTGGAGAAATTTCTTTTCAGTTCCTTTCAGTGTTCTCATCTTCATTGCTTTTTAACTTTCGTGATCACCAGGTTACATTTCATTTCTGTAGAAAGGATTCGTAAACAATTTTGTCTTCATACTTGTAAGTGAAGAAAACTGGAAAGTCAAGAGCTTTTGGCAGGGGGGCTTTTACTACAAAGGGAGCTTATTAAGCCATATGAAGTATCAGATAAAGACATATGTTCAACTTCTCCGTTTTGTCCAAATGCAAATTTTCTTTGTTTTTCAATGAAATTAGCAGAGTGCTTTCAGGTAGAAAACTATCAGACATGTTTTAATAATAGTAGTAAACATAAAAGTCATCCAGCTAAAATATTTTAGAACCTAGATTCAAATCCAGTCTGCCTGACTGCAGTCTGAGTTAATTACTGTTTTTTTTTTTTTTTAACACACACAGCTTTATTGAAAAGTAATTCATAAACTATCATTGTGTTTGTGTTAGTCATATTTGTGCTCAGTTGACCTTGTGATATTATTGGAGAAATATTTTTGTGAGTGTTAAATTTGAACTCTTTCCCCATGCTTCTCTATTTCCTTTGTGATAGTCTAATGCATAAGACTTTAAATTATTTAGGCTTTTCATAGAATGAAATATATGTTTGAGCCAAGATATAATCATTTTTAGTGTCTTATGCATTACTTATTAAATTTTATATCTTAAAGATGTGTTGAGCTGTTTCAATAGTGCTTTTAAAGACTTTAGGTTTCTATGGCATCACATTTTCTTTGGATAATGAAAAAAATATTATCCCTCATCAATGTCTCATAAAACCATTTTGATTTTTCCATTTCCCTTTCCATTATATTTTCTTTACTTATATATTTTTACACTATCCATCTTTTCCATTTACTGTACAATTTGCTAGAAAGAGTTTTGATGTTGCTCTAAGTTTTAATGGCTTAATTATTTTCCATTGTGTGAAAGTATCATATGTAATCAAATAATTCATTTTTTTCAAATAATTCATTTTTGATTGGATTTTAAAGTTGCTTCCCATTTCTTCTCTCTTTATAATTAGTCTAAGAAGTAATTACATATGTAAAGGTTTTCCCTTCTTTCTTTCTTCCTCCCTCCCTCCCTCCATCTCTTTCTTCCTTCTCTCTCTTTCTTTCTCTCTCTCTTATTTCCTTCCTTTCTTTCTTTCTCTTTCTGCCATACATGCAGCACATGGAGGTTCACAGGCGAGGGGCCCAATTGGAGCTACGGCCACAGCCACAGCCCTAGCAGTGCAAGATCTGAGCTGCGTCTGCAATCTACACCACAGCTCATGGCAACACTGGATCCTTATCCCACTGAGCAAGGCCAGGGATCGAACCTGCATCCTCATGGATCCTAGTCATGTTCGCTACTGCTGAACCATGATGGGAACCCCCGTTTTTTTCCTTTCTTTTGGGTTATTTTCTTGAACTAAATACTTTGGAATCCTATGGAAATTTTTATGATCTTATTAAATAGCTTCCTTTTTAAAGTAACTTTCTATGTTTACTTGAGCATGAGAGAGAGAGATGATATAGCAATTTGTACCCAACTTTCTGGCAGTATTATTTATTACCAGAGAAAACAGTTCAATTATATATCACCACTTCATTGAATCTGGGGCAGCATTTCTTCTTCTTATGATTATTCTGCTTGTTACCAGGAACCCAGAATTTGTTATGCCCAAAATTACAAGGAAAGGAAAGGTCTAAAATGAATATTCTTTATTCACAGTGAATTTGCCCCACATGGGCTTAGCTTTTGGCCTTTGGAGAATTATTAATTAAAAAGAGAGGTAGTGGTGGCTTAATGTGTTATTGACTTTCAAGTAGTAGTAGTAAAACGTTAAGTATATATTTTTTAAAATTTTGTTAGAGTATCATTGATTTACAAATATATTTGTATTAAGTTTATATTTCAGTCATTTGTGTCCGTTACTATGAGCTCTTTAAAACGATATTTTTGAAATTCATCTCATTTACTAGTGATCATATTTAAATACATATCTTTTTTGCCTTTATTTTACACTTTAAAAAATATTGTCATTGTTTTGCTTCATGGATTTATGAGTTGAAAGAGTAAAAGGAGGCCTGTTTATCTCATAATCTCATAAAGTTTTGCCTGTTCCAGAAGATGTTCAAGAGGAAGGGTTGGCAGCCTTTCAACAGTGTTCTGCCAAGTTGTCATCTATTCATTCCCTGATGAGTAGACCTGGTGAAGAGAGCAAGGGAAAGGAGATGGCCCAGCTTCCCCTCAACCCTGTGTCCACTGCGACAGCAAACATTGCTCATGGATTCCCTAGGCAGGACACCAAAAGCCCAACCTTACAATAAAAATATTAAAAACTTGTCGGGCTGCTCAAGGCTCTCTGGTTGAAAAGATTTATGAGACATTTTCTAAGAGCTCAGAGTCCAGTAGGGGAGAACACTGTGCTTAGTACACTAAATGTATTTGAAATTCAGAAATAGTGCAGAGGAGAGATATGACATCAACAGAATACTTCTCTAAACCTCAGCCAGCCACTTCAGGTGGCAGAGGAAAAGAATATTTGGGACTAGAAAAAAGAGTCTCTGTGGATCACCAATACCTTTAGTTTTTCTTTCTTTTTACGTAAAACAGTAGTATTGAGATATAATTCACATACTATCCAACTCATGCATTTATAGCATACAATTCAACCAGTTTTTGGATATTCAGAGTTGTGTATCCATCATCACAATGAATTTTAAAACATTTTCATTACTTTCGAAAGAAACTCCACACCCTTCACATCCCGCCCCTACTCCTCTCCCCGGGCCATAGGGAACCACTAATCTGTTTTCTGTCTGTATAGATTTGCCTATTTAGGACATTTCATACAAATGAAATCATACAGTATGTGGCCTTTTGTGACTGGCTTTTTACTTGGCATAATGTTTTCAAGATTCATCCTTGTTGTAGCCTATATCAATGTTTTACTCCTTTTTTATAGCTAAGTAATACTGCATTGTATGCCTATACCATATTTATCCATTTATCAGTTGATGGATATTGAGTTGTTTCCATTTTGTGGCTATTAAGAACATTATTCTGTGACCATTCATGTTCAAGTTCTTGTGCTGACATATGTTTCATTTTGGGGGAGTGTATATCTAAGAGTGAAACTGCTGGATCTTATAACTCTGTGTTTAGCCATTTTAGTAGCCACCAGATTGTTTTCCAAAAGCGGCTGTTTTATATCTCATCATCGTATATCTTTCTTCTGCTCTCTCCAAATAATGCATATCCTCCTAGGTAAGCTTTGCCACTGAAGTATTAGTAACTGTTACCTTCATTCTTACTAAAATGTACATGATGTGGATAGCCATTGAAGAATAAGAATGCCATAGAATACCTCCTGTCGTATAGGAGGTTCCTCTGGAAAGAGGAATTAGGATCTGCCTGAACCAACTTTTTCTCTCTAACTTTCTCTGGGGCATTGTTGCCTTGCCACTCAGAATGATTGTGTCATCTGTCTTTGGTAAATTGCCAGCCCTTGTCTTAATAGGTGTCATCTTTGACCAGTAATCGGTAACAATCCTGAATGGTTTAGTGTTTACCATACCTAGGATATTTGTCTTTACAGAGCCACTTACTTTTATATAAATCAAAGTTTTTTAACTTATGGCCTGTTTCCGATGACTAACATAGGATTAACATTTTAAATTAATTCTAGTATTAATTAAAATAAAAATCACTTTGCTGTTCAACAGAAACCAACACAATATCGTAAATCAACTATATTTAAATAAATTTAAAGCAACAACAACTACAACAAATGCAGGTATCTACAGGATGGACTGGGTGTTTGGGATTGGCACATGCACACTGAGGTATGTAGAATGATTGGCCAATGAGGACCTGCTGTATAGCACAGAGAACTCTACCCAATATTCTGTGATAATCTGTATGGGAAAAGAATCTGAAAGAGAATGAATGTGTGTATATGTATAATTGAATCACTTTATTGTACAGCAGAGATTACTACAATATTGTAAATCAATTATACTTCAATAAAACGTTTTCTAAAAATTTTTAAAAATGGAAAAAAAAAAAGAGGAAAATCTTGTAGTACCTGGCCTACTTTTCCACATGGCAAGGATGACTGTGTGCTAAGTAGCATTTAATAGCTTCCTCTGAAGGAATGTGTACTTTAATTTGCCACTCCTCCCTTGGGTTTTAGGTTTCCCTTATCTGCCTGACCCAGGTAGGTCTTGCAAGTGTGTCCCTTATTTAATGTTACTGAAAATTTCATGTAAGTAATCTCAGTTTGTCTTCATTAATACCTCTCCCTTGATCTTTCCAAACCATTGTTCAAAAAAGATGTCATATGATTTGTTAGTAAACATGAAAAGATGTCAACATAGTTGATCATTAGGAAACATATACACCACTGAAATCACTAACATTAAAAAGACTGACAATACCCAACACTGGAGAAGGTGTGAAGTAATTTGATATCTCACACATTATTGTTAGGAATATAAAATGATAAAACCATTGAGGAAATATATTTGGCAATTTCTTAGAAAGACGAACAGACACCTACCTTATGATCCAACATTTCCACTTTTAGATATTTACTTGAGTGAAAGAAACCATGCCCACAAAAAGATTTGTAGAAGAGTGTTCATTTCAGCTTATTGATGATAGCATCTTTGAAAATAACTCAAATGTGTTATGTATTTGTACGATGGAATGCTATTCAGCAGTAAAATGGAATGGATCACTGCTGCTTGTAACAACATGAATGAACCTCCAAAAGATGTTCAGTGAAAAAAGCCAGTCACAAAAAGTACATACCTTTTACTTTTATAAAACTCAAGAATATGCACAGTTTATCTATGGGGATAGAAATTAGCATAGTAGTTGACTTGGGGTAGGGAAGAGAAGGGTAGACTAGAAAGGGACTTGATATTTTCTGGACTGTGGTCTGTATCTACACAGTCTAATACAGGAGCTGTTAGCCACAAGTGACTAGTAAGCACTTGAACTATGGCTAATTCAAATTATGATGCACTGTAAGTGTAAAATGTATAGCAGATCGAAGCCTTAGTATGAAAAAATATATAAAATATCTATTGTTAAGATTTTAAAATCAATTACATATTAAAATGATTATATTTTGGATAGATTGGGTTGAATAAAATATTCAAATTAATTTCATCTGTCTCCTTTTGGTTTTTTAATGGGGTTATTAGAAAATTTTAAATTGCTTATGTGGCTTCCATTGTATTTCCATGGTCTGTATCTTGGTGGGAGTGGTAGTTGCAATCGTATATGCATTGTTCAAGATTCGTTGAACTGTATGTACAGTTAGGATCTGTACTTTTTGCAGTATGTAGTTTTATATTAATGAAACAAAAGTATAAAAGCTAAATTTTTTCATGCTAGTTAGTACATCTGGCATTTGGTATCCTTTATATTCTATATTACATGTTACAATAACCCTGTAATGTAGGTGGTATTTGCTCATGAGTCTAGGAAATCAAAGTAACATCCAGATTGACCTAAGTATGTGATAACATGTGAGTTGAATGCTCTTTGGTTTAACTATACTTGTGCTTTTCCACTCTATCATGTTATTTTTTCAGTTGTGATAAAAGTGTGAGTGTATTTTGGGGATGGCTTAAGATAGCTTAACTTTTGTTCCTTCAGCCATTGATTTCTAAACTTGTGCTCTAGTTGGTGGTGAATGAGTCATAATATTTCTGAAGATAATTCTCTAACTGCATGGGAATCTAGGAGCATTGCTTCTGATGTTTCAAGGAGGAAAATGACTTCCAATCCGAACAAATTGCCCATAGTTGGAGGAGAAACAGCTTTTAGTGTGTGTAGAAATGAAAATCAATACATTGTACTGAGAAGGCTCATTCACTTTTAAGATTTTTCTCTCTCAAGTCTTCAGATGGGAATGTGAGGCAGTGCTAGCCCTCTGTTTTCTTAATCAGCTGTGAGCCTGTTGTAGCAAAAATTAATAGGCGTTGTAGGATCATGAAGAAAAGCTCTTTCATCTTGCCCAGCTCCAAGAGGGTGCTACATTTTCAAAGCAGAGTATTGTACAATCGAGCAACAGATAAGGAGGGGAAGGGCCTTTCCTGGGGATTCATGACCGCTGGAAGAGTTCACTTGAGGCCATTTGTCACAGCAGCGATTTTCCCGGAAATCCCTATGCCAAGGTTATGTTTTGGCTATTCTATCCTCTTTTATTGATTTATTTTCTGAAATCATGGGGAAGGTAGTTCTCCCTGCCCTCTCCCATCATCCCAAGTCTTTGTCTGGCAGCTCCTTTGGTGCACCATGGGGTGGGAGTGATTTTCAATGAGACTCAGGTTTTCAACGGGACTGGGTTTGGATGGTTTAGGGTGTAAGTGTGGCATAAAGATGGCCAATAGAAATCCTGCATTTTGTTTAAGCGTTTTTCAGCGTGATAAATATAATTTAATATGGAAATGTGATCCATTGTTCCACGGCAGGTTTTCTCAGCTGTGTACAGTAAGGGTCTTGTCGCCTACCGTGGTTCAGTATTTATTACTCTCTGGAACCTCTTTTGTAGTTCTTATGTTTTGTTTGTGGGGACGTTTAAAGGTGGATTGCCTATTCGACCTTGCAGAGGAGTTGATTAAGTTTAATTTGCTATGCATTAGAGAAGGAATTTGCTGGTCTTTTTGAACTGAGCTCTACGTTATTTGTAGTTAGGGCATGTTTTTTGATGCCTTCAGTTCTTCCTGGGCATGAAAACGCTTTTTGTACATTTGTTGAATCTATTTCCATGCTGAGCTTTTTATATAGTACACAATGACTCTTTGCAGTTGAAAGTTGTAGTTTGGCCTTATTTTTAACTTTAAAAGAACGGCAGGAACTTGCCTTCTATTAAGCATTTGTGGATATTATAACATTTACTTTGTCACCCTGTAAGTAGATTTTTAAATATGGCTTTTCATTTTCAAAATAAAATTTTTACCAACTGTGGTAGGTTTGTATAATAGAATGCTGTTCAGCATATATGTGAAATGTATGGGAAAATAAAAATATTGTGTTTTTTCTCTTAAATAGAGAAGATTTAAGATTCCCACTGTTATTTAATTGATTGTTTTTATTTTTTTAAAATAAAGCGTTTGTAGATCAGGTGAAATTGAGCACTAAATTAAAACTTAAAAGAGGAAATTTTAAATTTAAGGTCTTGAAATTTTACCATTTCCTGTTTTTGCTTTTATAATTCAATTCTCTCTCTTCTGGTGTCTGCCCTTTACCACACCCAGATTTGCTCTGATCTTTTAGATACTTCACTCTGAACAATTTACAATCTCAACTTTCAAAGTTATGACATTTAGGAGCTGCTTCTCCATACTATTAGTTGTTTTAATCCCATTTTTTGTTTATTTTGTGTTGAAAGAATTTTTGTATGAAAAATTTTCCCTTTTGAGTTGGTTCCTGTTCTCTGAGGATTAACTGATGTGAGTAGTCTGTGACCAAACATGAACACTGTTCAGGGTATCCAGCCGTGAGTTTCCGGCTCTCAGTCACAAACCCAGGGCATTCTTTTAAAGATCAAAGGAGTTGGACACTAGGAGGGTTTTAATGATGCCAGTTAACATCAGAAGAGCTAGGCTCAGTGGTTGCGAATTGTGCTCATCTGAATAAATGCCACTGAGCTGGAAATAATGACATGACTGAAATGATGCTAATTGTGTGCCATTCTGCCATTCCAGTGAATAAAATATATTGGCTTAAGCTTATACAAGGGGTGGGTTTTTCTTTGGGGGGTAAATCGGAACATGGAGTATAGAGAGGGGGAGTCATTGAAGGAGGGTAGTAGACTAAGTGGCATTAAATGTTTGAAAGGCTTTATGGATTGTGAGATGTGATTGAAGCATTATTTTGGTACCTTCTAAGAAATTAGCATATGCCCTTAAGTGACCTAGCATTAAACTTTTATCAAAAATGGAGTTATATCCAGTGATTGAGCTCATCTTTATGCTGTGTAAATGTGTTGAGCTTACCTTCTCACTGTCTAACATAAAAAAAAATCACTAAAATACTAATGTTTCCAGATTAGACTTCACTTTGATTAGATGACTAATAAAATCATGGGTTAGTGAAAGGCAGTTCACTTGCTTAGGAAATATTGGGAATTAAGACTGTAAGAATTTGGTGAATCTTTGCATATGTACAGAGTTACTCGAAATGCCTCTGACATGCATACAAATGCAGAAGTAGTATTTAAAGTGTATAATGTATATATTTTGCTTTAAGATTCTTTAGGGTTTTTTTTTAATATTGGAGTATAATTGATTTACAGTGTTTTGGTAGTTTCATTTGCATAGCAGAGTGCTTCAGTTACAAATATGTATACATCTGTTCTTTTTTAGATTCTTTTCCCATATAGGTTATTATATTGACTAGAGTTCCTCATGCCATACAAGTAGGTCCTTGTTATTTAACTATTTTATATATAGTACTGTGTATATGTTAGTCCCAAACTCCCAATTTATTCCTCCCCCATGTTTCCCCTTTGGTAACCATAAGCTTATTTTCTAACTCTGAGTCTGTTTCCATTTTGTAAGTAAGTTAATTGTATCAATTTTTTAGATTCCACATATAAGTGGTATCATATGATATTTGTCTTTCTCTTACTTCATTTAATATGATAGTCTCTAGGTCTATCTGTGTTGCTGCAAATGGCATTATTTCACTCTTTTTTATGACTGAGTGGTATAGTACTGACTAGTATAGCAGCATGTATCATTTTGAATTATGCTTTTCTTCAGATATATGCCCAGGAGTGGGACTGCTGAATCATATAGTAGTTTTATATTTAGTTTTTTAAGGAACCTCCATGGTGGTTGTACCAGTTTACATTCCCACCAATAGTGTAGGAAGGTTCCCTTTTCTCCACACCCTGTCCAGCATTTATTGTTTGTAGAAAAATTTTTTTTTTTTTAATGGCTGCACCCACAGCATACGGAAGTTCCTGGGCCAGGGACTGAATTTGAGCCACAGCTGTGACTTATGCTGCACCTGTGACAATGCCAGACCCTTTAACCCACTGCCCGGGGATTGAACCTGTGCCTCCACAGATACCTGGGTCACTGTAATCAGATTCTTAACCCACTACTTCCCAGTGGGAACTCCTTGTTTTGCAGACTTTTTGATGATGGCTATTCTAATTGGTGTGAGGTGATACCTCATTATATTTTTGATTTGAATTTCTATAATAATTAGTGATGTTGAAACATCTTTTCATGTGCTTTTTGGCGATCTGCTGCCTTCTTTGGAGAAAGGTCTCTTTAGATCTTCTGCCCATTTTTGGATTGTGTTGTTTGTTTTTTTGATAATGAGCAGCATGAGCTGTCTGTATGTTTTAGAGATTAATCCCTTGTCAGCTGCATCATTTGCAGATATTTTCTCCCATTCTGTGGGTTGTCTTCTTGTTTGTTTATGGTTTCTATTGCTGTGCAAAAGCTTTTAAGTTTAATTAGGTCCAATTTATTTATTTTTGTTTTTATTTTCATTACTCTAGGAGTTAAATCCTAGAGTAATTTCTGGGATTTATGTCAAAGAGAGTTCTACCTATGTTTTCCTCTAGGAATTTTTACAGTATCTGATCTTACATCTAGATCTTTATTCCATTTTGAGTTTCTTTTTGTGTATGGTTTTAGAGCGTGTTCTAATTTCATTCTTTTACAGGTAGCTGTCTAGTTTTCCCAGCACCAGTTATTGAAGAGACCATCTTTTCTCCATTGTATATTCTTGCCTCCTTTATCATAGATTAATTAACCATAGGTGCGTGGGTTTATTTCTGGGCTTTCTGTTCTGTTCCATTGGTCTATATTTCTGTTTTTCTGCCCGTACTATACTGTTTTGGTTACTGTAGCTTTGTTCAGTTTTAAGTTTGAGAGACTTTTAAAGTTGATGGAAAAGGATTTATTCAAGTCTGTGGACTATACAATTAATTGAATGTCATTATAATACCTTTTTCATGTCTTCAGTATATAATGCTTATCTTTTATGATTTAGATGACTTTATACCATAAAGGCCCTGTTGTCTGGTTTTTGAGCTTTATCAAAATCTGGACTTAGATCTTCTCATAGTAGCGTGGTGATTCTAATTCAATAGTAATCAGTAATATATTCTCAACAATACCATTCTTTTTCCCAGAGTCATAGCACACTGCCTCTACTTATGTAAACGATCACTTGAGCAATTAATTTACTTAAACCCTTGACAGGGTCATGTGACTTTGATCTGAAATTGTCAAAAGCAGGTCAAACAAAAGAGTGTCACTGACTTTTTTTCATCATATTACACTTATAGCTTCAGTTAGAGTGTATTTCCTTGTCTTTTACTTGTTTGGCTCAGCTACTCTGTCCAAGTTATGGACTTCATAGAGAAATGAATGGCAATGTGTTCTAGTAGAAAGAATGGTGTCTTCAAAAGTTTCTGGATAGCTTGAGCCTCTAAATGAGACTCTCTTAGCTGAAACCTAGGCTCTATTTTTGTGACTGTGATGTCTGCTGAAGCTTGAGACCATTGGCAAGAGCAGCAGTCTCTAAAGTGTTTCGTGCATAAGCTCAGCCACAAGGTATGGAAATAAAATTAAGGTCTAATAATATTTAATATATGGATTGATGGTTTTTTACTTGTACCTCCATGAGGTGGTCATGTGCCACCTGGAGTAGCCAGGTATCCTAATGGAAGAAGAGGAGTTCCACGGTAAAGACTGGTTGTAGTGTCATCTTTCCTTTGTTAGACTATGGCAGTCTATTGCCATTTACGCATATCAGTTAAATGAATTTCTGGGATATGTATATACACATACACATACATATATACACACACATAAGTACATATATGTAGTTGTGTCATTTTATGTACCTTTACATATATATGTGTGTGTGTGTGTGTATAACATATATGTATATATGTATATGTACTGTCATTTTATTAGACATGCTGATTCCAGATATGAATTGTTGAAAGGTTTATCTGAAGCGCTGTTAACTTTGACTTTATGGAATTTCTTCATTCTTTATGTTATGCCTGAGCACAACTACACACAAATTATTTGCCTTTTACTTTTTGAGCCATGTAATAGCTTTATTTTTCTGACAATAGTGTCCTTTTTAGGAAAGTAACAGCTTTATTGAGATATAATTCACATATCATAAAGTTTACTCTTTTAAAGTGTATACTTCAGTGATTTTTAGTATATCCTCAAAGCTGTACATCAACCACTATCAAATTCCAGAGCATTTTAAAATTATTCCTGGGGTAGGCTGAATAATGGCCTCCAAAGATATCCAGGTCCTAATCTCTGGAACCTATGAACGTCATCCTGTATAATAAAGGAGACTTCACATGTGTGATCAAGTTCAGGATCTTGAAGGGTGTAGTTTATCCTGGATTATCTTGATTGCACCTTAAATATAATCAGAAATGTCCTGATAAGGAGATAGATTTGATTACAGAAAAGAGAAAATGTGATGTGACAGCTGAAGTAGGAGAAAGGTGATATGATGATGTGAAGAAGGAACCAACAAAGAATGCAGGTAGCTTCCAGAAACTAGAAAAGGCAAAGAAACAAATTCTTCTCTGGAGCCTCTAAAGGTAAACTTGAATTTTACCTTTGTAAGACTCATTTGGACTCCGCCCTCCAGAAGTGTAAGAGAATAAGTTTTAAGCCACGGTTTGTGGTAATTTGTTAGAGCAACCACAGGAAAGTAATACAACCCCCAAGGAAACCCCAAACCCACTAGCAGTCACTTTCAGTTCCCATCTTCCTACAGTTCTTGGCAACTAGTTTCTGTCTCTATGGTCTTGCCTATTCTCGACATTTCATGTAAATAGAGTCATACAATATATGGTCTTTTGTGTCTGGCTTCTTTCACCTAGCATATTTTCAGGGTTCATCAGAATTTCATTCCTTTTCATGGCTCAGTAGTATTCCATTGTATTGCTCTAGTACATTTTGTTAATCCATGTATCAGTTGAAGGACATTTGGGTTGTTTTCGCTTTTTAGTTATTGTGAATAATGCTGCTGAACATTTGTGTACAAGTTTTTAAATGGACTTATGCTTTCAGTTCTCCTAGGTATGTACCTACGAATAGAATATCTGGGTCATATGATAAGCCTATTGTTAACTTTTCAAGGAACTGCCAAACCATTTTTCCAAGTGGTTGCATCATTTTACATTATTGCCAGCAATGTATGATGTTTGCATTTTCAACACCCTAATCAACATTTGTTATTGTCTTTCTTTTGATAGCCAACCCTTTGGGTATGAAGTGGTCCATTATGATTCTGATTTGTAGTTTCCTAATGACTTCTGATGTTGAGCATCTTGTCATGTGCTTATTCGTATGTTATTATCATTAGTGTTACTATATTTTTTTCCCGTTTTAGGGACACACCCATGGCATATGGAGGTTCCCAGGTTAGGGGTCAAATCAGAGCTATAGCTGCTGGCCTGTATCACAGTCACAGCAACGCCAGATCCAAGCCATGTCTGCAACCTACACCACAGCTCATGGCAACACCGGATCCCTAAGCCACTGAGCGAGGCCAGGGATTGAAGCTGTGTCCTTATGGATACCAGTCAGATTTGTTTCCACTGAGCCATGATGGGAACTCCTGTAAACTATGTTCTTTACAATATTGTGTACTGAGCTTGGGAGTGTCTCTGAAAAATATGTTTATTACACAGAGTTATTGAACGTTAAAATGTTCTATATTTTTTTAAGAAAAATTATTCCAGATTTTCTTAGTTTGCCCAATATTTTCCTTCCTCTAGTTCACACATATAATATCAATGTACATATATGCTGTTGTGCTAATTTTTTTTTCACCAGTAGTTATAAACAAGTATGCTTATAGGTCACTGATTTAGAGGATGTTCCCATGAAATTTATGTTAAGATGTCTTCCAAAGGTGCTGCAACAAGCCATCATTATGAAGAGGTCTGCTAAAGACAGCTTTATTTTTCCTCAAATTTTGTTCTGTTATATGATACAGAAATGACTTGAAGGGAAAAGGACCTGAAACTAGGGTGTATCATTCACTGAGACGAATCATCTTTAATGAGTAATTTAGAAACAAATATTATTCTGTAACAAACTCAAAAGGAGAAAACAACTATTCCATTTACTGAGCACCTATTGTTGTCAAGGCACTACATTAAGTGTATGACTTAGATTATTTAATTATTGCAACATCTCTGCAAGTTTGGTGGTATTGTCCTTATTTTATATGTGAATAAACTAAGACCCACAGAGTACAAGTAATTTTCCCAAGGGCATGGAGCTAAGAGGCAGTGTTGGGATTTAAAAATAAGACTAATCTCCTGCTTTTTATTCTGTATCATATTATATGAGGTAATTAATTCTTCACTGCTTTTTACCTCCCACACTTCCTTGCGCACTTCTACCCTAAAAGAGGAGGGTCAGATGTAGCCTGGTGCCACTTAATAATTAAAAGGAGTTGAAGAAGACCTTAGAAATATAGAGAGCAAGAGCGTTCCCATTTAACAATGGAAAACTTAAGAACTGCTTAAGATTGGCTAGGGTTTAGAGTCAGCAGTTGCAGAACAGTATTAAACAGTGACCTGATTCTGAATTACAAGTGGAAGACATCCTTGGGCCAGGCAACATTACCTGTTTTCTGAGCCTTTCTGAACAAATGAGCAAAGGATAAGCTGACAGTTTTTATTTATATTTATTCATTCAACTAAAATTTGTGTGTCTGCTGTGCACGGAGCACTGTTAGATGCTAGAGGTGCAATCGTGTGAAGGACAGACATAGTTCTTACCCTCAGAAAACTTTCATTCTAAATTGGGGGCTCAGCACAGATGGACAGTTTACCGTTCATGGTACATTTACATATTTGCAGTTGTTATAAATCCTGCAAAGCCAGAGTATAATTTGCATTAGAAGTTTAGTGAATTTAAGGTAAGCTAAGAATGCTAATAAAATTATTATTAGTATGACATTTCCTAGTTAATAACTTCCTTTGTGAAATTTCTTACGCTTTAGGTGTGTATTGGTCCCTCTTTGCCTCACAGCATCCTTCTATATTTGAGCTTCATTACTTACTGTAAATGCTCGTTTCTCTGTTTACATTACTGTAAGCTACTGTGGAGTGTTATAAGCTCTTTTTATTCATCTCTAGTCCTAGTTCTTAATGGAGGGTTTGGCCAATTATGAGGTTTCAATGCCAGCCTATTTATGAGACATTTTGACATGTCCAGGAAGGTTCTAATCTCATATTAACTGTCCCATTGTCTCACTGAATTTTTACTGTTAGAATATGCATATTTGAATTTACACAGCATTTTTTATTCCACAACTTGTATGTCGTTCAAAAATTAGAAAATAAGGACAAGAAAAATTACCCATAATGTTACTATCCAGGCATAATGCTATTTAGACAGTTTGCTATGTGTAATTTCATACCTTTTTCTATATGTACATGTATAGCTATAGATTTTTAAAAAATAAGATTTTATTGAGCATACTGTTTAGTATAATAACCTCATTTTTTTCACCTTAAAATATTGTGTACATCTTTTCCTGGCAATATGTATATGCATTTTTTTATAAACATGTAGTATTCACTGTACATTGTACTTTTCATACTTTTACCAATCTTTTATTGATGGATATTTTGTTTGTTTCCAAAGTTTTTTTTTATCATCTTCAGCGCTGCAATGATCATCCTGAGAGGCCAACCTTAGCTCTCATCTCTAATTATTTCCTTAGGATAAGTTTTTAGAAATGAAATTGCTAGCCCAAGGGGCTATAATTACCATCTGTAAATTTGGACTCCTTCCTGCATTGTATGGGAGTTCTGCTTTACCTACACACTCTTCTACATAGGATATTAATTTTTCATATAGATCTTGATATTCGTTTTGGAAAACACATTTGACCACTGTAACTTAGTTCTTTATCCTTTTGGTTATACCCTAAATGTGAGCCCTGTCCAAATGTTACCATAACCAGGCATTACTGTTGATTTGGTGACAGTTACCCAAGAATAAAGTATAAAGTATATGCTACACTGAAATATATGAGAAAATAAAAGCAAATCTCAAACTTCTCTCATTATTATCGTTACTTACTAATTTACAATAACAATTTACATTTGCTTTCTTGTTGTATAGGGTAGGGCATTGTGGGAAGGACACTGTGAAGGCTTCAAACCCTTTTACACTCAAGTAAATACTGCTGGTTACCCTTGAGCCTTCCAGGACAGGATGTGGCTGTTTCTTCACTGTGTTAGAGCACTTCCTGCACAGCTGCTGTGTCTTGTCTAGGTATCTATGGCCACACTAGGTTTTTGAGGGTTGAAACTCAGAAGCCACTCCAGAAAAATGCATACTCTTTATTCCCACAAGGAGTATCTGCCCAACCTTGCCTTCTATCCTGGAGGTTAGGCCACAGTGTCAAAGGACCTTTCTTTATTTCCCTTCTTTAAAAAACTGGAGCCAACCTAGATGGAAGCAGCCAACTTCCTGGTGCTCCTCTTTCTTTACATCGGGCTTTTTTTTTTTTTTTCCAACCCCGGGCCCCAACGTTTAACACTCAAAAGTCTACCACAAAAGAAAGAGTATAAAAAAGAGTGAAGGAGAGATGAGAGAATGTAAAATCTCTCCTTTTTCCCTCTGGCCTGGGAACATTCTTCACACAGTATTATGGGAATTTCATGGGAAGTACAGCTGGCACTGTTGGATGAATCAGATGCCAAATGAACACCATAGGTATCAGTACTCTTTAGACTCCAGAAATGGTGTTGATTATTAAAGTAGAAAATGAGAGTGATGGCCATGGAAATTGAATTCTGATGAAGCACAATTAGCCTAGTGCTAAAAATGGATGATAGTCTTTATGATTTCCTTTACCACACAACTTTCACTGAAAAAGGTACATGTACCCTTATGTTCATTGCAGCACTAGTCACAATAGCCAAAACATGGAAACAACATAAATGTCCATTGACAGATGAATGGGTTAAGAAGATATGGTACTTGGAGTTCCCGTCATGGCGCAGTGGAAACGAATCTGACTAGGAACCATGAGGTTGCAGGTTTGATCCCTGGCCTTGCGCTGTGGGTTAAGGATCCGGTGTTGCCATGAGCTGTGGTGTAGGTTGCAGACATGGCTCAGATCTCGTGTTGCTGTGGCTGTGGTGTAGGCCAGCAGTTGTAGCTCCTATTAGACCCTTTGCCTGGGAACCTCCAAATGCCGCGCGTGAGGCCCTAAAATGACAAAAGACAGAAAAAAAAAAAAAGATATGGTACATATACACAATAGAACACTATTCAGCCATAAAAAAGAACAAAATAATGCCATTTACAGCAACATGGATGGAACTAGATACTCTCATACTAAATTAAGAAAGTCAGAAAGAGAAAGACAAATACCATATGCTATCACTTATATTTGAAATCTAATATATGGCACAAATGAACCTATCTACAGAAAAGAAATAAGCTCATGGACTTAGAGAACAGACTTGTGGTTGCTAAGGGGGACAGGGAGGGTGTGGGATGGACTGGGAGTTTGGGGTTAATATACAAGCTATAACATTTGTAACAGATAAGCAATGAGATCCTGCTGTATATCACAGGGAACTGTATCTAGTCACTTGTGAAGGAACGTGATGGAGGATAATGTGAGGAAAAGAACTCACAACTGGGTCACTTTGCTGTACAGCAGAAATTGACAGAATATTGTAAATCAACTATAATAACTTTTTTTTAAAAACAAAGGGATGATAACCCAAGTTAAATTATTAAAAACAATGTAATCTTTATACTGATGCTAACAGCAGACACTTGCCTGGTGCTTACCCCTTCCAAGTACTATCCTAAATCTTTTTACAGGCATCTTTTTAGAAACCTTATGAATTTGGTGTTAAAACTGTGATGGTTAATTTTATACATCAAGTATTTGGATGCCCAAATAACTGGTAAAACATTATTTCTGAGTGTGTCTATGCAGGTGTTTCTGGCAGAGATTAGTATCTGAATCAATAGACTGAGAAAAGAGATCTACCCTCACCAGTGTGGTCGGCATCATATAATCCACGGAGGGCTGGAATGGAACAAAAAAGTAAAGGAATGGCAAATTCTCTTCTTGAGCTGGGACATCCATCTTTTCCTGCACTTAGGCTTTGGAGCTGCTAGTTCTTAGACTTTTGGACACTGGGACATACTCAGTGGCCCTCTGGTTCTCAGGCTTTTGGTCTCAGACTGATATGCACCACTGGCTTTCCTCGTTTTCCAGCTTACAAACAGCAGATTATGGGACTTCTTGGCCTCCACAATTGTGTGAGACAGTTTCTGTAATAAATCCCTTCATATATATATTCTATTGGTGTGTGTATATATATGTATACCAATACATATATACCAGTTTTCTATTGGATTCATTTTACTAGAGAATCTTGACTAATGCAACTACTACCCTTCATTTCACAGATGAGGAACTGAAGGCCCTATAGCTAATTAGTGGCATGGGCAAGGTTTGAGCCTAGCATTTCTCTGATACCAAAGTATCTGTTACCCCGCTGTCAAATAGAACCACGCTAAATCTGAACTCTTTTTTTATGTAAATAGATCTATTGAGATAAAATTCACATACAGTTCACTCATTTACAGTTTACACTTCAGTGGTTTTTAAGATGTTGACAGTTTTGCAGCCATCATCACATTCAAGTTTAGAAGAATATTTTCATCATGCCCAAAAGAAACTCCTTAGCCATCATTCCTCTATCCTCTATACCTTCCCTGCCCCCCAGCCCTATACAACAAGTAATATACTTTCTGTCTCTTTAGACTAGCCTGTTTTCCATTTCATATAAGTGGAGTCATGTAATCTGTGGTATTTTGTGACTGGCTTCTTTCACATAGCCTAGTGTTTTTAAGGTTCATCCATGTTGTAGCTTGTTAAAACTAAACTCTTTTGATGTCACTGGCTGTTATTTTCTTTGAGACCCTACTGGAAGCTCTTTAGTGCATCTGTTCAGAATTTTTTCGGGTTTGTGCTGTATTATCTTCCTGGCATGTGTTTATGAATTGTCTAGTTATCACCAGCCATATATTTAGTTGATGTGGCAAGAATAATTGTTGATTCTTGGCTTATGCTCTATCGGAGATGGAATAATAATCATGCCGAACAATAATGGTGTGTAAAAAAAAAATGTGAATATATTAGGTTTCCCATGTATGGCTGAAGATTTGGGGCTCCGTTTTGAAAAATAAGAACAGCTATGGTAAACTTCCAAGTCTTCCTATAAAACAATATTAATTGAGGCGGGTGTACAGAAGAAACATGTCAGTTTTTACCAAAGATTGATTACCTTGACTAATATCATTTTTATTTTATTTTATTTTTTTTGTCCTTTTGCCGTTTTATCTAGAGCCGCACCTGCGGCATATGGAGGTTCCCAGGCTAGGGGTCTAACAGGAGCTGTAACCGCCGGCCTTCGCCACAGCCACAACAACGCGGGATCCGAGCCACATCTGCAACCTTCACCACAGCTCACAGCAGCGCCGGATCCTTAACCCACTGAGCAAGGCCAGGGATTGAACCCACAACCTCATGGTTCTTAGATTCGTTAACCACTGAGCCACGAAGGGAACTCCCAATATCATTTTTAAAGTACACTAATTTTAGGTTTCATATAAAAATAGCTATTTATGTAAGCTATAGGGAAATGGGAGAATCAAAATTAATTTTAATTATAGAAAAATGATTAAGGCTTAAATTCGTAAAATGGATATGTATTCCCTTTAAAATATGACTCAAGTATTGTATGTATATAGTAGGACAGTCAGAAGTTTTGACTGAGGTAAAGAAGATTAAAAACATCTACAAAACAGTATGTGTATAACAAAGAAAGGAGTCATACTATAGATATTTTATGTAATGTATTTTTATTCAGCTAGCAATGTGTCATGGATACCAAGTCATGCTGATAATCTACTTCTAATATCTAATTGAATAAGCACACGGCTGTCATGTGCTTAGTGAATTTCGTATTCTGGGATCCTTAAATTGCTTTTTGCTTTGATCTTTGTTTTTCATGTAATACATCAAACTGTGATAATTTTTGTAATCTTTTTTTTTTTTAAGGGCCACAGTAGCAGCATATGAAGATTCCCAGGCTAGGGGTCCAGTCGGAGCTACATCTGCCAACCTATACCACAGCCACAGCAACATTAGATCTGAGCCTTGTCTGCAGTCTACACCCCAGCTTATGGCAACAATGGTTCCTTAACCCACTGAGAGAGGCCAGGGGTTGAACCCACAACTTCAAGTTTCCTAGTTAGGATGCATTCCTGCTGTGCCACAATGGGAACTTCAGTGATAATTTTTTTAAATTGAAATATAATTGACATACAAGATTATGTTAGTTTCAGGTATACGAAATAGTGATTCAGCATTTAAATACATCATGCAGTGGTCACAGCTGTAACTCTAGTAACCATCTGTCTGCATACGAAGTTATTACAATATTGACAATATTTCTTATGGTGCATAATACATTCACATGACTTGTTTTTCTCCTTTCTTCTTCCTTCCTTTCTTCCTCCCTTTTTTTCTCTCTCTGTTTTTTTTCACTTGGCCTTCCTACAGCATATGGATTTCCCAGGCCAGGGATCACATCTGAGCCACAGTTGCAACCAACATCACAGCTGCTGACTTACTATTTTCTAACTGGAAGTGTGTATCTCTTAATTCTCTCTATCTGTTTGCCCCTCTCTCCCCTCTGGCAACCGCCACTCATTTGTTCAGTGTATCTGTGAGTATGTTTTCATTTTGTTTTGTTTGTTATTTGTTTTTTAGATTCCAAATATAGGTGAAGTCATATAGTATTTGTTTTTCTCTCTCAACTTCTTTCACTAAGCATAGTATTCTCTAGATCCATCCATGTTGCTACAAATGGCAGTATTCCATTCCTTTTTTATGGTCGAGTATTATTCTATTGTATATGTATATACACACATATATTCCATTGTATTCCATTGTGAATGTGATGACTAGATGAAGAATACAATGTCTTCTTCATCTAGTCATCTACTGATGAGCAATTGAGTTGCTTCCATGTTTTTGCTGTTGTAAATAGTGCTGCTATAAACATTGGAGTGTATGCATCTTTTCAAATTAGTATTTTCATTTTTCCTGGATGTATAGCCAGGAGTAGCATTAGTGGATCATATGGTAGTTCTCTTTTTATTTTTTTAAGGAACTTCTATACTGTTTTCCATAGTGGCTGCACCAACATACATTTCCACCAGCACCGAATGAGTGTTTCCTTTTCCCCACATCCTTTCCACATTTTGTTATTTATAGACTTTTTGGTGATAGCCATTCTGACAGGTTTGAGATGATAGCTCATTGTGGTTTTGATTTTCATTTCTCTAGTAATTTAATGTGGAGCATATATTTTCATGTGCTGTGTATGTTCTTTGGATAAATGTCTATTTAAGTCTTCTGCCCATTTTTTGATGGGATTGTTTCTTTTTTTAATATTGAGTTGAATGATCTATTTGTACATGTCAGTTACAGCATTTGCAAATATTTACTTCCACTCTGTAGGTTATATGTCGATTATTTCCTTTGCTGCGTGAAAGCTTTGCTTTTAATTTTGTATCTGTTGAACCACTTTTTAGCTGTTTGGTTTTGGTGGTGGGATTTATGCTATTTTGATTGAAAATCTTTTATTTTCTTTTTTTACCTTGGAGTCTAAATTTTGTTTGTCTGAACAGGGGAAGGAGCTGGCCTTAAAAAAAAATCTCTCTGCTTATTTAGAGGGGGATAAAGCACTAATCATTTTCTTGTCAAAGGATATTTCTGACACATTCTTACTGTGAGTTTGCTAGTTCATGCCAGAAGCATGTCCGACATGAAATAGATAATTAATCCAGACAGACTCTAGCAAAACTGAAAAGTGAACATCCCTGAAGGGAGCTCCTTGTGTCATTCTTTCTGTTCCTGGAGAGAAATCAATGGAGTTTGCATTGGAAGATATTGCTCCCTGTAGGGACGTGTCTCCGGGAAGCTGCTAGTTCTCACGTGGGGGAATAAGAGAGACACCCCAAATCCTTGGCCACTGAGTAGTGAGTTCCTTGGGTGGCTTGATAATCTGGATCAGTCTGTTTAATAGATGCCTTTCTGTTTTTACTTGTATCACTTATACAATTCTAAGCCTCTTCTCTTCAGATATTAGAATTGTAAGTCTGTACTACAAACTGCCAAACAATTTCTCAGAAATGCAGGTGATTCTAAAGACCTCTGTTGTGCCTCCTTTGGAAATGGCATAGTGATGTTAGGGATTAAGTAGCATTACCACATCAAGTACACATAGCTTTGATTCACTAAGCCACGATTTGGGATTTAGATACATGCCTTTACATTATTTGTCATGAACAGAACAGAAATTGAACAACTGTTATAGAAAATCACCAGAACCAGGAACTATATTTAATATCCTGTAATAAACCATAATGGAAAAGAATGTGAAAAAGTATGTGTGTGTGTGTATATATATATATATATGGCTGAGTCACTTTGCTGTATAGCAGAAATTGACACAACATTGTAAATCAACTATACTTCTGTAAAAATAAAAAAAAAAGAAAATCATCAGAACTACTGCCCTTTAGATTACAAGGGACTTTTAAAAAGGCAACTCAGTATTTATTCCTGTTATTTTCTAGAACACGTCTTTGATAATACACTAGTCTCAGACATTAATAGGCTGTGAAATTGCTTAAATAAACCTGTGCTAGTCATTTTTTTAAATACTTATAACCTTTAACCCCATATTATTAGGATACGAAAGAATGTTATTTTTCCCATTGTTTCTGCTCCATTGATTGTGGCTCCTTAAACTCCCTCTTATCCCCTCTTATTGTATTTTGGCAACAGAAGCGTCCTGTTTTATGAATTGCGTGTGCTGAATTAGCTTAAGAGGGCTTCACTGCATGATGATGACTTGAGTCCTCTAATTGTGAAGGCAGTTTTTTTACCTTCATTATGAAAAGGGCAAATAAGGCGGTTTTCAAGCCTAAAGGTTTTCTTTATACAGCTTCCCCTCTGTCCCAGTAAAGCGTCAGGACAAAAGGAGTAGGCTGTTCTTGGGAATTTCTAGAAATAGCTTTTGGAAGTAAAATTAGAAGATAGCTATCTGTTCCACTGCAAAGGAGCAAATTCATTCTTCCAGTACAAGACCTAAAGCAAAAGACCCTGATTCTTTGGGGATTCATTATTTTTTCCATTGCTTATAACAACAGTAACCTTCTTTTACAGCGTATAAAGCACATTTGCAGCAATTGCCTCAGTATTGCCTTCACTGTTAACCTTGTGCTTTACATAGAGCAGGTGTTAGTAGTAGTATTTCTGTTTTGCAGCTAGGGAAACAGATTGAAGGACAACTACCAAATGGGAGAATTTGGCGTTTCTGACTCCAGTCATCTGCTCTTTCCAGTACACCACACTGCCTCAGGTCTTCTTAATCTGTACTGTTTAGTGTTGCTAAGGTTCTTGTGGAAGAGTAACATGGAAAAAGTATCATTCTGCCCAAGAAACAAAAATGACAGCAAAACATGCATAATGTAAGCACTCAGAATGGAATGACAAACTAAGCAAGATGTTCTGAGTCATATGTACATAAATATTCATATATTATATATGCATAATACCTATGTATTATTCCTTCTATTTTATTTTGTTTCTGCTTGTTTTGCCCTTATTGTTGAGTTGTGGATGTGGTATGATAGGCTGATAGGTTCCTCAACACTTTTAAAATCTTATTACCTGGTCTTTTGGTCTTGTTAATTAAAAAGTCTGTTGTTATTCTAAATTGTTCCTTTGTAGATAGTCTGCAGTTTTTCTCTTTTAACTCTGAAGATTGTTTCTTTGCCTTTGGTGGTAAACAGTCATGTTATGATGAATAAAGAGATAAACTTATTTTTAGAGGGGCTTATTTTATTTTTAGGGAGGTTATTTTATTTTTCTGTGCAAATCATTTGAGTTATGTATTATGAGAGTACTTGTCAAGAGTGGTCCAGGTGCCCCCAGCTCACCGCCATTTTTAATGTTGATTTCTCAACTCAGTGGTTTCTAGTCCAACCATTACACTAAGGGCACAGCCCTTTAAGGATGTTGGTTTTATGTGGATGTTTCAGTTCTATCTCCCTGCTTTCTATAGGCTAAAGACAGTATGTCCTCTTTCTATGTGCGCATTTTAACTCAAGCTATTAGATTATGGAAACTGACAACCTCTTTACGATACCTCAATGTAGGCACTTCCCTCTTTGTTTATGGCACTAGGTAATTACCCCCACCCCTATTTTTCATTTTTTAGCTTAGCTGTGTATAAAAGAATTTTCCTTTTTATTAATAATTTCAAATATGGCTCATCATGTTATTGGAGCCAGAAGTCAACTTATTTTTTAAAAAAAATGACAAGTCCTTGGGTATTGAACAGTAGAAGTGGCACAAACAAGTAAAGGCCAGGACCCTAAACTTGCCTAATCTGATATAATTTGACAGGTTGCACAGATCAAAAGTCAAGTGAATTGAAATCCACAGGGTTCTAGGAAATGGACATTGCAAGATGGTAATAGGTTGAATCCCAAGGAGCCCTCAGGGCCAGATGATTTCTAAGATATAGTCAAGAACAGCCCAGGGTTGGGAAGGTCAGAGAAAGCAGCCGTCTTTATTAGAGGCTTCCCTGCCCCTGATTATGTATGGGAAAGCCTAGATTTACAGATATTCCCTGCAGGTGCACCTTATTTACATCTAAGGCACAGTTCATGGCTGGGATTCTGGAATATTTTCTCAGTCTACATGTACAATACCATTTAAGGCAGTAGTTTTCAAATTTTCTAGGAAGAATACTTTAAAAAAAAATGTAAGCCTTTGAAAATACTTGGAGGAGATAGCCTTACTCCCCACCCACTGCCCATGGAAAGAGCAGGGCCCTTTTCATACTCCGTAATCGGTGGCCCAGAGATCTTTTTTTTTTTTGTATCTGCAAAGTGCATCAGAGTATGTATGAGGCCATACTTCCTCCTGGTATTTTGATTTCTAGAAATATTTGCATGACAGAGCTATTGTTGACCAACCATACGTCTGAGTTACAGTCCTTTTTCCCTCATACCTGCAAGATATTTCTCTCTGGATATCTTTCCATCCATTCCAAGTAAACATATCCCTCCCCATCTCCTGCAAAGGTGATGCTTCTCCCAGTTTCCCCTCCATTTCATTGTCGGTTTTTATTCACCCAGGTCTATAGGCCCACATCATCTCATTTTCCAATTCATTCTCCAAGTCCTTTTAGTTCTTTCATTCTCTGTCTCACATTTATCAATCCTGATTCCAGTAGATAACTAATAATCTGATATACTTATTACTTTGCTAGGTGAGCAGGGAGTGAGAACTGTAAGACATGGTCATTGTCTTTACAGAACTTAATATCTAATTGAGAAGACAACTTAATATTCACAAAAATAGTGAATGATACAAGGCAGTATATAATTAAATGCTGAGTTGGGTAGTGTAGAGTTTTTAAGTGCTAGAAGTTGGAGGAAAGAAAGGCATAAAATGAGAGCCTGAATTGTAAGAGAAAACTTAATTGCAGAATTGAGATTTGAAATGGGTCTTGAAAGAACATAGGTTGGAATTAGGCTTTTAAAGTGAGGAGAATGCATGGACAATTAGTGAGTATATTGACCATAGGATTTGGGGAAAGCTTTTGAGGCTCTTTATGTTAGGGACTAGTGAGAAACAGGAAATAGAGAGGTTCATGGCTGCTTTGAGTTTGGCTATAAGACTGCCAGAAGAATCTTCCCAAAATAGCATTTTAGTTTATCCCTCAACTCGGAAATCTCAAGAGGGTTCCTTTTCCTTTTGATTCTGATCCAAATTCCTTTAGTATTCTAGGTACTCTCCAGTCTACCAGCCTTTCCTCCCTAATACTCGTGCTTTGGGGGTTTACAACTTGCTTTGTTTGTGTTATGACTTATGCTTTCCATTTCCTTGTGGCATATCTGCCTGATTTCTTTCCATTCCTTCTTCAAGTCCCATCTCTAGACTTTCTGCCTCTTGTCACTTCAGTGACTCCCATCCACTCACATAGCTTTCCTCCCTGGATTCTTGCTAAAAGTATTTGCTGTTGAAGATAGTTTAAAATCTAATCATGTTCTATAAACCAGCTATGATGTAAAAAAAAAAAAAATTAAATCTAATCATGTATCTTTAGTTCTCCAAAAATTTAGAGTTATATAATTTCTCCTTACTTTTTGATAAGTTCTTTGAGGGTTAGATTATGTTTTATATGTTTTTTGACATTTTCTCATTTTTTTAAAGTTTCATTGAAGTATAGTTGATTTACAATGTTGCGATCATTTCTGCTGCACAACAAAGTGATTCAGTTATACACGTATACACATCCATTCTCTTTCAGATTCTTTTCCCACATAGAGTATCACAGAATATTGGGTAGAGTTCTCTGCTATACAGCAGGTCCCTGTTGGCCAATCATTTCATGTAGTACTGCCCTAGTAAATAAATATTAGTGGAATCCAAATTTGTAGTGGATCCCAGTCAAAGAACAATTTGCTGCTGTTTCTTGGAAAGTGTACAAAAAAGATCAAAAACACTGAATCCAAATTTGCTGAGATATTCTTTCTGCTGTCTTCTTTGAGTCTCTTCTTAATATGTGTCCTTAACTATGTATTATTCATTTATCTTTGACATCTTTTCACTTGCTACCACATGTAGTGTTTACTAAATAATTTATGTTTGTAGACGAAGATAAATTGTGTGTGTTAATGATGCTTAAGAGAGGAGGCTGGAGTGTTTTAGAAAGATTAATCCTTGTTAAACTCTATTTAATTGATTCTTCCTGCCTAAGTTTTAAAATTTTAATAAAATATTGGTAAGTGAAAAAGTCATCTCTTATAGTTGAAATTGAACTTAAGACGTTTTTCGAATATCTGTCACAGATACTGAAATGACCTAAGAGAACTTGGTTTGAGGAAATTGGGTCAAGCTAAAAGTAACATTTTTTGCTCAACATCATTGATGATTAGAGAAATGCAAATCAACACTACCATGAGATACCACCTCACACCAGTCAGAATGGCCATCATTAACAAGTCCACAAACAACAAATGCTGGAGGGGGTGTGGAGAAAAGGGAACCCTCCTGTACTGTTGGTGGCAGTGTAAGCTGGTGCAACCACTATGGAAGACAGTGTGGAGGTACCTTAGAAAACTCTACATAGAATTACCATATGACCCAGAAATCCCACTCTTGGGCATATATCCAGACAAAAATTTCCTGGAGAAAGGCACTTGCACACGCATGTTCACTGCAGCACTATTCACAATAGCCAAGACATGGAAACAACCCAGATGTCCATCGACAGGTGACTGGATTAGGAAGATGCTGTATATATACACGATGGAATACTATTCAGCCATAAAAAGGTTAAAATAATGTCATTCGCAGCAACATGGAAGGAATTAGAAACCCTCATACTGAGTGAAGCAAGTCAGAAGGAGAAAGACAGAGGTCATATGAAATCTCTTATAACTGGAGTCTAAAACACTGCACAAATGAACATTTCAACAGAAAGGAAAATCACGAACTTGGGGAACAGACTTGTGGTTGCCAAGGGGGCGGGGGAGGGGTGGGGGGAGGGGTGGGAGTGAATGGGGATAACTAGTGCTTTAATGATGGAAAAGCAAGGAGATCCAACTATTGCACGGGGAACTTTATCTAATCACATGTGATGAATCCATATATGTACATGTAACCGGGTCACCATGCGGTGCAGTTGGAAAATCTGACAGAAATCTGTAAACCAGCTATAATGCAAAAAAATAAAAAATAAATTACAAAAAAAAGTAACATTTTTTTGGGCTTTAGTTTTATCACTTAGCCTCTTAAAAATCTGAATTGACTTTTAAAACAGGGTTTTAAGTTATTATTTTAAACAATAAAATTATTCACCTACATTATTTAGAAGTTTGTAAGATGATTTGAGAGTGTTCGATTTATATATTAATATCCAAGTGGTGATATCATTGCAGCAAGGCTGAAAAACTGTAAGAACCATTAATACCTGGATTTAAAAATGTTCTAGCATTATCTTCCCCGTCTTTGTTTCAGAGAATAGTCATTCAACAAGTAGCTAATCTGGAGTTAATTTTATGTGTGTTATTGAGAGACAGAGAGTTTTACTTCTTTGGTTAACCAAAATAAAGCTGCAATAAGGCAGTAGTGTCAAGCAGGCTGGATCTTCAGCTACAGTTTATATTAGTTTAAATAATTTCTTTCGTGGGTTGATCACTTATCACATTTTAACTTCTAGGAGTGTTCTTGTTATTAAGTTTCCTAATAATAAAAGGCATAAAATGAGAGCCTGAACTGTAAGAGAAAACTTGATGGCAGAATTGAGATTTGAAATGGATCCTGAAAGAACATAGGTTGGAATTAGGCATTTAAAGCGAGTGCTGTAGCACAGAGAACTATATCTAGTCACTTGTGGTGGAACATGATGGAGGAAAATGTGAGGAAAAGATTGTGTGTGTGTGTGTGTGTGTGTGTGTGTGTGTGTGTGTGTGTGTATATATATACACACATACATATATGAGACTAGGTCACTTTGTTGTATAGCAGAAGCTGACAGAACATTGTAAATCAACTATAATAAAAATCTTTAAAAAAAAGTAGCACTCTTTACTAACAGCGTCATAGGAGCTGGGTTTTTGTTAGGCATTGACTTTTTTACTTGCTTCACAGGTGGTTTGTATTCGATCCACTTGGAATGCTCTCTCCCCAAAGCTGAGCTGTGACACGAGACCTCTCATTCTGAAGTCCCTCAGTGATCTGTTTGCTCTGGTTCCTTCCTTAACAGTCAATACAGCTGAATATGAGGTATGCATTTGAGGCTCAATAAATTGTCTGTTTTTGCAGTGGAAAGGTGTGATAACTTTTGGAAAAAAATATTTGTAATCTTTTTTTTTTTTTTGGCCAAAAATCCTTTAGCACTTTTTGTTCTGTGAACATGTTGATATCTTTATGGACTCCTAGGAGAAGGAAGATATCCACCTTTATCAGTTCTCTGCCTTTAAGTCTTACTTACATGAAGAATGCCAAGTTTTTATTATGCAAGTATAATAAAAAATTTTTAAAGTCAGTATGTTAAAAATAGTGTTTCTCAAATAATAGAATTCATGCAATGAATTTAAATAATTTAAATGCATTTTGTTGGTGTTTTAAGTTCTAAAAAATGTTACAAAGACTTTAAATAAGGCAGGACAGAGTCTCCCAGTAGTATAGACACAGTGGCATTTGTGTTTTGTTTCTTTTTTTTTTTTTGTCTTTTTGCCTTATTTGGACCGCACCCACGGCATATGGAGGTTCCCAGGCTAGGGGTCTAACAGGAGCTGTAGCTGCCGGCCTTCGCCACAGCCACAGCAATGCAGGATCCGAGCCGTGTCAGCAGCCTACACCACAGCTCACGGCAACGCCGGATCCTTAACCCACTGAGCAAGGGCAGGGATCGAACCCGCAACCTCTTGGTTTCTAGTCGGATTTGTTAACCACTGAGCCACGACGGGAACTCTTGTGTTTTGTTTCTAACTTGAGCATAGAGATTTGTTTTTTATGTGTTAGCTTATATTTCCTACTCTTCAATGTAGATGATTGTAAAATAAAACTAATTTTATAAGCTAAATAATTTTATGAGCTAGTCAGTGTTTGTCATTGTAATACAGTGAAACATTTGGAAGAGGATGACGTTTTACTGTAAGATTCACTTATTTATGTTTAACATTTTCTTCATTATCTCTTCTTTGAATGAAATGAGAGGGTGGCAGATTCATTTGTATCTCTACTTTTGTAGCCATATCCCCTTTCGATCTCACCTTTTTTTCCCTTTTCCTTCCAAGAGCCTTAGTTGATTTTCACTTGAACTTATGGTGAAATTCTTGTTTGATTTAGTGCTCCACAGATGTTGATAAACTAGCACCCCATAAGATTCTAAGAACAGTCCCTTACTTGTTTTATTTTATTGTATTGTATTTTTGTCTTTTTTCTTTTTAGGGCTACATCCATGTCATATAGAAGTTCTCAGGCTAGGGGTCAATAAGAGCTGCAGCTGCAGGCCCACATCTACACCACAGCCACAGCAATGTGGGGTTCAAGCCACATGTATGACCTACATCAGAGCACTCCACAATGCAGGATCCCCAACCCACTGAGCGAGGCCAGGGACTGAACTCACATCCTCATGGATACTAGTCAGGTTCACTACCGCTGAGCCAAGACAGGAGCTCCCCTTTATTTGTTTTAGTTCACATAATAAGGGAGGATTGTAGGATAATACTTCTAATCATTCTAAATGCTGCACAGCTAATAAAGTCAGTTTTGTCCTTACCAAGGATATAATACCTAGCACAGGGCCTGGCCTATAGTATCTATTCAGAAACTAGCTGTTGAATGAATGAATGAATGAATGAATGAGTGAACCAGTACCGGTTATTGTGAGTTTGTTCTCAAATTTGGCCTTTTGTTTTGGAGTGTATAAAAAAGAATCAATTTGAGACTCCTAGATATAGTTCACCAGTAGTCTTTTCTATGGCTGCTATTCACGGCTACATACCCTTATGTTGTCAGAAAGTCTGCCAGGCTACTGATAAGGAACCGAGACTAAAGACCAAAATAAGGCTTTTGTATGCCATACCACATATATGTATTTTCTGTCTTCAAGGCCTGAACTCATATGCCTTTGTATTGCTTGTACCTTGAGTTATGAGATTTTATTATGGGTTAATTTATAAAGTGGTTTGTGTTTTGGTTTTTTATCTTTGCTTACATTGGTAGGCTTAAAATTGTCTTGTGGACTATTTTTTTTTTCTTCAGATTTCACATTCTTTTTCACTGACATATTATTTTGGTTTATCTTCTTGCTTATAATAATATTAGGATTCCTCTATTTTTCAGATAGACTGCTTTGGGACCATTCTGTCTATCAGTTTCCTCCTAGTAAGGGGAGATTCCCTCAGTAATCAGAGCCCACTTGGCAGCAGAGTTAAAGAAATGTAAAGAAGACCTATTTCCATCTGCCACTCTGTTTATCCCTCTTTCTCTGTCTCTCCCTGTCCTTCTCTTTTTCCCTGACTCCCCTACTCTTTCCCTCCTTCCCTTCTCCCTCCCTGCTCCTTTCTCTCCCTGGGTGTAATTAAATACTTTGTATTCTGTTAATTGCTTAGAATTTGTTTAGCTGTACACCTGAGTTGAATGCAATTTTCTCAAAGTATTTCTTAGGTCATTACTATCCCTAGTCACCTCAGTGCCTTGTGTTTACCTAAAGTGAAGTCCACCTTCTTTATACCGAGCTGGTATCATCTTTTGTTTTATTTTATTTATTTTTTTTGCTTATTTGCTTCAGGGCCGCACCTATGGCATATGGAAGTTCCCAGGCTAGAGGTCAAATTGGAAAGGCAGCTGCCAACCTGCACCACAGCCACAGCAACGCCAGATCCAAGCTGTGTCTGTGACCTCATGGCAACGCTGGATCCTTTACCCACTGAATGAGGCCAGGGATTGAGCCTGCATCCTTATGGATACTAGTTGGGTTACTAACCCACTGAGCCACAACTCCTGGTATGGTCTTTAGTGTCAGGCCTCACTCTACTTTCTGTCTCCTGCACTCCAGGAAAACTAGTAGTTCCCTTCTCTGCTTCCACATTTTTCTGTTTCTTTTCCTTTGTTCATGTTGTTCTTTCTGTCTAGAATTGCATTTTCATCTCAAATTTTAAAATCTATTTAAAAAAATAAAGAATTGGTTTTGGTTATCCCATCCATTGAGAATTTTTCTTGACGCAAAAGTCTGTTACTACCAAAGTTCTTTATCTATACTGTTCTAAGAACATCTATTTCTGTTTTATTTAGTACATATACTACTACAGGTATAGGTACACACATATTATTTTCTCCGTTAAAATATAAGCTTGTTGGTAATAGAGTATTTGCTTTAATTAGTGTATTTTCTGAATTGCTTTGCAGAGTGCTTGATACGTTCACTCATTGACTCATTACATATCATTACAACTGTACTAGGCCTATGAGATACTAATAAATAATAATAGCTACTATTTTAAGCACTTACTGTATTTCCCAGTACTCATCTGCTTTATATTAATTAGTTCTAATATCTGGTAGAAATTTATTTTTCATTTCATAGTTAAAGAATCAGAGGTTTTGAGTAGTCTAACCATTTGTTAAACAAATATATATATATATATATATATTTTTTTTTTTTTTTCCTTTGCCTTTTTAGGGCCATACCTGCAGCATATGGCTAGGGGTTGAATCGAAGCTGCCAGTCTACGCCACAGCCACAGCAACTCCAGATCTGAGTTGCATCTATGACGTACACCACAGTTCACGGCAATGCCGATTCCTTAACCCACTGAATGAGGCCAGGGATCGAACCTGTATCCTAATGGATACTAGTCAGATTTGTTTCCACTGAGCCACAATGGGAACTCCCATTAAACAAATATTTATTGAGTATCTGCTACATGCAAAACAAGTAACTTATATACTACCGTAGTTTCTGAGTGAAAGGTATTTTCTAAATCCAGGACTTTTGAGCTCTATAGCCTATATTTTCCCATTATACCATGTTATCAGTTCCTGCCTTGTAAAAGCTCAGAAGTTGGAAAAGGGGATAGAGATAAGCAACATTAATTATAATAACATTAGAGTACAGTTAATCAAAGGGCTAGGAGAGTGTAGCGGTGGAAGTGACTAGCATTCTTAGGAGGAATCTAAGGAAACCTTATTTAGTATCTTGAAGAACTGATAAAATGTTGCTTTTCATTGAAGTTTTGAAAAGAATATGCAAAGGCAAGGAGGTATAGAAGAACTTCATATGATACAGAAGGGCAGGAAATTAGATGTGGCTGAAGTGAAGAAAACATTGAATGTTGGAAGAGAAGTGACTTTTTATGCTCAATTATTTATTAAACATCGGTCATTTGAGGAACTGGGTTTTATGTTGTTAATGTACTGGGCTTTATGGTCTAAGCTTTTGAAATGAGAAAGCCACTGTCTTAAGGAGTGTACAAGCTAATAAGGAGTTAACCACATACACAGATAAACACATTAGTTGCTAAAGTGTCCCATGTGCCATTTGGCCCCCTGCACAAGAATGCTCTTCTAGGTAGAGGATTAGAAATATAAGCATGAAAGAGGAAAGTGACATTTGTACTAAGACTTCAGAGGCCAGTAAGAAATGGTTAGGTTTCTAAATTTAACAATCTTCAACTCTCGTTGTTTTTAACATATCCATATGTTTAAATGATGTGTCTGTTTCTGAGTATTTTCATTTTTTGAATGACGATGAACACAGATTAAGTCAGTTACTAGTGGTATAATTTTTAAAGTGATTTAATTTCCACATTTGCTACTTTAGATTGTTTATTATCAATTCTATTTTTGTCTTAAAATTTTGTTCTGTTGTTTGTTATTTTTTTTAGAATTTTAAAGTTCAAGTCCTCAGCTTCCTCTGGAACAACTCTCAAAACAAGGTACTATCACAAGGGTGTCAGTGAAACAAAACCAACCTCGGGAAAGAGCTGTGAAATAAGATTCTTAGGTTAAGACTATTAACTCCCTAGAAATGACCACTTCTTGACTTTAAAATAATTGTGACTATTCATAAGTTTGGGTTTTAAAAATTATTCTTGCTGGGGTTTTTTTGATCTTTTTGTCTATCTAGGGCCACACCCACAGCATATGGAGGTTCCCAGGCTAGGGGTCCAGTTGGAGCTGTAGTTGCCGGCCTGCGCCACAGCCACAGCAACGCCAGATCCGAGCTGTGTCTGTGACCTACACCACAGCTCACAGCAACACCCGATCATTGACCCACTGAGCAAGGCCAGGGATCGAACCCGCAACCTCATGGTTCCAAGTTGGATTCGTTTCCGCTGCGCCACGACAGGAACTCCCTAAAAATTATTCTTAATTTATGCCAGTTAGTACTTTTTCACCATAAAATGCACTTACGACTTGGTAAAGTTGGCTGATGTGAAGAAGAACTGTTACCATTGTGTAGTATTTTTAACAGTCCTTCCTCCTTCCTGCTTTTCCCTTGCCCCACCAATAACCACATCAAACTAACACAAAGTCCACTCCATTTTTTGGATGTCATTTCACCCCAAGGAGTATAGAGAAGAGAATGTCAGTGATGTTCTTCCTGGCTCATGAGTGGAAAAGCCTAGTTTCCAAAAGGCCAGTTTTCCCTATTAGTAGCTGGAAAATCAGACACCAATTCCAGGGCTCTCAGAATCTAAACCCTCATACTCATTCTGTTAACCATTACTACCTCACGGGTACCTAAGCAGTTATGGGTGACTTTATGTTCAATGTCCAAACTAGGATAAAAACTTGGTGCTTCTGATGCCTCTTCTTGATGTTTTTTTCCCCTTTTTTAAAACTGAGATTTACTGAGCAAGGCTTGAATACCATTTCCAAGGCACTGACTATAGAACTTTGAGGTTGGTAAGGAAAGACTTTTCTTGCTTTCCCCAAAGTTGATGTTTAATATGTGTTGTTGTTTTACTGTTTGTTTGTTTTACTTTTACTCTATCTAGGACCCAGTTGTAGCAAATGCTGCATATAAATCTCTGTCAAACTTTAGTGCTGGAGAGCACACCATTCTTCATCTGCCTGAAGAGGTAGGCCTTTCTGCTTTCTCGCTTTATTGATGTTTTTTATAACTTTATTTGTATCTCCCCGCAGCCTCCCTTTGAAGAAATTCTTACCTGTAGTTCTAGATGAGTTGTCAGTAAAAGATAATAATTGATATTCATTATTTGTTGAATCTGTATAATATTGTGGAGGTCTTAGCCTTCACAGATACTGAATTTAAATCTCTTTGAAGCAGCTGGAATCAAATGACATCTGTATAAAATGACTGGGTGAATGACTGCATGCCTGTTCCCATGCAAGGTCTGTGTCACTATAGGAACTACTTTACCCAGTTAGGGCACCATCCTGAACTTCAAATCCAAGCGTGGCCTGTGTAGAGTAAGGTTTTCTACCACCTGTGCAGCCAAAGATCTTCACTGTGATGGAGAATTGAGATGCCATGTGAAAGGAAAAATCTGCCATTTATTAGTTTAGCTTGAAATGATATATAGGTTAGTCCCGAGAACTGGATGAAGAAAGTATCACTCTTTTAAGGCTTTTAACACATTGTGTGACATTTCCTTAGTTTTTAGACTAAACTGAAAATGGGCAACCTTTTCTAGTATCTACCTAATATAACCATTGAAATGATCAGGTTATGTTAAGGAGTTAAGTGTATGACCACATTTTGTGTTACTGCTAATTCAGAGGCATCCGAGTGTTTATTCAATGCCTTCAGAGTGTGAGGCAGACATCGTGATAGAAGAAGTTATATGTACCATTACCCAGGATATGTCCTTAAGGTCAAACAGCAAGGAGTTTTATTGTGAATTTCTTGGGATCCTCAGGCCATAAAATGGGTTGAGTGTTTCTTCTGGATTGAGTTTATACAGAGATTAGATGCCAGTAGGAACCAGGCAAACTTCTGTTTATTGAATTGAATTGGAGGAACTGAAAAAAGGCTCTTGTAAAACCAAATCCTAAGCAAGGCAGGATTTCCCATGTTACTGAGAACTCAAAGACAGATTGGCCTGCTTGCCGTGCAGTTACCACAAACAGGAAGCTTTAAGAAAAGGTATTCTGTGACTCGTAAAATTAAAAAGGATGGGATTTCAGACTACACTAATGGTGACTAGCGATACCCACAGCTTCTTAGAAAAAGAGAGGGTGAGAAAGGAAAAGAAAAAGGGAAAAAAAGCAACCTGTTAATTTGTGGTATGAACTCCTACCAATAGATGAGCTATAGTATCTGGAAAGATACTTTTTATTATTACTATCTTAAGTAAGTGGTTGCTAATTTAGATTACAGCATAATAATTACCTTTATTTTTAGCTATTATTATTGAAATATTTCAGCTGGAATAATAGCTTTTATTAAAAACTCCCATATACTCATGACTGGTTAGTCTCTACCTCTTTAAATATTGAAAGGTTTATATTTTTTCCTACGTGAGCGTTATATTCAGTTTTGATTATGTTTGTTAGAGTTAATTCTCAGGTAAGTGCTGTGTTCAATCAAATATTAGATACTTTCCTAATATACCTCTTTTATATCCTCTGATCTATGAATAACCATAAATAGCTCTTTATACTGTACAGCATAAAGGGTAAGTGATATACTTAGAGTCAGGGTTTCTATATATGCTTGGGTTTTCACCAGTGGAGCGTGACAAGCTATAAAGGAAATCTTTAAGACTTATCCTATTTTAGCCAGGCTTTACAACCTTTTTTTCTGCCTAACCTCCTTCTGGGATGTGACTCCCTCCCATGAGAAAAAGTGATTCACTATAGTGGATATTCTCAACGGGGATTAAGATGAGAGGACATAGTGGTTTGAAAGCATCTACCTCACTACAACCTCCAGCTTCTGATATAGAGGACCTGCCTCCACATGGAGGAATACTATTACCAAGACCAAGAAGGATGCATTCTCCTTCTTTTTATTCATGATTGATTTTCAGTTTGGCTATTTGAATACCCTAAAGGACTAAAAGTCCAGAAAATGGTCTATTTGTTCATATTCCAAACAAATCCCCAAAGGCTTAAAGATATGACCCAATCAGCTCCCACCTCTATTTTGTAGATGATGGCAGTGATGTGAAGCTGCAGCTCATTTTCTGTTTTCTACTGTTTCAGAAGGCCCTGCCAGGTAGCAACTTCTTTAGTGTAAAATCTAAGATTCCTCCTTGTTATCAGAGACAAACAAGTACGGTTTGGCTTGTTCATAAAACAAGGCTACCTGTATACCCTTCCAGTAAAAGGTCCACATTCACTTTTTCTGTTTCTGGAAACTTGTTAAAATAGTCTTTTTAACAGAGCATACTGTGAATTTCAAGTAGAAATTTTATTTAAAAAAGGTGTAATGCATAATATAAACATGCTGACTTTCGTGGATTATAATTCAGCTAATTTTCTAAGTACTAGCTTCCTTTAAATTTATTGAAGAAAGATTTCTTGTTCATTACTGCATCAGTTTAAACTGTGAAACTTGTTGAAAGAAAGCTAATAGGCTGGTAAAACAAAAGTCATTAAAGGTGTGGCAGATGTCAGAAGGAAGATTTAGGGTTAAATGAAATAGAGCAACTAAGATGGAAAATGTCAATGGAGAGTAGAGATGAATGAGGTAGCATGTGAGTTAGGGATCTAAATACCAAATTTCATTAACTCCTGTTTCTTGTCACTGGTTTGTTATTAGGAAGTTCTGTGGGATTGTGGATGAGAGACACAACACTTGCATTGGCTTCGTATTTATTTACTGGATGTATACTAAGTGCTAGGTGTCTTATGAGCTAGGAATGTTGAATGAATCCAGGTGTTTTGTTGGTTGGTAAAAATATTATTGTTAATCACTTGAAACGTGCAAATTTGATCAAAAAATTTCGGGGAGGCGGTTCCTTCTTTGAGGACTTGTTGATTTTGATGTTAAAAAATAGTAATGAATAATTTTTCCCTTTTAGCTTTTATCTCTTTGTCTTTTTAGCTGTTTATCCTCTTCTGCCTTCTTTAGTGCCCCCCAACACCTCAAAATGAAACAAAACAAACAAGATTTTTTTTTAAACTATAGGGAATTATTTTTCTTGTAAAACAATCAGTAATGGGTAAACATTTAGGTTGACTTCTCTCTGACTTGCGTTTGTTAGGAAATATTTGGCTGTTTAAACTTTTTATTAACAAGATATTTAGATAGATTGTGTTGTTGATTTCTTGAGTTAATTTTAGAAGTGAGTAATATAAAAGAACTCATTATGCACCCTGGGTTGCTATTAATTTGGTGTAACCTGTTCATCTTTGATTTAAGTGAATGTCACCGCATTCATCAGAAGCTGTTTCTCTTTTTAAATGAATTTATGCAGATACTTGATGTGTTCCAAATAAAATCCTCTGTTTATGCATAAACTACTGAATTTTCATAGGTTCCACAAAAAGGGCTTGAAAGTTTATCTGGCTCAGAACCTGTAGTGGTGAGGCATTTTGTAGGATAAGCTTTCCAATATTCAATTTAAAGCAGATTTTAAAAGTAATTTATCATTTTATCTTTGGCTTTCCCTTTAAATTTCTTCAACCAAGCTTAGCCATAATTGGGAGGGTGTAGTTGGGGGGGTGCCTGTGTGTGTGTGTGTGTGTTCTAAATATACGTCTTTTTTCTCCCTGGATATTTTAGTAACTGATATAATTAACAACATTTTGTAATTTTAACAAGTATTCTTTCATAGACAACTCGATTTTTTTTAGTCATACTCACGTTGATCTTATTCAGTTGTTGCATACAAACCAAGGGAAAAGACTGGAACAAGTACTTCTTTTTAAAAAAATTTTTTTTATAATAGTTGATTTACAGTGTTCTGTCAATTTTTGCTGTACAGCAAAGTAACCTAGTTATACATATATATATGAATATGAATATATACGAATGAATATACATACATTATTTTTTCACATATATGTGAATATACATACATGTATATGTATGTATATATGAATATATACATTCCTTTTCACTTATATATGAATATATATATACATACATATATATGAATGAATAATATACATTCTTTTTTTCACATTATCCTCCATCACAAGTTATCAGATATAGTTCCTTGGGCTATGCAGCAGATGGAACAAGTACTTCTTTAAGAGGTAAGCAGAGGAAGAGGAAAATGATGGAACCAAGGTCAAAGAGCAAGTGCTAATTGGTTCAGAAGTGTCAACTCACCTTTGAAGAAACAAAATTGAAGTAATCATACCATTATAAGTAGGCAGATTATATCATCTATACTTTATAACAAAATTGTTATAACGTTTTTTATCAATTTGTTATATTTATAAATATAAATATATTATAAATAAATATATAATACATTTCTATAAATATATTATATACTAAATATATATTATAAATATATATATCTAAATATATATTTTTATTTATATATAATTTATATATACTTATAAATAAATTTATCAAAAATTTTTATAACATTATAACAAAATTGAGTAATCATACCATTATAAGTAGGCAGATTATGTCATCTATACTTAAAGTACATCTCTTGTTTCTTTGTTAAATATATGCATATGTAAATGTGGACAGGTATTGTTTACCACATAGCAGATAAATTAATATAGGGGTCCAGTTATTGTAAATGCAAAATAAGACAACTTAAGACAGATGAATGGATCAATTTTTTTTTTTTTTTAAATCTCTGACCTAATAGCTCTTTCTTTAGTGGCTCTCAGAAATGTTGATGGCCTGGGTGCTGTGACTCTCAGTAATTTAGGTTGAGCAGAAAAACAGGATAGGCTAAAATATGTGCAAAAATGATTTCATTCTTTTTATACTCAATACTTCTGGAATGGGGAGCGTTTGGTCGTTTGGCATGGTTTCATACCCTCGTTAAGGCCCCTCTGAAGCTGGTGGCAGCTTCTGCTTCTGTTTCCTGTGCTTCCGCTTGTGCCACTGCTTCCGCCAAAGCCGCCTCCTCTGCCACCCCCTCCTCCAACCCTCACTCTACTCTCCCCTTTCCTCTCTTTCTTATAGCCTTCCTCCCTTCCTCCTTCATTTTTAAACAACTTTATTGAGATATAATTCATATTCCATACAATTCACCCACTCAAAGCATAAAATTCAAGTGGTTTTAATGTATTCAAAGAGCTATCTAATCACAGAGCCATCACAACCAAATTTTAGAACATTTTATTAGCAGTCAATCCCCATTATCCCCTTTCTTTCCCCCTCACCCCCAGCACTAATCAACCTTTAATCTACTCTCTGTCTCTATTCATTTGCCTGGCCTGAAACTGTCCTATAATGAAATCGCATAGGTGTGGTCTTTCGTGACTGGCTTCCTTCACTTAGCATAACATTTTCAAAGTTTATCCACATAGCACATGTCTGCACTTCATACCTACCTTTTTATGACTGAATAATAAATATTCCATTGTGTAAATATGTCATATTTTGTTTATGTGCTCATGATTATTTGAGTTGCTTCCATTTTTTTAGGCTATTGCAGCTGATGTATTCACATTTGTGAACACTCATGTGTGAGTTTTAAGTGCTCATATATGTTCACTTCTCTTTGTTATATATGTAGGAGTGCAATTGTAGGGCCATGTGGTAATTCTACATTTAAATTTTGAGAACTGTTTTCCAATGGTGCTATGCCATTTTACATTCCCACCAGCAGTGTATGAGGGTTCTGACTTCTCCACATCCTTGCCATCTGGGTTTTCATATTAGCTTAAGTGTTTACCATTGCCTTCCACCTCTTCAAGTCTCCTATCACTTGTGAATATGATGTATAGCAGAGCTTCCTGGTATTCTAATGCACTGTGGTATGGTAACTGGTGTTATTGACATAGTCTCCAGCTGTAAGCATTGTTGTCTGTTTCCTGCTGTATACTGTTCAGATATTATTTTCAATTTGTACTGTGATGTGTAAAAAGTCAGGAAGCATTGTAAAGGGACGCAGAACCAACTTCTTTGGGGGAACTTTTTAGGCAACCAGGACTGGTTAGTATCTCTAAGATACCTCTTGATAATAGTAAATGTGGCAAATTTCAAGCCTATACCCAGACCAGAGACACGTAGAAAACCCCACTTGTCAGAACCAGTTTTGCAAACATGCAAAGGTCTGGTGTGCACTGATAACAACCAATGCTGGTATGCCCTCTGCAGAGCATACATCATTGTTATCTCTGTAATTATGGCTGGCTCAGTCCTCTGAGAATTAAGTCCTAAAGACCGAATCAGAATTAAATCTCGTCTTGGAAAGTGTTCAGTGGTCAGGTGGCTTTCACTCCTTCACTAGTGTAAAGAGCACTAGTTATAGTTGAAAGCCTTCATTGGCGTTGAGGTTATTATACTTAAGAGAAGCTTTTTCTCTCTGTTTTCTTTTATACCCTGCAAGAATCCTGACTCAGTGCAGTTCCTAAATGGAACAGTGCTTTGGGGACCTATGAAGAAGGCAGTCTGCAGGAATTGTTAATTATTTCTAAAAATAACTCCGGGAGACAGGCTAATGGTAATGACTGGGTTCTGGCACTTTATGGTTATAGCAACCACTTTTATATATTTTGATTTCCTCCCCTAATGCTTAATTATCTCCACGTGGGCATTATGATGGTGTGTCATTGAAAGTATTAAAAATTTAATTAATTGCCTGACAGTTATATCTTGTGGAAACTACAATAGTGGTAATGTTTTTACATTTTTAATTTTGGGTTCAAACAAACCTAACTAATCACAGAGCAACCACAAAATCTTAAAATTGCAAATTAGACACGATAAAGCCTAGTTACCAATTATAGATTTTAGTGTTTTTATATTCTATAGCAACAAACTTCCAAGTCTAAAAAAAAAAAGTCAACTAAAGCATTCGGTGTCTTTCTGATCTATAATGAATATTCTACTAAAAGATTTTAAGCTTTGTTATAAATATATGGCTGAAATCACAAATTTTTAAAAAAATGTATTCAGGCAAGGCAAATATTTAATTAAAACCATAGAAATTCAATATATTGAATGTCAGATGGTATAAAATTTTGTTAGTTTTCTGTAATAATCACTGCTTAGGCTGATTTATGGTGATTTTCTTTACTACATTATCATTGGCTCTTTACATGGATCTGGGATTATATGTAATAAGATGACTAGAGTTTACCATGTAATTAATCTGAAAATGAATAGATTTTTTAACTTAATTTTAATGGTCTTTTGACATTATAGAGCAACTCATCTAACTTGATTTTTAAAAAGGCAAGGAAAAGATTTTATATCATATTTTAGTATCGCTTTCTCTGTCATTTCAGATAAGACCAGATATCCAAATTCCTGATGACCTAGATGAAGATGAAGATGAAGAGGGTGATGAGAAGGACGTGGATCTTTCCATTCCTGGCTCTTGCTATCTCAAAGTGTTGTCACTCACTGCTCCTTTGGTTTTACCAGGTGACTCCTGTTTGGTGTCAAGGAAGCTAGCATTTTTCAGTGATTTTGCCTGATTAATTGTGCCTTCTTGTGTTGTGTACATATTGTAGCTTACTTTAATCTTAAGTATTTGTTTTCTGTGTCCTTTAGGGACTACTTGAGGTAGCACGGTGTTCAAAACATGCTGAAAAAATATTAAACTCAAATAAAGTAAACTGGATAACTAGTTTAAATAACCATTTTCACTGGAAAATTTAAACTCATTTCAAAAGTTAAATTTATTCTACAAGGCAAATTTATAGTGGGATTTTTAAGTCAATGATTCTAATGTTCTTTTCGCTTAGCTTATGTAAAAGAACACTAGAAACTTCAGAAATTTCCTGGGTAGTTTCATCAATATAAATTTATTCTTTCTTTAGAATTACTCTAAGGAAATTATGGTACCAATATTTGAGAGCTGTACATTAATTCTTTTAAAAAAATAGATTAAATTGTACGGTTATTGTCTTTTGATATAAAGCTTACAGGACCTTTACATTAAAAAATTATTCTAATTACATCCAATTATTCTAATTAGAATTATTCTATTTTAGTATTAGCCAACGTTTTCCCAGGCGTTTATCTCTTACCATCTGTCCCGATTCAATACTGAATGTTTATGGATATAAAATTTAATTTCTAAAAATTAAGTTCAATAAACACCAGTAATATCACCTTTATCTTCTCAGGCATAATCTCACTAGTCTGTAATGTTGGAAGTTTTTATCCTTGGTTTTATCCCACATGGAGATTCCTGAGGAATTCAGCCAAATATATATTAGTATTTATTACTAAACAAAGCTCCTGTCCCAAATCGCTATCTCCTTTCATTAGAGAAAACCGAAGGGTACAACTTAGACCAGGTCACCTTATATTTTCTCCTAATGCCCAGAACAAGCCTTTAAGACTTGTTCTCTATTCCTTTCGTCTATTTGTCACCACTTCCTCCCTCCAGACTCTTTAGAGTCTAGGACCTCCCCTACAGTTAATAGTGAGTCCAAAGAAGGAAAAACCTTCTGTTATCCAGAGTTCCTCCTGTATCCCCAAATAACCTTAGCGTTGAAAGTCCTTTTGTCACTTGAAACTAACACAACATTGTAAATTAAATATACTTTCAATAAAAGAAAACTCCCCTTGGGCTTTTTGAAAATGACCTTCTCTTTTACATGGATCCTCATCCCTATTTTGTATCAGAAACAGGAGAAGCGGGAAGATATTTGTTGCCTAGGTACTATTGTTCTGTCTGCTTAATATGTGCAGTGCCATGGTTGCTGTTAACTGGCTCTTCTACATTGTTTGTACTTGATGGTTACTAGTGTCTTTCTCTGAGAAAGAAGGAGAGGATTTGAGATCAATAACTCTATCTCTTTGGAAAAATTCAATCATTAGAGTCAGATGGGGTGATATAGAATCTCTATGAGTATGGCAAACCATGTCACTGAAACTGACAGCATGTATGACTTGAACCTAGCCAGAACACATGTGCCAGGACTTGAACCCAGTCAAAACACAGATTGGGACTTGAACCCACAGTTTTAAATTAGAGTCATTCACCCGGTATCTGGACTTACTGAGGTTCAGGTTCTTTGTATCTCAGCGCAGAAGGAATTCAGCGAGAGACAAAGTGATAAGCAAGAAATAGATTTATTAAGATAGGATGCTTGTGAGAGATGCAAGTAGGCAGGTAAGGAGGCTCTGCCCTGAGAATTAGGTGGGCTACAGTTTTATAATCCAAGGGGAGTGGGGGTGGGGAAAGACCGCCTCTTCCTCTTTCTTTGAGTAGTAGCTCCTCGGTTTCCAGTAAGAGAGTATTTGACACTATAAGGTCAAACTAGGACTCTCATGATACTTATTCACATCAGCAGAAGGGTGGTCCCTAAACTTATGCCCTTGGTCTAAACCTGAATGCAGGCCTCACTCCATCCCAAGGATCTGAGTCATATCTCGAGCCTCCACTAGTCAAGCAAGTCTGCCTCGTTCTGATGGCTTTCTTGAGCAATTATTAACTTACAGTTATCTCACAGTTATCTCCCTGGTTTTGCCTATGTATGGTCCCTTAGTTGCATGTCTACAACTAGCTGGGCAACTATCCTACTCCAACCCTATCATCACCATGAGGAAAGTTCTGCATTTTTTTGTGCCTATCTTTCTTGCTATTACTGGAAAATTCAAGAAAGAACCAGGAAAAAGTGCCAGCCTTAGGAATGTAAATGGTACAGGGTGGATGATATTGTGAAGTAAGTTTGGCACTTGCCATCAGCCTCTACATGGAGTAAAACATAAGCCACTGCAACTGCTGACCTGCAGCACCCCCTGAGCAGAGCTCAGGGTGGAGACCAGGAGTGAGGCACTGGTGCTCTGGGAAAAGAACAGGTCTTTAGACAGTCAGATATTTTTAGGAAAAGATCTTATGAGCCCAATCCTTATATCTCTTCATATCTAGGAAAACACTAAAATCCTTCAATGATAACTGATGTCTGTGACTAGTAGCTATCTTCAGGAGACCAGTAGCAAACTTCTATAAAATGTGTGCATGGCTGCATGCACCTCACCCTTCACCTTTATCACTTATACCTTGATATTTCCCCTTTCCTCTTTGGGGCAGTATTTCAAAGCTATCTGAAATACTGCCTCCTGGGCCATAGTAAGTGGACAAAACAAAAGATGTCAAGGTCATCTGTGAGAACAGCCACTTCCATGGGTGTGCCAGTGAGCCCTGAGGGAACTCAGGAAAGAAACAAAGAAGACTGGTCCATATCTGAGGTGCATATCAAAGGAGTGATTCCAGTAAGCCCAGACCCTTACATCTCCCCGTAGAAACTGGTTTTCTGTAAATCTTTTTCTGTAAATCTGGTTATCTGAAAACCTTTTGTTCCTACTACCTTCCCTTTGTTGCAAAAACTCATATATCCTAGCTCCCCCATCACCTCCTCAGAGCAGTTTCTCAGGGCTACCTAATTTCACCCCAAATCAAACTTAACTCTCAACTTTTGGGTTGCACATTTTTTCCAAGTTGACAGTACATATTAGGCCTCTAGTTACAGCAGGCAGAAAACTGAATTGCACTGAATGTCAGTGAATCCTGGCCATTTTCTCCTCTTATTTCCTTTCAAGTAAATACAAAAGCAGTTGCAAAGTAAATCCAGTAATTTGCATTATTTTAAATAGGAATGTTACTGGTATAGATGTAAAAGATTTTTAAAATTTTTAAATAATTTTAGACTTATAAGAAGTTACAAAAATAGTTTAGGGAGTTTTACCCAGCTATTCCCATTGATAACATCTCACATAACCTTAATTCATTATTAAACCAGAAAATTCACATTAGTACAATACTGTTAAATTGTAAGAAATTGGTTTAGCACGGAAAGAGGGGAGAAAGAAACGAGCAGGGGATACATGCAAAAGGCAGCGATCATGATTTATTGGAGAATTTGGCTCCCGGGTGAGGTTCCGTGACTCTCCGGCATGGAGTCAGGCATGGAGTCAGGGAAGTCGCGCCCGGTTTGTGAGCGCGGGGGTTTTTAAGCCTTGTTGGTTCCAGGTCTGGATCCGGGTAGTGCCTTTGCCAAATTAGGCAAGGGACCACCGTGTCCCTAGGTGATTGGTCGGGGGTAGGCGTTTGGGGGCTTTCCGGGTAGGTGTGGCTTCGATTGTCAGTTGGCGTGGGTGGGGCTGGCGGCCTATCTTCCCGCGCAGGCTTGTCCGTTCCTCATGGGGTCTGTTTGAAATGAGGGGTCGCTTTGCCATTTGGGGGGCCACTACCCATCCCCGCCAGCCTAACATAAATAAACTATAGACACTGAGATTTCACCAGGTTTTTTTTTTTTTTTTCATACAGTATGTAAGCTTTGGATGTTAGCTCCTTTTTTTTTTTCCACTCAACATAATGTCTGAGATTCATCCAGATCTTTTCGTGTATCAGTTGCGTATTCTTTTTTTATCGCACAATAGTATTCCATTATAAGATGTATCTCAATTTGTTTATCCACTCACTTGTTGAAGGACATTTGGTCTGTTTTAGAAATTTATATCTAATACTCTGTCTCCTGCAAATTTTCAGCTCTTTTCAAATCCTCACCTGGTCATCTAGAAGGAAGAGACTAAGGCAAGGTTCAAAGACAGTGGGGAAAAAAATCCTAGAGGTGCTAGCTTGGTGGCTGTGGGCAGATAGAGCTCTTCATATCAGCTGCAGTCACAGTATTTTACTTTCATCTAAACTATTTTAAGGGCTGGAATTATTTGAGAATCCTTAGTTCTCTGAAGAGATAAGTTTTCAATCCTGGGTTAGTGTATATGCAGATGTGTATTTATCTCGACATGTATCAGCTTTTATCAGAGTAGGTTGCTTTTCAGAGAAAGCATGAAATTCTGTCCTCACAAATAAATGATTCTTAGGTACATTTTGAGAAGTCTGTGCTCCTCCTCAGTTTGAAGCCAGTCATACATGCATGTGCATGTGCATACAGAAATTGAAATATATGACATGCAGTTGGATGTTACTCATATTTTTCATTTAGATGATATATTGATCAGGGTCTTCACAGCAAATTCAGAGGGCGTAATTCAGAGTTTAATAAAGGGACTGCTTAAGGGTGTGTGGTCAAGGTTAAAGAAAATTCATAGGCGATGGTAAGTCAGCTCAGAATGGTTAACTTCTTAAACCTGAAGAGATAGGGGAAGTAGCAGTTAGGAGAATATGAGAGAGCATCTGTGTCATAAATAGGCTGCCTCAGTAGAGCCAGGGCTTTCAAAAGAGGGATGCAGACAACCTGGAGCAATCCTGCAGGAGGGTATCTGGGGAGTACATGCCCTGACCTCGGTTTTTTTAATCCTCTGATCTCCTGATGTTTTCCACTGGATGAAGCCAACGAAAATCCAGAGGACAAGGGAGTCTAGTAATGCAGTTGTGAAAGGTTATTCTTCTAGGGCACTTGGCAGGGTTGAAAGGATGGATCTGCGGGGTAAATGGAAAACTTCCTATGTAGGTATTCTCTAGACTTTGAATGGAGAAGCTTGGTTGCACCTAGGAAGGTTCTGTATAGGAATGATGTTTCAGTGAGTACTTACTGCCTTTAATTTAATCATAGTTATTTAAAGGAGACTTAGATCTATTCCAAATGAAATTCCAATTTTGGTAGGTGAACTTTTGCTTTTTGTTCCTATAGTAAGAGGCACATGTAATGGTCTCTTTTTTTGTTTGTTTTCCACACAATGTGTTTAGCTTTAGTTTTTTGTTGCTTTCGTTTCTGCATTGGGCAACCTCTAGTGGTCCCTAAGCAGATAGCACTTGGATGTAAACCTAATGTGTTGTCAGGTGTTTTGTTTGGATATTGTATTGTCTCCTGACCCCACATTACTGTATTATCTTACAATAAATAAAGATGACACACCATGAAGATCATGGGCTTAACTAGAAAGAACACCAGCAAAGGAATAATGAGTTAATTTTTTAAAATAAGTCTACCGATGTTACCAGAGAATGATGGAGTCATGAAAAGCCTCTCTAAAATTACCTAAATGACAAGGAGCCCGTTATATGGAGAAAAGGAATTACTGTGTTCCAGGTGGAAGGAATAGCAAGTACAGTGCCCTTGATTTAGATAGGAACTTTATGTTATTGAGAAGTGGAAAAAAGACCAAATGGGTGCATGCCTTTAACATAGCCAGAAAGGAAGGAGGATGATAGAAATGAGTTCATGCCGCGTCCAGCGCTGCAGGGAAACAGGGAATCCTGGAAGAGGGATGTCGTGGTATAACAAAACATGCAAGACTCTTTTACATTTAGAAAATGGGGGACCGGGATGGGGGGGCACTCTGTTCCACAGAACAAAGGCCCTGGGCTTTAGCTTTTATTAAGGAAGGTGCCGTGCGTATATAGATAAGTGAGCAGGAGCAGGCATAGGCAATGACAAAGCTACCTCTTAGTGAATAATAAAGGAAATTGTTAGCACTGGTGCATACCTCTAGGGCACAGTGCAGCTGCTTATAGAATAGCGTAGTTTATGCATAATGTCTTTGTAGGAGACCCTGTACTTTAGAACTCTGCGTCAGCACATATTTGCCTTCTGCAGAGTTCAGCTGTTCAGTGGTCTCCAACAAGGTCAGAGGGAGAGTCAAGGACTAGATCATAGAAAGCCTTAATCATTGTCAGAAGTCCTGATGTTATTCTATGCACAGTAAAAAAAAAAAAAAAAAAAAAACACTGGGAGATATGGGAGGGGATGACAAAATGCTGGCTTTTGGGTAGAGGATGGATTGTAGGAGTGGTCACAAGGAGAAGAAACCAAGAAACTAGTTTTTAAATTTGTCCCACATGAGGAAGTGAGAAGATAATGACTAGGCAAGGAAAGTGAAAATGGAGAGAAATGTTTGGATTTGAGAACTGTTTTTAAAAGTAGATCTAAAAGGACTCGCTCATGAATTATATATAAGAAGTGTGTGAAAGAGAGGAATTAAGAATGACTGTTTTTCAGACTTCCCATTGTGGCTCAGCGGAAACAAATCTGACTAGTATCCCTGAGGTTGTGGGTTCTATCCCTGGCCTCACTCAGTGGGTTAAGGATCCAGCGTTGAGGTGAGCTGTGGTGTAGGCTGCAGATGCAGCTTGACCTGGCATTGCTGTGGCTATGGTGTAGGCTGGCGGCTGTAGCCCCATTCAACCCCTGGCCTAGGAACCTCCATATGCCATGGGTGCGGACCTTAAAAAAAGGAATGACTGGTTTTAAAGCTTGAGTAAGTGGGTGCCACGTTCTGATTTGGGCAAGATTAAGAAAGAAATGGGTATCGAGAGTTCTTTTTTTACTTTGTGAAATTTTGCCTGAAATATAGCTAAGTTGGCGTGTGTGTATATATGTATACACACAAACCCTCATATGTTAAGAATTAGGAAGTTCACTTAATGGCTCAGCAGAAATGAACTCAACTAGTATCCATGAGAATGCAGGTTCAATCCCTGGCCCCACTCAGTGGGTTAAGGATCTGGCATTGATGTGACCTGTGGTGTAGGTTACAGATGCTGCTCAGATTCCATGTTGCTGCGGCTGTAGCATAGGCTGGCAGCTGCAGCTCCAATTCGACCCCTAGCCTGGGAACTTCCATTTGCTGCATGTGGAGCCCTAAAAAGCAAAAACAAAATAAAATTTAAAAGAAGAATGAATCTCTTCTAGTCTGCCATATTTACTCTATTTTTTTTTAATCTCCTTTTATCTTTTTCAGCTTTGGAGGAATTTTTTACATCACTTGTGAAACAAGAAATGGTGAATATGCCCCGTGGGATATATCACTCTGCATTAAAAGGAGGTGCCCGCTTAGACCAAGGAAAGACTGTAGCAGGAATCCCCAATTTTATGTTGAAAATGTATGAAACAAATAAGCAACCTGGTTTGAAACCTGGCCTTGCAGGTAAGCATAATACAGGTTTTTATCAAGGTACAGGTTTTTAATGTAATGATTTGTTTCTCTTCCAAGGAGGATATAATAGGGCATGGAAAGGCATTGCTGCTGCTACTAACATCTAGATATAGCTGGATACATTATACAATAAATCACATTGTAAAGTCATCAGAGAACTGTAGGAGCAAAGACACATGCAATAAAACAAAAAAATACATAGATTGGAATTAGAGAATGGGTAGAACATTTTAGGTTTTTCCCTGTGGACCTTTCCCCACTCCCAGCTGCCAGCCCCTAAGGGATATTCACTGATTCTGGTTGTGGATTGGGATTGAGTATTGGCCCAGGAAAATGCTTGTTGGAGAACAGAGAAACCAGTGAAGTTTTTAGTGGGCTCATGGGACTAGAGTAATGTGATGATTAATTAATTTTTCATCTTGATTGGGCTAAGTGATGCTCAGATAACTGGTAAATGTTATTTCTGAGTGTGTCTGAGAGTGTGTTTCCAAAAGAGCTTAGTATTTGAATCAATAGACTGTGTAAAAGAAGATCATCCTGAGCAGTGCAAGTGGGAATCCTCCAAGCCACTGAAAGCCTGAATAGAACAAAATGGTAGAGGAAGGGGGAATTTGCTCTTTGACTGAGCTGAGAAATCCATCTTTTCCTGCCTTTGGACTTTCGTCATTCTGGTTCTCAGGCCTTCTGATTCAAACTGAATTACGACACTGGCTTTCCTTGTTTTCCACTTTGCAGATCATAGGACTTAGCAGCCTCCATAATCTTATGAGCCAGTTCCCCTAATAAATCTCCTCTTGCTTATCCGTATGTCTGCATCTATATAAATATCCTGTTGGTTCTGTTTCTCTGAAGATACTAATAGAGGTGACGAACTGGAGATTTTCCTCATAAGATATTTGGTGAATTTTGAGTTTGCACTGAAAGTTAAAGAACTAGGCTGATGCTTCTAAGAGGCAGTGAAATCTCGAATCTTGTGATGCTTAGGAAACAAAGACTGGCTAGGAGAATGGGCCTGAAAGCCAAGCAGACAGTAATGAATTGATACTGAAGATCTAGAGTTCTTTTCACCTGGATTCAGTTACTAATTTTGGCCTCAGCTAATGACTGAAATTCAGGCTTGACCTTAGTAAGAGGCTGGTGCAGGAGGAAGAGAAACCAACAGAGACCTTGACATTTATGTGGTAGCCTGAGTGACAAATCTAGGGACTTGAGGGACTTTGAACACACAGCCTCTTTATCCCTTAAGATGTCTGTCAAATTTTGAAGCTTTATGGGATGGGAAGTTAAAGGCTAACCTCTGAGGACAAATCTGAACCTCCTATAATATCTCTGTTTTGAGGAGTCAGAGACCAATTAGACTGTCATTTGAAAATCTTAAGGAGGCATGCCTTACGAACAGGGTTGAACCAGAGGCAGACTAAGATTTACCAAAGTTCTAATCAAGCATAACTCATTTAAAACCCTGATTCAGTTGATATGATCATCCTTCACTCTGCCTATCAGAGAAAATCCTCTCTGATAAAAAATTACATCATTTAAAATATCTGTGGTTCTTTCATATACTCTCCAGTGTATAATGAAAAGGTGCTAGACATATGAGAAAGGAGGAAGCTAGAAATGAAGGGGACATTTCATGGAAATAAGTCACTCCATTAGGAAAATATCACTAATCAGTGTACACGAAATAACAGAATTTCAAAATATGTGACAAAAATTAACAGAATTTATAAAATAGACAAATTCACAATAATAGTGAGAAACTAAAACACTTTTTTCAATGGCTTGATGAACAAGCAGACAAAAAAAATCAAGCTTACAAAATATTTGAACAATACTCTGAACAAATTTACTTAAGAGGCATATGGAACATTGTATCTTACAAAGATAGAATTTGTACATTTTTTAACTGTACATTGAAACTTATCAAAATGGTCACATAGCAGATCATAAACTTCAACAAACTTCAAAATATTGAAGTCATTGAATCTGTCCTCTGATAATAATGAGATTAAGCTAAAACTGAATAACAAAAAGTTAACTAGAAGCCTGGAAATGGAACAGTATACTTATAAACCATGTATCAAAGAAAATCAAAATAGAAATCAAAAAATATTTTGAACTGAATGATAATGAAAATAAGCCGCATTACAACTTGTGGGATGTGCCTAAAACAGGGTTAGTGGGAAATTTATACCTTTAATGCATATATTGAAAAAAGAAGAGAGGAAAACAATCATAATTTAAGCTTCTATTTCAAGAAACTTGGAAAGGAACAGCAAGTTAAACTTAAATGATAAAGGAAGATAAATAAAGATAATAAAAATTAATATAATAGAAAACAAAACAAAGAAGATTAGCCAAGTGAAAAGCTGATTCTTTGCAAAGTTTAACAAAATTGATAAAGCATTGTAAGTCTGGACAAAAAATGGAGAAATATAGATTACCTATAGCAGGAACAACGAGACACCACTTAAGACCCTACAGCATTCAAAAAGTAAAGGAATATTCTGAAAAACTTTTAGCTGGTGAATTTTACAATTTAGATGAAATATAGTCACTCATCAAAATATAAAACTGCAAAAATGACAGGAGGTGAAATAGACTATATGAGTAGTTTGGTATGTATTAAAGAAATTGAATCTATAACATCCTTCCCACAAAGAAAATCATAGGTGCAAATGGTTTCCTTGGTTGCCTTCCTTTCAGAAAAATTAAGGGAGCAATAACAGTGGTCTTTATACACTCTAACAGATAATGGGGAAAAAAAATCAACGTTCCTGATGAGGTCAGCATAATCTTGATACAAAGTACAAGAAGGGAATATTACAAGCCAGTCTCTTCCATGAACATAGTTGTAAAAATCTCCCCAAGATATGTTATAAAATTGAATTCAGCAGTGCTTACATAGGATAATACATAATATCTAAGTGGAGTTAATTTAATGTTTGAAAATCAATATCATTTATTACATTAATAGAAAAAGACAGTACAATCTTTAGATAACCTCAATAGACGCAGAAAAAAACTTTTAAGAATTTAGTTCCCATTCATGATACAAAAAATCTCTCATTAAGCTCTGAATAGAAGTAAACTTCTTTTATTCTGATAAAAAAAATCTGCAAAGCCTTCTTTGTACTTAATGCTAAAATAATGAAACCTTCACTCCTTGAGATTGGGAAAAAGGTGTGAGTGCTTATTACCACCACTGTTATTCAGTATTCTAATGGAGGCCATAGCTAGTGTAATGAGCCAATAAAAAGAAATAAAAGTCATAAGGATTAGAAAGGAAGAAATGAAATAGTCAATACTTGTAGATGACATGATTATATACACAGAAAGTCCAAAATAATCTACAGACTAAAATTATTGAATGAATTCAGCAAGATTACTGCATGCAAAGATCAAAATGTAAAAGTTAATTATATATTTTATATACCATAACAAATAAAAAATGAAATTTAAAAGTTATGCCATTTATACTGGTACCAAAAAATATCAAGTACCCAGAATAAATTTAGCAAGAAGTATAAAAAACCCTTATACTATAACCTACAAAATATTTTGGAGAAAAATTAAAGAAATTCTAATATATGAGGTGATATACAGTGTTTATGGACTGGAAGACTCCATGTTGTAAAAATGTTAATTCTCTTCAAGTTAATATATAGGTTCAGTGCAATCCCAGTCAGTATCCCAGTAGCTTTTTGGAAATTCACAGGCCGATTCTAAAATTTGTGTGGAACAAAAGACCTAGAATAGCCAAGGTAATATTGAAGCATAAAAACCAAATAGGAAGCTATGTATTACCAGATATCATATTTTATTTTTTTTCTTTTCATTTTTATTTTATTTTTTTTTTACTTTTGCATTATAGCTGGTTTACAGATTTTTGTCAGATTTTCCAACTGCACCGTGTGGTGACCCGATTACATGTACATATATGGATTTGTCACATGTAATTAGATATAGCTCCCCGTGCAATACAGTTGGAGCTCCTTGCTATTCCATCATTAAAGCACTAGTTATCACCATTCCCTCCCCCCTCCCCCACCCCTCCCCCGCCCCCTTAGCAACCACAAGTCTGCTCCCCAAGTTCGTGATTTTCTTTTCTGTTGAGATGTTCATTTGTGCAGTGTTTTAGACTCCAGTTATAAGAGATTTCATATGACCAGATATCATATTTTAAAGCTACAGTAATTGACAGTGTGGTATTGGTACAAGGATAGACAGACTGCCCGATGGTAGATGATAGAGTGTCCAGAAACAGACCCACATTCACAAGGTCACCATATTTGTTACAGAAGTGACACTTCAGTGCTGTACAGAAAAGAAAGGCTCTTTTCAACAAATGATCCTATAATTAAAAGCTCTAGTTTTTGAAAAAATAACAAATTATATTAAAATCAAGAACATGTGTTAATTGAGATATACTATTAGAGTGAAAAGGTAAGGCACAGAGTGCAAGAAGGTATTTATACATATATTTCTGATAAGGGATTCATATCTAGAATATATAAAGAATTTTTACAAATCAGTAGGAACAAGACACTCAACTGAAAAGGGGATAAAAGAATTGAACTTACCCTTCCAAAAGAGGGTTTTCTTTTTGAATGTCAAATGTCCAGTGAACAAATGAGTAGATGGGCAATTTCATTAGTCATTAGAGAAATGTGAATTAAAATCGCATTTAAGATACCATGACATGTGTAACTGAATGGCCAAAATAAATAAAAATGGAAAATAGAAAGTACTGATAAACATGTGAAGCAGCCAGAACTGCTGCTGGGAATGTAAGTTAGTACAGCCACTTTGGCAAATTGATACTGAATAAATTCATACCCTGTTATCTAACTATTTCATTCTTAGGAATAAAACCAGATCAAGTCACCAATAGATATATAATGTTCATAGCAGCATTATTTGAGTAGCCCTAAACTTGGAAGCTGTCTAAATGCCTATTGACAGTAAATTGGAAAAATAAATTGTGGTATGTTCACATGCTGGAGTATGATTCAGTAATGACAGTGCATATAGTACAACTGCTTATAACAATGTGAATGATTCTCATGATTATGTTAAGTGAAGGAAGCCAGATATAAAAGTATGTATACAGCCTGATCGCAATTATTAAGTACCAAAGTAGGCAAAGTGTTGTTAGAAAGTTATTACCACTGGGATGGGGTCGAGGGTGGATGTGACTGGAAGGAGACATGAAGAAGGGCTTGTAGGATGTTAACAGCGTTTTGTGCTTGATCTGGGTGCTGATCACACATGTTCAGTGCGTGAAAATCCATTGAGCCATGTGCTTATTATATGTGCACTTTTCTCTATTCAGGAAAAGATATTTTAAAATGTAATTATATCTATTTTAAATTATCCTAGTCCTTAAATATGTCTTCTCGTTGGCTCAAAATTACCCAAATGGTTTCCAAGACTACCCTAACTCATACTGTAGCATTTGGCTGCCTGCCTTTACTTTTTGATTGACACTGAGGGCCAGCTGATGCTGGAAGTTCAATTTAGTTGACCAGACTAGAAAGGACTGGAAGATGGTTTAGAGAAGGAGGAAGGAGGGGAAAAGGGAGAGTGAATGTATATGAGTGCAGGTGTGAAGGAAAACTCCTCTGCTTGTTGGTAGAGGAGGAACAGACATTATCCAGAGTTCGCAAAGACTGACATGTGCAAGCATTTCTCTTTAACTGAAACTTATTTTTTAGGAAAAGCTTAATAGAATCTCCAGAAGTAACACTTCACAAAATTTAAAATGAGACATGATTCGTAGGTTTTCTCATTTATTTACAAATGAATAAGGCTTGTAAATAAATGATCATTTCAGTATGGTAACTTCGTATATCTCTTTTTTTTCTTTCCTGACACCAACAGTTAAAAATCATAATTTGCTTAGAAAACTCTTTTAATTTATAACTCTCCCTATCCAGATTGACTGAATATGAATGGCTGAGAACATAATTAATGAAGCTTTTTTTTTTAAGGTGGTATGTTATTTTGTTATGATATATCAACGTATCAGAGTAAGGATGGCAAACCATTGAATCGACTGATGGCCAGTAGAGGGAGAAGCTTCAAGCAGACCTCACTCGCTTTAGTGCATGAGGTAGGTGCCTTCCTTCTACAACAGGTTCTTCTTACTTGTATATGCTTTGAGATTTCCCTCCTTTGCTTTATGCTCATGAAATTTTGTGTGCGTTTGGAAATTATTTTTCTCTTAATCATAATTAATGTTAAATGGCTTTTAAAGACAACAAAAATAGTTGATTCAACTGAATACATAATATTTTGATTTTTCAAAGAAACTGGCATGCTTCCCCTATTGCCAAGCCTATTAGGGATTAGTACCTAGGAATTTGGTTTATTTCATCAATGTTTGACTGCCATTGTTCAGAATAAATACCAATTTATTATTTAAAGAAATAATCCTGTCTATTTCTTAATTGTAATCCTTTGAAAGTATGTAGAGCTCCAGTGTTTTTTATATTTTGTGAATTTTAGAAATTAACAGTAAATAGTAGTGTTTAGGGAGAAAAATCCTTTGATTTTTATGTTTATTTTACTTTTCTTTTAGGTGCCCTTTAAAAATAAACTAATGTGTTGCCATTAGGTGATTTGCTTGAAATCCGATCATTGCAAATCAAAGCAATACCAGAGGGAAGAGGGAAGTTGGAAAGCACTTGGGAAATTTGTATTTTTGTTGTTTTTTAAAATTTTAGGAGAGTTATTCATTTAGGTATATATAAATTAAAATGTATAAATGAATAAAAAATCACAGTAGAGTCTTATTTTATATAATTTAGACTTGTTACATACCAGTTATAAATGAAGGTATATAAATTGTAAAAATTTTAAAGTATTTGAGGTAAAAATAATTAGTGCTTCTATAATATGTTTGCATTAAATCTTATATTGATGTGTAATTTTTATTTATTTATTTATTTATTTATTTATTTATTTTGGCTTTTCTATAATGATTTTTATTTTCCCGTTATAGCTGGTTTACAATGTTCTGTCGATGCATAATTTTTAAATCTTTGTATCACCAATTTTGTTTGATTATATTCCATATCATACCAGTTGCCGTCGATTAGCATAGCCAGATTCTAGAGACCCATTTCTGGGAGCTCCCTTCTGGCCCAGCAGGTTAAGGATCTGGCATTGTGACTGCTATGGCAAGAGGTCAGTCCCTGGCCTGGAAACCTCTATGCCATTGGTGTGACCAAAAAAAAAAAACCCCACCCATTTCTATCCTATGGTACACATATATTTAATATATTTAATTATAATTGAAGTTATGTAAATATTTGGTTCAGAACCTTTTTTGTCTAATAGAGTATCTTTATTTAGCTAAGGAGGGAAGAAAGATCTGGGGAGAGCAGTGTTTCTCTGGGAAGAAGAGAGTTTTAATTCCGCGAAAGAGGGAAGAACATAGGTAATTTATATATTTGTTTTCCCTAGCATCTTAGTGGGTATGGAGAAGAGCGATTTTGTACATTTTTGTGTGTTTTTAAAATGTGCACTTAGGTGGATAACCAAAGTGTTAAGTATTACAGAAAGCCTGATTTTAAAAGTCACCATCAGAATAGGAACAAGAAAGAGTGTTAATGTGCGATAGTGGAAAACATCTGATAAATTCAGCAAATGGTGTGAGAACTTATGAGGTATGCCTAAGATATTAACAGAGGAAATGCCTGGGTTACAATGATTGTTGCTTGTTTTATAGAATGCCTAGAAAATTTTAAAGAAATGAGAAAAGATCATTATTATTTTAATAGTCAGTTGGAAGACAGAATTCTGCCAAATCTATGGTAGGATTTTAGTTTGGATTCATCTTCTGACTACTATAATTCATTTTTCAAAAATGTGTAGAAAAAGAATGAGCCATGCAGTTTCTCAGACTATCTAACAACAAATAGTAAGAAATTTAGGAGCTAGGTAATAAGAATAACAATTGTAATAATAACAGCTCATAACCAGCAGGGGCACTTTAAAATTTGCTATACATATATTAATCCGTTTAATCTCTATATTAGTACTGTGCAGTTGGTACTGTTGATGTGCATGACAAACAAAAGTAGAAGAGCCTGGAAATTGAACCCAGGCAGTGTGACTCCACAGTCCTTAAACTACCATGTACCATCCCAGGTTAAGCAGAGAACATTTTAAAAACACTTTTGTTTTTTTCCAGAATGTGAAAGTAGTTTCTAACTCTTATCTGGCCTTTCTTTGGTTGCAGTCTACTAGGTATTTTTCCAGCTGAAGGTTCTTCAGACTCTGCTTTGGTTCCTGTCACTGCTTTGTTCTGATTCTTTTTATTTCTAAAAATCCTGTCATGAGAGTTTCAGTCTGTTTATTAATTTACTCATTGATGGACTTTTGGGTTGTTTCCAGTTTTTCCAGATTATGACTAAAGCTGCTATAAACATTATCAAACAGGTGTATTTTGGACATCTGTTTTCATTTCTTTTAAGTAAATAAATATTTAGCACAATCACTAGGTCATATGGTAAGTGAATATGAGAAACTACCTAACTGTTTTTCTAGTGACTAACCAGTTTTGAATACCTACCAGCAATGTAGGGGAGTTCTGGTTGCTGTGCCTCCTTGCCAGTGCTCAACCTGGTCAGTTTTTTAAATTTAGCCATTCTCGTAGTGGTTAGTGTTTTCCCTTTTGTGGTTTTTAATTTATATTTTTGTTTTGTTTTTTGCCTTTTTAGGGCCACACCCATGGCATAAGGAAATTCCCAGGCTAGGGGTCATAATTGGAGCTGCAGCTGCTGGCCTACACCACAGCCACAGCAACATGGAATTCGAGGCGCGTCTGCTACCTACTCCACAGCTCATGGCAATGCCAGCTCCTTAACCCACTGAGCGAGACCAGGGGTACTAGTTGGGTTCATTAACTGGGAACTCCAAGTTTATCATTTTTGAATGGCTACTGATATTGACTATCTTTTCATGTATTTATTCGCCATTCGTATCTTTTCTTCCATGAAGTGTCCTATTCTTTTGCCCATTGTTAAGTTAGATTTGTGTTTTCAAATGAGTTGTTTATATATTCTGGGTATAAAATTCTTGTTAGAAATGTGTTTTGCAAATGTTTTTACCTACTCTATAACTTGTCTTTTCATTTCCTTAATAGTATCTTTTGAAGAGCGGATCTTTAGTTTTGAAGAGTTCGAGTTATCACTTTTTTCTTTTTATGGTTCTTGATTTTGTCTTACTGAAAGTCAAAGATTTTGTTTTCTTTTTTCTCCCATATTCTTTTTTTATTTTTTAAAAAATGAGATATAATTTGTATGCCTTCAAATTCCCTCATTTAATGTGTGCAGTTCAGTAGTTTATCATATTTTGTGTAATCATCACCACAGTCAATGATAGAATATTTTCAATTACACCAAAAAGAAACTCTATCCATTAGCAGTCTCCGTTTTCTTCATATCCCAGTCTTCAGCAACTTAAATTCACTTTCTCTCTGTATAGATGTGCCTGTTTTAGATATTTTTTTTATTAAATGGAATCATGCAATATGTGAGGGGAGGGTTGTCTGGCTTTTTGTAGCTTAGTATAATATTTTCGAGATTTATATGTACTATAGTATGTATCAGTAGTTCATTCCTTTTTACAGCTGAATAATATTCTGTTTTATGAGCATATCATAGTTTATCCATTAACCACTTGATGGATCTCCTGAGTTTTCTTGTAGAAGTTTTAACTATAAGATTTACATTTTAGCCTTTGATTTGAGTTAATTTTTCATCAGATGTCAACTATATTTGTTTAATATACCATCCTTTCTTCACCTGGACACCTTTGTTGAAAATCATTTGTCCATGTATGTGTGGTACTCAGTTTTGTTCCCTGATCTATATGTGTATACTCCTATCAAAATTACAGATTTAAATTACTGTTGATTTATAATAAGTCTTGAAATTAAGTAATATGAATCTTCCAATTTTGTTTTTAAATTTGGCTTTTTTTTTGCTTTTTCATATAAATGTTAAATCAGCTTTGGGAAACTACAAAAAAGCCTGTTGTAAGTTTGATTAGAAATGCCTTGAATCTGTAGATTAATTTGAGAGAGAACTGACATCTTCATGAGTTTTTCAACCCATATACAAGATATATCTTTTTTTTTTGTCTTTTTGTCTTTTTTTTAGGGCCGCACCCATGGCATATGGAGGCTCCCAGGCTAGGGGTCTAATCAGAGCTATAGCTGCCAGCCTATACCACAATCACAGCAACGAGCCATGTCTGCGACCTACACCACAACTCAGGGCAACACCGGATCCTTGACCCACTGAACAAGGCCAGGGATCCAACCCGTAATCTCATGGTTCCTAGTTGGATTTGTTTCTGCTGAGCCACGATGGGAACTCCAAGATATCTCTTTCCATTGTCAATGTTATGTTGTTCTCTTATTACTAATCTTATACATATTTTATTAAATCTAATAAGTATTGCATATCCCTAAGTATTTTTATGTTAGTGCAATTAGACTTTTTTGGTTTGTCTTAATTTCCAACTACACATTGCTAGTATATACGTATATAATTGGGGTTTTTCCATGGCCTTACTAAACCCACTGATATATTCTTGTAGCTTTTTGTAGATTCTTTTTGTTTTTCATTGCAATGCTGTGTATGAGTAGAGATTGTCTTGATTTTTTTCTTTCTGATCTGAATGCCTTTCTTTTTTTTTCTTGCCTCATTGCACATGGCCCTCTAGCATGGTTTTGAATAAGAGTAGCAAGAGCAGTCATTCTTACCTTGTTCACAATCTTGGGGGAAGGCATTCAGTTTCTTAATATTAAATATGATGTTATACTTGCTGAGGGTTTTTATTACAAATAGATGTTGAATTTTGTCAAATTATTTTCAACATTTATTGAAATGATTATACTTTTTCAGTTTGTTAAATATGATGAATTATTTTGATTGATTTTCTAATGGGAACCAAATCTGCATTCCTGGGATAAACTCCACTTGATTATAATATAGTATCTTATTTATATATTGCTGAATTTGATTTGCTAATAATATTTTGTTAAGGGTTTTTTTGGGTCTGTGTGCCTAAGAGATACTGTTCTGTAGTTTCCTTGTAATATCTTTGCCTGATATGTTCTCATTATAAATAAATAATTTTTCCTTAACGGTTGGTAGAATTTTCCAGTGAAACCTCTGGGCTTGGCATTTTCTTTAGGAATGTTTGTAATTATGAATTCATTTTATTTAGTATATGACACTATTTACTCTCTCTATCCATCTGTCCCTACTAATCCTGAAGGTGAGATTTTGGTGTCATAGCACATATGACAATTATTATCTGTCTCCTTTTGTAAAAGTGTAAACTTCATAAAATCAGGGAGTTTGTTTTGGTCATGTGTAGTTCCAGTGCTTGATATTCTGGGCATAGAGTTAGCACTTTATTGATGTTTGTTAAATTAATGATTTCAATCCTTTTGAAACTTGGATGTATCTTATGCTTTATATACATGTTTAGTGGGATCATTTCCTTTTTTCCAGAAATATTGTTATTAAATTGGTGGTGAATCTAATAATTGTTGAGATCTTACTAAATAATTACGGTATTTGTTATTTGTACTGTTCGTGTTCTTATTCATTTATGTGATTTAGCCACTGTTCTCTAGCAAAGATTACATATACTTATGGGATATTCTGTGGCCTTAATGCCTACAACTATAGATGGGTGGGTGAGTGAATGAATGGGTAAAAGAACTTTGTTTTGAATGTCCACGTGCTACACTCTTCATGTCTTGAGTATATTTTGCTTTATGTAATTGTCAAAGTTTCTCAAGAACTGTGTTAATTAAATCAAGTATTTTCAGCATCATGGAGAACTAGCTATTTAATACGTGATGAATTCTTTTGAAAAGTGTTATATCCCCTTCTTTCTAAAAACTGTTTTTTTTTTTCATTGACTTTTCTTAAAGTGAAACTCTCCCATGCTACTTTTGGAAGACTCGCAGATCTAAGTCTGATTTGGGACTGACCTGCCATACCAGGAGCAGTTCTTTATAGTCACTGTCCTGCTTAGATTTCCCTAAAACTGAGGTGTCCCCTCTCTCTTTGCTCCTTTGAACAGGGGCCAAAGAGGGTCATTTCAGATCTCCTAGGGCTTCTCCAAGCTCAAGTGACTACCCTTTTCTGCCCTGATTTATAACTACTTCTTCTCATCCTGAGACTAACTTGGCTCCTGTGGATGAGGAAGCTGAATTTGAATGACAGTTTCTTTCCCTGAAATTTGCAGCCTGTCTTGCCATCCTTTGGCATTTCTAACTCTGACATGACACTCTCACCTAAATTGGATGATGTGATTTGTCCCTGGATGAGAGTGGCAGCCTTGCTTCATTATTTCCTCCATCTTTGGGCACATGCAGACTTTCCTGATCCTGCTGCTGCTACCCAACCATATTTTTGCCTCAGCATTAGGTAATGAGCTCCTTTTTCATTTTTATTTCAAAGGAAACTTGTAGGGCTTATTGGCGGCACTACTCAGAATAAACTCCTTCTTTCCTCTTTCTTTTGAAATTGATCATCATTTGATTCATTTTGCCTTATAAACTGTTTTTTTTCGTCCGCCTTCTTTAATTTTTTTCTCTAGATGCCCAAAAGTACAACCCATCATTTGAGATACAAGGGGTGTATTTACCCTTTTCTTTCAGTTTCTTCTTTATTTAAAAACCTATTTTTTAGAAAGAACATGGAGTATCTTAACATTCATGCAATGTGAAACAATTAGATGAAAATTCTGAATAATAATTGGGAGATGCTGTTTCTTTTCCCAGTTCCCCTTAGAAAACACTGTGAAAAGTATGGTTTGCTGTATTTTAGAGACTCCATAATTACCATGTGATGTGAGTTGTTATGGTAACAGGGTTTTCCCCCTTCCTATTAAATAACAGAGTAAATGGTTGCTTGAGATGTGATTGAATTGTCAGCTTTCAAGCTAATGTTATCCTGAAGGGAAGGGGGGGGTGGAGAGGTAAGGAGCGAGATAGACTGAGCCAGAGAGAAAGGGAGGGAGGGAGAAAGTAAAGAGAGTTGCAAATGTCCAGAAAGCACCTATAAAGCAAAGAGTGTCATTTTACTTTAAAAATGTGTCCTCCCCAAGCCCTCCCTTCTTGTCTTCCAGTCACTATTTGTCAGGGGACAGGAATAACAAAATATTATTCTGTGCAAACAAGATTACTATTGATGGAAAATTGAAGCCTATTATTTCTTATTTATAAACAATGGGACATTGAATGGCTTTTGGGGTCTCTAACACTTAGTACAAATGTTTTTTCTTCTGGGAATGTGGGAGGAGTGTGTATGTCACAGACCAAATGTAGTGGCTCAGTATTGGTGTGTCTGTGTAGCAGCTAAAGTAAAATACTTTTATGTTTTCAATAATAATAGATATGTCTGAGAAGCATGAAAATGCCTTCCTTTGTAAGACTGGATTTTTTAATCAATAGCAAACACTTTACCCATCAATTTTTGCATGCTGCTCTACCCTTATCCCATTCTAGTTTTACAGTCAAACATCCTCACCAAAGCTTGTCTTACTTGATTTATATTATTTAATGAGGGATTATTAAAATGGATGTTTTATTATAAATGAATAATTGTATTTGTTAAGATCACCCAAGAGGCAGAAAATATTACCAAATTTCTGGGCAATGTATTATGAACAGAGTATTATCTAATTAGGTGGCCATGTAGTCCCTTCAAGTAAAACATGTACCAATGAGAAAACCAAATCTCCTTTTTCATTCTTTCATTCCACATTCCCCTACATTTGTGAATTGTGTTTCTAAGCAGTGTATTTTCTATTAAATCAGTGTTTCAGGAAATTTCAAAATATAAAGTTCATAACACTCGCTTTAAAATTTTGCCTTGTCACTATATTTTTAATCTGGAATGAAACATTTCCTAGCCAGAACATTTTGGACATGTTTTATAAAATCTCAGATAACTGTATCCTTAAAAACCTGTGTTTGAGTTTCGCTGTGCCTACTAAAAAAGTTTTCTAACATTATTTTTTTTCCTATTTTTCATTTATAATGATTTTTATTTTTTCCATTATAGCTGGTTTACAGTGTTCTGTCAGTTGTCTCCTGCACAGCAAGGTGACCCATTACACATACATGTATACATTCTTTTTTCTCACATTATCACACTCCATCATAAGTGACTAGACATAGTTCCCAGTGCTATACAGCAGTATCTCATTGCTTATCCATTCCAAAGGCAATAGTTTGCATCTATTAATTCCGAATTCCCAATCCATCCCACTCCCTCCTCCTCCCCCTTGGCCATAACTTTCTGTGATTACTTATTTGTGATAATGTGGTTTTCCAAATGACAAGACTGTGCCTTATAGCAAATATTGTACATTTAATTTGGTTAAACTTAGCAGGTACTTAAGTGAACACTTAGTGCAGGACATTGTCCGTGGGCGGGTTGTCCACTGTCCAGGATGAATAGGATATGACCTCTGCCTTTAGGGATTGTATGAGATTAAGGCCCAGACCTTAATAATCTGAGATGGAATCTGTTGAGTATAACAGGAGAGGCACATGGTGTACTGAAAATATAGGGATAGGAGAAATTATTTCAGTAAGTAGAGATGAGAGGAAGACAAGGCATTCAAAGCAGTGGAAACAGTCAGTGAATGCAGAAGTCCTGCAGAGTATGAGACAGGCTTGGAAATTAAGGTTATAAGTGTATAAACCAAGTCAGCTAGAATACAGGTTAAATGAAAGAGAGGAGGAGAAATCAAGTGGGAAGTTGACTGAGGATCTTAACCAGCAGAGTTCTTATATTACCACAAATTATTTCTTAAAGTATAAAAAAAATAAGTATAGTTGATTTACAGTGTTGTGGTAATTTCTGCAGTACAGCAAAGTGACTCAGTTATACACATATACACATTCTTTTTAAAATATTACTTACCATTATGGTTTATCCCAGGCAACTGGATATAGTTCTCTGTGCTATACAGTAGGACTTTGTTGTTTATCTTTTCTAAAGGTAATAGATTGCATCTACTAACCCTAAACTCCCAGGCCATCCCTTTCCCACCCACCTTTGGCAACCATAAGTCAGTTCTCTATGTCTGTGAGTCTGTTTCTGTTTTGTGGATAGGTTCATTTGTACCATATTTTAGATTCCACATATAAGTCATATCATATGGTATTTGTCTTTCTCTTTCTGGCTTACTTCACTTAATATGATAATCTCTAGGTCCATCCATGTTGCTGCAAATGGCATTATTTCATTATTATTTATGGCTGATTAATATTCCACTGTATATATGTACCATATCTTCTTTATCCATTCATCTGTTGATGGACATTTAGATTGTTTCCGAGTCTTGGCTATCATGAACTGTGCTGCTATGAACACAGGAGTACATATACATTTTTTTAAATTGTTACTTTGTTTGGGTATATGCTCAGGAGTGGGATTGCTGGATCATACGTAGCTCTGTTTTTAGTTTCCTGGGGAACCTCCATACTATTTTCATAGTGATTGCACCAATTTACATTCCCACCAACAGTGTAAGAGTTCCCTTTTCTCCATACCCTCTCCAGCATTTGTTATTTGTAGACTTTTTAATGATTACCATTCTGACTGGTATGGAGTGGTACCTTATTGTAGTTTTAATTTCCATAAACGGTGTAGTTTTGATTCTAAAATGCTTCTAACATAGCACAGAAGAATTTGAACTTTATTCTTTAATGAGCTATCAAAGGTTTTAAGAAGTTCTGAATTAATGTAATAATAGCAATACCATTCAGGATGTATTAGAAGAAGGAAAGATTTTAGGCTGCTGGAAGATCAGTTAAGTGGCCTCAATAATCAATGCAAGAATTAGGACTAAACCAGTGAGGAAGAAAATAGGGGAAAATATAGTAAACATTTCAGATGTAGAGTTGACAGTTGAGTTGAGGGCTTGGAGAAGTGCAGGATAAATTAAACCTGGGTGACTTCCATAATGATGGGGTAATAATATTGATAAAAACAAGAAAGATAAGAGGAAGAGTGGATTTTGAATGACAATGACAAGTGTGCAAGAGAATTAAATGGTGGGAGGTAAATGAGAAGCACGTGTTCTAAAGCTATGTATTTTAAATTTTATTTTTATTGAGGTATATACATACAGTAGACTTCTTCCCTTTTAGTGTATAGTTCTATGGATTTTGAGAAGTAAACACATCATAATATCAGTACCACGGTCAAGATAAGAACAATTTTATCACTGTAAAAATCCCCCTACACACCTTTGTAGTCAGCCAGACAACCACTGAGTTCTTTTATGTCCCTCTAGTTGAAACTGTGTTTTAACAAATCCTAGGGACCACCGCAAAGCAGACTGTGGTGATTAAGAGGGCTGAGCACCAAGCCCTCAGCCTTCTTCCTTACTTTATCTAGACAAATTTTGCTTCTCTGTATGCTGTTTTATATATTGGCATTTTACTTAACATTTAGGGTAGGGTGGAAAAATTACATAGCTAAATGTTTGAAAACCATTATTCTACAGTGTTACTAATACCGCTCTGTGCCACCGTTATTTCTTACCTGGATTTTTGTAGGACCCTCTGAGTAGGTGTCTCTGCTTTGAACTTTGTCCCCTATAGTCTGTTCTCAACAGAGCAGTCAGCAGGAGCCTTTCACAATGTAGATTAGATCAAGTCATTTTTCTCAAAACCTTATAATGACTCCCCTTTTAGCAAGAGTAAAAGCAAGTCCTGAGAAGTGACCTAGAATGCCCCGCTTTCTCCTGTTAATTCACCAGCCTTCTCTCTGTCCACTCTCCTCTGCTGACTCTATCCATACTGGTTACACTGACCTCCGTTCTGTTCCTGAAAGAGGTCAGCTATGCACTTACTTTAGGAACCTTTGCCTTATCTTGTGGTGTTTTTTTTTTTTTCTTTTAAATTGAGGTAAAACTCACGTAATATCAATCTAACCATTTTAAAGCTTAAAGTGCACAATCCAGTGGTATTTAGTATAGACAGCCATCACCTCCGTCCAGTTCCAGAGCATTTTCATCACCCTCCAACTAGATCGTGTATACATTAAATAGTCACTCCGCACTCCTTCTCACTTCTTCTTCCCCACTCCTGGCAACCACCAAGTTGCTTTCTGTCTTTGTGGATTTATAAACTCTAGACATTTCATATAAATGGAATCATATAATATGTGACATTTTGTGTCTGGCTTCTTCCACTTTCACACAGCATTTTCAAGGTTCATCTGCATTTATAGCAGTGTTAGTACTTCATTCCCTTTTATGGCTGAATAATATTCCATTGTGGATATATCATATTTTGTTTATTACTTTATTCATTCGTGAACATTTGGGTTATTTCTGCCTTTTGGCTACTAAGAAAGTGCTACTTGAGCATTTGTGTAAGTGTTTATACATATGTTTTCATTCTTTTTGGTATATAGCTAGAAAGGGAATTGTTAATCACATGATAATTCTATGTTTAACTTCTTGAGGAACCACCAAACTGTTTTCCACAGCAGCTAAACCATTTTATGTTCCCACCAGCACTTACCTTGGTTTTTACATCTTCCTCTCCTTTAAGTTTTTACTCAGGTTCACCTTTTCAATGAGAGACCCCCAACCACGCTATTGAGCCTTGTAGTCTGCTTCTGTCCTTACTCCTATTATCCTTCTTTTCCCCCTTTTTTTTGTCTTTTTTTTTTTTTGCCTTTATGTAGAGCCGCACCCGTGGCATATGGAGGTTCCCAGGCTAGGGGTCTAACAGGAGCTGTAGCTGCCTGCCTGTGCCACAGTCACAGTAACAGGGATCTGAGCTGCGTCTGTGACCTTCACCACAGCTCACGGCAATGCCGGATCCTTAACCCACTGAGCAAGGCCAGGGATCGAACCTGCAACCTCATGGTTCTTAGTCGGATTCGTTAACCACTGAGCCACGAAGGGAACTCCTCTTTTCCCCTTTTTGAATATTTCTCTGATGTGGTCTTTTTTTAGGCACATATGTAAAATTTCATTATACTACCTCTTACACTTAGAAACTCTTACTCCTATTCTTTCATAAATCATAACCTTCTCATCTCAGCCATGCATCAGATACTTGTTATTGCAAGGGTATGTGTAGTTAGTCATATAAAAAGTAAATTTTGCATATTAGTCAAAACTTGGAGCCCAGTGGTTGAGAACCCTACTTTATCATCTGTCGAATGATTTGGAATTATTTTGTTAATTCGGTTTCTTTCAAAGGTTTCTCACAATTATATCAAATTACACAGGATTTTCATACTTCAGAAATGCTAATTGGAGGTTCTCTTGTGGCACAGTGGCCAAAGACCTGAAGTTGTCTCATTGTGGATGTTGGTTCTATCCTTGACCTCACTCAGTGTGTTAAGGATCCCGTGTTGCCTCAAGCTGTGGCATAGGTCACAGATGCTGCTTGGATCCTGCATTGCTGTGGCTGTGGCATAGGCCGGTAGCTGCAGCTCTGATTTGACCCCTATCCTGGGAGCTTCCATATGCGGCTTGTGTGGCCAAAAAAAAAAAACCTAATTGTACTTTTTCCACCTAGCAACAGTGACCTATATGGGTGGCTATGTATTGAATTGGAATGGCATCCTAAAATGTGTTTTTGTAAAAAATGGCCAAGGAAGTCTCTTTTGCAAGCTGTTTCCCTATGTTTCTCTTCAGTAAGGGAAAGAGCGAGAAAGTGCATTTTTAAGATTTATTCACAGCTAACTCCACAGAACACTCATACTAGGTATAAGCTTCTAAAACCTGGGGAGTTCAGGCTGGTGTCTAGGCTCAAGCCTCCCTGCACCCACCTTTAGATATGGTCTGACCAGCAGGAGAATTAGCTTTAACTTTCGTTTTATAACCTCCTTTTATAAATACGTTTTCTGGCATGAAAGCCTTTTTTCTTAGAAGCTCAACATTTGATTTGCTCATTTTCCTTTACATTTTTTCATGATACTTTCTTTTTTTAACTCAGGTTTCAGAAGCAATTGAGACCACTGGCTTTCCAAAAACATTCAGTGCTCTTTTTGCCACTTTGCTGAGACTGTGGTTATTCTCAGTTGTACAATGATCTTCATGGATTTTGGGCAGCAAAATTTTAAAATATTGTGAGGTTCTGAAGTAAGAGATAAAAATTTGGGTTTTGCTCTTTAAGTGTCCTTTCTGTTAAATCCAAATCTCAAAATACAATGTAAAGATAGCTAATGTATTTTATGAAAAGGGAACAGAATTGATGGGGAAAAGTTAAGTTCCCACCTTTTGGAAACAGAAAGCAAGGCCAAGGACTAGTTATGTCTCCACAGCTGGAAATGTGGGCTAGATTGTAATCAGCTTCCTGGATAACAAGAGAAGAAGCAGGAATTGTTAGGCCCATTCCTTCAAGAAGTTTTGTTAATGTCTTGACAAGCCTCCCCCTTACCCTTACCCCAGTCTACAGAGTGAATAACTCGGAAAGACAAGACTGTCTTGATAACTTTAAATTCATTTCATGATCTAAGTATCTTTTCATACTGTTTTAGTATCTGATTTCTTAAAAAGAAGCAGAGAGGGTGAAGTTCCCATTGTGGCTCAGTGGAAAGGAATCTGGCTAGCATCCATGAGGACACAGGTTCAGTCCCTGGCCTCGATCAGTGGGTTAAGGATCCAACATGGCCTTGAGCTGTGGTGTAGGTCACAGACATGGCTCAGATCTGGTGTTGCTGTGTCTGTGGTGTAGACCAGCAGCTGCAGCTCCAATTCAACCTGTAGCCTGGGAACTTATGTATGCCACAAGTGCAGCCCTAAAAAGCAAAATAAAATAAAAATAAAAAAATAAAAAGAAGCAGTGGAATTAGGGGTGAGAGATATAGCAGATGGAATTCATCTCTTTGCTCTCTTTGTGCCCAAAGATGCTTCCTAATTTTGCCGTATAATCTATATGTGCCCATTTCTGACTCTGCCTACTTGTTTCTGTGTGCTCTGCAGCCATAGATCGATTGATAATACTTATATCCTCCCATAGTTCCTTGTGTGTAGCAGGCTCCCACTAAGACTGGGATTAAAGAAAACACCAGAAGCCATGGGAACCAACTGTATTCAGAGGGGCTGCTCTCTTCTTTCTCACAAAGCACTTGAGGAAATTAATTCCCATAATACAGCGCAATCTCCTTAAACACTATAGTTATCATGATGCTGGGGTCATTATGTAGAAATTTGTCTTATGTGTGTGTTTGTTGTTGTTTTTGGTCTGTACGACACAGACTAAAGTTTCAGTTGTTTGAGTTTAGCTGAGATGAGTTACAGGAAACATGAAATGTGATGCACTGTGACCATTTTTTCTCGAGTGATCTCTCTTTAACAGAAGCAGTCCTCGGGAAGATTTGTTGCAAGATAGCTATATACTAATAGGTAGAAACAGAAATGACTATGAAAACCAGATGTTTTGTCTGGGTCTGTCTTCAGAAACAGGATTTCAGTGTTGGCATGTATCATTTTTCTCTTGTTTACCCACACTGATTAAAGGGCATTTATCTAGTGGTATGCACAATTGCTGTGTACAGGACTCATTTGCATGCACTTACCATCATGGTTTCTACACAACATGATATTTCTGTTGGAAATTTAAGTTTATTACTTTAGAAATTGTCATATTGGAAATCCAGGATGTGAGCAATATTTATTTTTATTTAAAATTACTAGGGGGATTTGTTAGACAATACCTAGTTTCCTGACATTGGCACGATGCTTTACAGAGTTTCCCCCTAATTTTGAAGGACATATTTGTGTTGCACATACGTCTTAACTTGTTATTATTGTAGGATTTTATTTGCTTTAATTTAGAAAAGTCCAGGCTAATTTTATTTCATCTTTATAGGACTCTCAACTCCTCTTTTTTGAAAATATCCAAAAGATCTTATTTGTGGTTCTGAGCATAGACTGATTTCCTTTTTTTTTTTTTTTTTCAGAATCTAAACCATTTCAATGAAGGGAAACAAAGAATCGATAATAGTTTTAGTTTTATTCTGTTTTAATGTTGTGCAGTCTAACTTGTGTTATGGTACCTTTTTCCCCCAGGTTCACATCCAGCTTTCCGAGTGGCACCGTGCAGTTTTTCTCCCACAGGCCTGGCTTGCATATATGAATCGTGCTTATCATGCCATCTTACAGGTAATGGAACCATAGGATGGTTTGCTTTAAGGAGTGTCTCTTTCTTAAAGTTGACTACAAACATGCATTTAATATAAAAGCACTTAGGAAAATAGCACTGTCAAAAGTGCAGTGGCTGTTTTTGCTCATAAAAGAACGTGCTAATTCTTTTTTTTTCATTATAGCTCATTTATAGTATTCTGTCAGTTTTCTGAAAATATATAATTTATTTATATTTAAAATTTTAAATGTGATCCCCCCACCCCAAAATCTGTGTTCCACCCAGAGCTTCCAATTGAGTGCTATTCTTCAATGTCCTGCTGCTTTCTGAACACCTCCCAGTTGTCCCATATGTCCCCCATGACTGTCCCTCAGCACCTCCACTTGAGTGCATCCCAAACTGAATTCATTGTCTTACATTGTACCCCCTCTGGCTGGACCTGCTTGTATCTCCAGCTTATCTCTTAACCCTTCCCCTGAATTTTTGGCCTTGCTTGATTTCCTAGTTTCCTTCCCAAACTCAAGATGTCTTCCCAGTCACCTGACTTTGACCTGCACTGTTTCTTCTGTTGCAGGCACTGCCACTACCTCTCTGCCTATTAAAGGCTGTTTTTGCAGCTTTTCTCTCTTTCTGAATGCCAGGTGTAATTTTCACTTTGTATTTATGATTTGTCATGGTGGTGTAAGGGACATATGTTGGAATGGCAAATTTCTCCTTGTTCTTTACAATATTTGATCTGTGTGCCTTGCCGCTCCCTCCGCTGGAATGGATGTCTCTCCTGTGTGCTTCCTTAGAACCTAAGCTTCCCTTTTTTTGTGTGTGTGTGTTGCCTTTTTAGGGCCACATCCATTGCATATGGAAGTTCCCAGGCTAAGGAGTCAAATCAGGGTTACAGCTCACAGATCTGAGCCATGTCTGTGACCTCCACCACAGCTCACAGCAACGCTGGATCCTTAACCCATTGAGCGAGGTCAGGGATCGAACACACATCCTCATGAAGCCTAGTCAGGTTTGTTAACCACTGAGCCATGAAGGGAACTCTACATGCTTCCTTTATGAAGCTCTTATCAAAAGTCATGTGTCCGGGGCCTCCTTCCGGCTGCCTCTGCTCCCTAAAGCTAGAAGCTGTGTTTTCCTATCTGTGGTCTCTCTGGAATCTGATGTGATGTCTAAAACATAATAGGTGCTCACTAAATAAATTATATTCAATTTGACTCCTTTTTTCCAATATTATAAGTTACAGTTTGTGAATTTTCCAAATTAGAGGTAATTTTTAACTAGTTTGGGAATATATAAACAGTTAATATAAGAAAAAAACTGCTAACTCAATTCTTTCTCCTAGCTTAAAATTTTTTATTAAGGGTGATAGAAATTAAGTAATTTATGGCCCAAAATAAGATTTTCATGAAGTTTTAGGAAGTCAGGTGTTAGATTATAGGGAACAGCTGTCCTAAGAGAAGGGGGGTAGGGAGAAGAATGGCTAAGTACCTCATCATTGATGTTTTCATCTTAAGATGTTGTTACAACGTATGATTCAGTGTAGAATTTGTAAAGTACTATTGCATCTTCAGAGATTCCAATTCACTGGAACTGTGTGGGGCATCAGGAATCTCCATATTTACCAAGCTGCCAGGTGATTTTAATTCTATCAACCCTGTTCAGAGCAACAGTGTTATAGATGGTTCCGCAAACTACACTGGAATCTGCATTTTATTTAATTAATTTATTTATTGCTTTTTAGGGCTGCACCAACGGCATTATGGAGGTTCCCAGGCTAGGGGTCAAATCGGAGCTACAGCCGCTGGCCTACACCACAGCCACAGCAACGCCAGATCCTAGTTATGTCTGTGACCTACACCACAGCTCAGAGCAATGCTGGATCCTTAACCCCCTGAGCGAGGCCAGGAATTGAACCCTCAACCTCAGGGTTACTAGTCAGATTCATTCCGCTGCACCACAAGGGGAACTCTGAGGACTCTGCATTTTTAAAGACATTCCCTTGGAACCATTGTTTTCTTTTGCTTAGTTTACATCCTTTTTAATCCTCAGCAATATCCAGGCACTCACTTTTGAAAAGATGCATAAGTGAATGAATGAATTACTCATATGCACCTTTAACCAATTATAGTTTTTATTCAAGAAGTTTGAGATTGCATGCCAGATTATGCACTTTTTGGCACATTCCTTTTTCCCTGTGTAATTTTGTCCTGTTTTCCTTCACCAAATGTTTATGGAACACCCTTTACTGGCCAGGCCCTGTGCCACAATGTGTGGGTTGGAAAGAGAAATAAAGCCCTCCTTCCTCTCAGTGAGCTCCCAGTCTAGTGCAGGAGGCTAAAGTGTCCACTAGCAATTCCAGTTATTCTTTGATGCTTTAATAAAGGATGTACAAAGTGCTACAGGCACATGGAACTGGCAAGAATAACTTCTCCTACGGAATGAACTGAGAATTTTATTCAGCTCTTGGCATAAGGAAGGCTAAATTGAACAAGATTATGCTATATCATGCGGATGATAAGCAATTGATTAAAGAAAAAAACATTTTTTTTAATAATGAGAGCTACCATCTATTAAATAACTAGTGTGTCAGATACTTAACTATATCATTTCATTAATCTTTACAGAAGCCCTTTGAAGAGGGTGTTGTTAACCTCATGGATAATGGGATTATAGATGGGGAAGCAGGGCTAGCCAGGAAAGCAGGGTAAACAGCACAAAACCCAACAGACAGTAAATGAGAGAGAACTGGAACTTAACCTGGATTTGTCTGACTCCAGAGCCTCAGCCTTTTCCACCACATTGAGCATTTTCCCTAACACTGTCATTAGTTTTTAACAACAAGTGATGCAAATTGCTTTCATGTTCTAGAGAACAGATCCATTTATGAAAAGCTAGCTGAGTATTTTTAGTGGTACAGGTCCATTATTTTACCTTTATACTGTCATATATCTTTATTTATTTATCACTTAAAATCTCTTTCCTTGGGATTTCTAATAAAGTCTAGTTCCATTGAGACTTGGCAATTAAGTGAAACTTGAAGTGGAAACTCTAAGATTTTCAGTTTTTATTTGAAAGTGCAGCAGTGTTTTTCAAGTTATCCCTATTATTTGAAAGCATGCTGATACATTTTTAACTGTTAAACAAGTTTTTTCTAAGAATTGACGGGATCTTAGAAGACTTAGAACTGCCAGACTCCCCTTCTACATCAAGAATTTCTGTCCTGGAGGATAACTCTTCTCTACAGGAGACAGGGTTACTTCCATCTGTTACTAGACATATTTTGTATCATTAAACTAGGGGATCATTTCAAGGAGCTGTGTTTTATTCAATAAGCCTAGGAGATAGGCTAAAAGGTACATTCTACGTTATTTCCCGAAGGTTGATTATAATGTGAATAAATTTGAGATTTGAACACTTCTAGTGGCTTTTGCTTAGGCATCAGCTTTCAGACTTATCTAATTTTCCCACAAGAATGTGGGATTTTGAGTTCTAAGCATATCAAAGAGGTTGACATGGGAAGGTATTTGGATTTCTTCCCACTAAAATGAAAAATGCAGATATGAGTTGATCAACAGTTCCCAGTCCATTTTGGTATGGTGCCCTCTAGAGTCCTTTTTACTTTGCTGCCTTTGTAGACACTGAGGGGGTAACGGACTCCAGCCTTTGTGTAAGAGGCTCTTAGGAACCTTCAATATGACCTCAGACAGGAGAGAGGCTTTAAAACAACTTGACTGCAGTTACTTATTTCTTGAGTTGGTCAGTTAGCTGCAAAATAATCTGAAAGCAGAACCAGTCAGAAACTGCAACCCCTAGCAAATTACTCTTTGACCATATGTAAAGGTTGTTTGATTTTAATGTGCAGGTTTAGAGTAGGTAAAATTGCTCACTGTAATCAACAAGCTTGTGGTTACATAGGCTAAACATTTTTTTTTAAGTAAGAGGAATAGATAAATTAATAACTGGAATCTACAGGCAATCCAAAAATCTCAAACAAGTGATCATTTCCGCCTTTTCTCTCCCAGTGAGTGTCTCCCTTCCCGCCCCCCCCTTAACCACAGCTGTTAACTAGAAGCAGAGGTAACAACCAAGTTGAATGCCACTGGATCTCTTATGTCAGTGGGCGAAGAATTGGACAGAAAAGTAGATCTGAGTAAATAGCCTAACATGGACTGGGTGGAAGGAAATAGAAGGACATTTCAAAAGAGGGGCTTGAGAGGAACAGAGACTCTGAGGAAGAAAAAATGAGAAATTTACTTAGTCACAGCAGAATGGCCATACTGGTTTATGTTATAGGAGAGGTTAGAAAAGTAGACCTTTGGAGTTCCCGTCATGGCGTAGCGGAAACGAATCTGACTAGGAACCATGAGATTGCGGGTTCTATCCCTGGCCTCGCTTAGTGGGTTAAGAATCTGGCATTGCCATGAGCTGTGGTGTGGGTTGCAGACTTGGCTTGGATCTGGCGTTGCTGTGGCTGTGGCATAGGCCTGTGGCTACAGCTCCGATTAGACCCCTAGCCTGGGAACCTCCATATGCCGCGGGTGCGGCCCTAAAAAGACAAAACACACACACACACACACACACACACAAAGTAGACTGTCCCAAGAGACTGCACATATATTGCTTTTTGTGTTTCATTTATTCTTAACAGCTTTTTAACCTTTTAATTTCCTATTTTCTTGCCTTTTTTGGAAAAGCATTATGGAAAGTAAATGTTTTAGGAGGAACGAGGCATGATATAAGAAACATAATGAACAGGCAATTAAATTATTTTCTAATTCACCTACCCTCTTGGGAGGCCAGAATCAGTATTAAATAGTAATATCAATATCTTGCCAGTTTGATCACGTCTGATACCTTGTTCCAAGAGATAGAAGGCACATTGGAAGGGCCAGGATTCTTTTGCTGAAAACATAAAGATGGGAATGGATGTAACTGAAGTAAACAGAAACTATGAAGGATGTGAACAGAATGTCCATCAAATCTCAGCGTGCCTAAACCATTGAGCCCCAGGGTAATGTGTCCTGGAGGTTGTGCAAAATACAAGGACTCCTTAGATGGATAAAACATCCTTGTCCTCTTCAGTGAGCTTACAGACTAGTAACTGAGAGTATATGAGAGAAACACAAAGATATGCAATTGCATAGTCTGGAAATTACATTCTGAGGAAACTTCTATTCTTTGAGAGTATGCAGATTAAAAATATGAATTATTTCAAGAAGGATTTAGATAAATTCATGAGAGAATAGCTTATAAGAAGATAATAAGGGGAGTTTGTTTTGGGCAGCAAACCTGGTAATAGTAGCTGTTGTTACCAGTCACTGTACTAAGTAGACACTTTCCACACTATTTAATGTGATGCTCTAATATCATGAGTTAGGTGTTAGCTGTATTTTACAAATGAGGAAACTGAAGCTTAGAGAGGTGAAGTAACTTGCCCAAATTTACACAGCAAGTAAGTGGAAATAGCATTATGTCAAGACATTCTGATTCCAGAGCCCTCATCCTTAACCTAAAGCTATATTGTTACCTTCTCTAGAGTACATAGAGAAATATACTTTTCTTCTGTAGACCATACCTTAGAATTCTAAAACCAGTAAGAAAAAGACCGCCAATAGAAAAATGGACTGAATAGGAAACCTGAATAGTCAGCAAACATTTGGAAAGATGCTTGATCTCAATAAACAGTAAAATGAAAATTAAAACCTTAACAAGCACCATATCATACCCGCAAAAATGATAAAAATTTAGAAGGCTGACAATTCCAAATGCTGGTGAACATGTGAAGTAACCAGAACTCTTATCTACTGCTAATGAGAATGTAAGAAGCACAACCACTTATGAAAATGCTTTGGTATTACTCAGTAGTAATATAACATCCTGTCTAAGTTCTTGTCCAATTCAGGGTGTATCAATAAACCAGTATTTTCATTATATTTAAATAATCTGACAAGTGATGGAATAGAGGGGAAAGCATACCATCAAAATAATCCTGAGTATGGAGTTACCATATCGGTTTAGCAGGTTAAGAACCTGACACTGTCTCCATGAGGATACAGGTTCGATTCCTGGCCTCTCTCAGTGGGTTAAGGTCACAGATGCGGCTTGTATCAGGTGCTGCTGTGGCTGTGGCACAGGCCTGTAGCTGCAGTTGATTTGACTTGTAGCCTGGGAATTTCCATATGCCTCAGTTATGGCCATAAATAATAATAATAATAATAATAATAATAATAATCCTGAGTGTAAAAAAATAGAATGGATAATTACTATTCGAACACTTTGCTTTTAAAAGGATGATGATATTAGCTATACTTTTATTACATGGTACAGGTTGAGAATTATAAGTTCACTAAAGAAATAGAAATGTAATGTGTAGCTGTGTGAGAGCAATTTTTTAATACATTACTTAAATATTAAAGTGTTATAAACTCATCCTACTCATTTTCTACCATTCTGTTATAATATTGATGCCCAGACCCTAGTCTTGGTATCGTGTCAGTTAAAATTATCAGCCGTTGAGACAGGCAGATTAGTACCTATGGGGGAATTTTTTAATGGAACCTATGAAATTCAAATATGCTTTTAATAGATATCCCAAAACGAAGTGCTCTGCACTAAATTTGCCAAACATACAACTTCTCCAGGATATGCTTATTTGGTGAGTATAGAAATCCCTGAGCAGTGGTATAGATCTCTCTGCTCACACATCCTGTCATAATCCAGTATCCTATCAGGAACACCTAAGGCCAATTGGGAAAGGATACATCTGCTACCTAAGTGTTTTCCAAAGAAATTTTAAGCTAACTTTGGCCATAGAGTTTGTGTGCTGATTTATGCTGTGCTTTTCACAGGGAAGGATAGGAGAGCTGGAGTTGCAGTTAAAACATGCAAAAGAAGGCCCGGAGGAGGTGCAATACAAAAAAAGCACAGCCTGGCTCTGGTAAGGGGACAGTATCCTGCTGCTCATTGTTTGTCTTGGGGAACAAACTGTGAGGGAGAAGGTGAATACTTTAAAGGTTTGAATGTTGGAATTTTAACCTCTATATGAGCCTGAAGGGGGAAAGGCTGAAGATCTGATAGGTGTATTTTCCATCTCCTCCCCAGATGTAAGAAGGAGTGCTTTTTAGCGAATATTATATATTGTTTATTGTTTTCTAAACACAGTGGAAACAGTTTCTTTTTTCCCAATAGTTGATTAGTTCACATGCTTTTGAATGAAAATTGAGTGTTTTCCCACTCACTGAGTCAAGGAATACCTTTCTACTCCTCTGCTCCCCCCTCCCCAAGTCATTTTCATTATTAGGAGCAACTTTACCATGTCAGAGCTTTAATTTCTTTGGCAGACATCCCCTAGAGATTTCCCAGTATATTAGCTAGAAATGTGTAAGTGCTGGCACATTAAAAGCAGTTTAAATTGTTACATGGGTTGGGATGAATACCTTGTCAGATTAATGTTGCAACAGCCTAAATCTAAGTAAAGTGCCCAGAATCTAAATAGCTTTGCCTGTAGCCACAGATTCCTTTAATATAAAAATCTGTTCAAAGGTTACTTGGTTTCAGTTCTTTTTTTACTAACAATTGGCACAGAAGCTGTGTCTGTGCGCACATGCACACACATGCACATACACACGCACAGTTAACTAATTCTATTCTCAGTTACATTTCCTAGATTTATTTTTAAAAATAGCAATGCAGTTTAAAACATTAGGACATTGGATTTAAGATTAGAGATTAAGAATTTGGTTTTTGCTTGCTATTTTCCTTTGCACATAGTTTAATTTCATCTTCTGAAAATGACAATTTGGGGAGTGGTAGTATGTTAGCTATACTATTCCAAATATACATGGAGACATATGGAATGAAGGATGTGAGAGAAAGATGGTAGTCAAGGGTAATTCCAAGATTTTGACTGTGAGTAACTAAAAGTATAGAGTTCCCATTTACTAAGATGGGGAAGATTACAGAAAAACAGGTCTGCCTAGGGTAGAAATATCAGGTTTGAGACTTGCTAAGCTTGAGATACCTAACTAGATTTCTAGTTTGGAGATATCAAGTAGGTTGTTGATTACAAGTCTAGAGTTCAGAGGTAAAGTCAGGGCTGGAAATATAAATTTGGGAATTATGAGTATATCGATTAAAATCATCATGCTGGATGAGATAGATCATCTAGGGAGTGAGAAAAGATAGAGAAAAGGTCAGAGGACTGAGCCTTGGAGCACATCAACATTTCTTTGGGGGAGATGAAGAGGGAGACAATAAAGCACATAGAATGTTAGTGATTAGGGATGTAGGAAGAAAACCAAGAGAGAATGGAATCTTCAGAGCCATCTTAAAAGCTGAGAGAAAAAAGTATTTCCAGAAAGGAGCAATCAATTGTGTCAAATGCTGCTGTGAAACTTCAAAAGGCAGAGATTGAGATTTGAGCATTAGATGTGGCCTCTTGGAAGTCACTGGTGACCATGAAGGAGCTGCTTTGGTGAAATTGTGGGGTCAAAGTCCAGGTTAAAGAAGGATTTAGAGGCAGTAGGAGAAACTGGGGTCATCACATATAAGCCACTCTTTTAAATGAGTTTTGTTGTATGAGAAGCAGTGGAATGGGGCAATAGCTAGAGGGTTTCTTTTAAAATGGTAGATATCATGGTGTGTTCACAGCTAAGAGGAGCAGTACAAGAAAGAAAAATTGGTGATGCAGCAGAGAGAAGGGAGAGAGAGAAAGAGGAGGGAACTATTGGAAAGTGTGGCCCTAGTAGAAGTATAGGCAGCTCATCATTTGTAAATATTTCATATTGACCAATAAAAGAACACATTTAATGCACAAGATTCAGTTTAGGAAGACCAAGATTGGACAATACATTTTAGAGAAATTTATTGTCAAATGGTTTTGTAAAATACAAATTTAAGCAGTTCAAACTGTAGGAGCAGTTTTTAACTATCTGAAAAACTTGGCTCTTAAGAATGGCTCATTCTCAGAGAGTGCTGAATAGCAAGATTTTATTATATTTCAAATGCAGGTATTTATGAATGCAAAGTATATAGTGAAAATGTCCATGATATCCTCTTCATCTGTAAATTTAGTAGTCAATGATTATTTTTCACTTTATCTCAAGACACACAAAAAAATTTCTGTAAATATTTGAATTTTGCATCCCTTCCTTCAGATCCACAAATGTAATTATTTTCTTTTAGTTCAATTTAATAATCATAGTTTGGTTCTTTTAAATTGAGCTATAACTGACATATAACATTATATTAGTTTCATGTATATTATAACCAACATTTTACTTTATTTTTTATTTTCCATTTTTTATTTCCAGATTTGCATCTGCTAATCCTAAACATTCAATTCATCCTTTTCCCTCCCCCCTCCCTCTTGGCAACCACGAATCAGTTCTCTATGTCTCTTGAGTGTTTCTGTTTCATAGATAAGTTGTGTTAAATTTTAGATTCCACACGTATGTAACATTATGCAGTATTTGTCTCTCTCTTTCTGGCTTACTTCACTTAGTATGATAATCTCTAGGTCTATCCATGTTGCTGCAAATAGCATTATTTCATTCTTTTTTATGACTGAATAATATTATATTATCATAATATTATATTATGGTAATATATATACAAACACCCCACATCTTCTTTATCCGTTCGTCTGTCAATGGACATTTAGGTTGTATCCATGTTTTGAATATTGTAAATAGTACTGCTATGAAAAAAGGGGTGCATGTATCTTTTCAAATTATAGTTTTGTCCAGATGTATGCCCAGGAGTGGAACTGCTGTATCATATGACAATTCTATTTTTAGTTTTTTTGAGAAACCTTCATCCTGTTTTCTATAGTGGCTGTACCAATTTACATTCCCTCTGACAGTATGCAAGGGTTTTCTTTTCTCCATACCCTCTCCAGCATTTGTTATTTGTAAGTTTTTTAATGATGGCCATTCTGACCCATGTGAGGTGGCACCTCATTGTAGTTTTGATTTGCATTTCTCTAACAATTAGAGATCATCTTTTCATGTGCCTACTGGCCATCTGTATATCTTCTTTGGAGAAATGTCTTTTTAGGTCTTCTGTCAACTTTTTGATTGGGTTGTTTGTTTTTGTTATTGAGTTGTGTGAATTATTTGTATATTTTGGAAATTCAGCCCTTGTCAGTGACATCATTTGCAAATATTTCTTCTAGTCTGTAGGTTGTCTTTTTGTTTTGTTTATGGTTACCTTTGCTGTGCCAAAGCTTTTAAGTTTAACTAGGTCCTATTTGTTTATTTTTGTTTTTATTTCTATTGCCTTGGTAGACTGACCTAAGAAAACATTGGTACAAATTTATGTTAGAGAATGTTTTGCCTACGTTCTCCTCTAGGAGTTTTATGGTGTCATGTCCTATATTTAAGAGTTTAAGCCATTTGGAGTTTATTTTTGTATAATTGACATTTGAGATTTTATTTTATACACACACACACACACACACACACACACACACACACACACACATACACATAGTGGCAATTCTATTATCTACAGTTCGGAAGTAGTAAATATTTTGATGCTCTTGTGCAGAAAAAGAGAGAATGTCCTAATCAGTTCAGGCTGCTATAACAAAAATACCAAAGCCCAGATGGCTTAAACAATAGAAATTTATTTCTCACCATTATGGAGGCTGGGAAACCCAAGATCAAGGTGATGGCAGTTCTTGTATGAGTGAGCGCCTGCTTCCTAAGTTTGTAGATGGCTGACTTCTCCCTGTATCTTCACAGTGCAGAGAGAAGAGAGAAAACAAGCTCTCTGGTTTCTCTCTTTATAAGGACACTAATCCCATTCATGAGGGCTCCACCATCATGACCTCCCAAAGGCCCCATCTCTAAATACTATACATTCAGAGTTAAGATTTCAAAATATGAATTGGTGGGAGGGGACACTAAATATTCAATCTACAGCAGGGAATAACATAAAAGACATTTGCATACTCACCACTCAGTTTAAGAGGTGATACCATGATCACTCTGCCTGTACATTCCTCCTCAGTTACATTCCTCTCCGTCTCACCTCTACTAAGTAACCTCAGGAATAGGAAGTTGGAACTATCTTTGAAGTAAAGCCCTTATTACAGTTCTTTCACCTTACACTCAAATTCTACATGGAAGTTTTCAGCTCTGGAGTCATTGCCAGAGGTTCTTAATAATTGATAAATAAGCAGAAAGGTTGGTTTCTTGCTCTGCCATCCACTCACAAACCTATTTTCCATCCATATTGCAGGGTTCGAGACATGTTGACTGATGAGGTCACCAAAGCAGCTGCAAAGTAAGATCCATTATTCTATTACCAGAAACTTTCTAAAAAACATTTTTTTCTTACAGTTACAATTTCTCCTTTTGGGGCATTTCATAACTTTAAAGATTTTAAAGGACTTTTCTGTTTTTTAATCAGTTGTTACCCTTTCTCATATGAAATTAATTCTTACTATATGTCTTTCTGTGAAAATTCGGAGGAACCAGTATAAACACATTTCTTTTACATCAGGGTCATGCCCATGTTATACACCTAACAAAATGCCCTGTGCTTTAGCTGAGATTTAAAGGATTGTGAGTTAGTACCAAGGGAAGAAAACTGGAATCTTTGCTAATGTGGATTATGTGGGATCTACAAATAGATAATTAAATCTCAACTGTGAACCAGCAAATAAATCAAAATAGTATCTCCTTTCATTCTCTTGGTGTTATTGGATCCAGGGTATCTAAATATTGAATTTTTAAATACTAAAAACTCATCTGAAAACCCAGTAAAAAGGCAATTTTCATCATATCCCTATGGTTGTTTAACAAAAATAACTTGAGTATTACTACCCTGAGGCTTTTTATTTATCTTAAGCCAACTCTCACTAGGAAAATTGTATCCTAGTGAAATTGCTTGAAGAATCTCTTCGGGTCCCTTTGATAGCAAGGTGACTAGTTATTCCTGGAAGTAAGTTACATCCCAGTTATAGTCACTTCTCCCTTTCACTGCTAAGCTTAGCTGCTGCCATTTCTGTTTGACTTTCTTTCTTCTTGCAGAGTTCCCTGGTAACCTAGCAGTTAAGGATCTGGTGTTTTCACTTCTATGGCTCAGGTCACTGGTGTGGTGTGGGTTCAGTCCCTGGCCTGGGAACTTCTGCATGTCTCAAGCGTGGGGAAAAAAAAAAGGGAGTTGAACTGGCTTTCTTTTCTTCCTATCCACCAAATAACATAGATATACCTTTGACCTAGAGGATTTCATATGTATTGAAAGTATTATCTAGAAATATTTAACTACAGTAAAGTTTAGCCCTCTCATGTCCCAAAACCTTTTGTAGCTAAATAAGCTGCAAACAAATATAAACAAACACACAAACATACAAACATAACACCCCCCACCATGGTCTACCTTAGAGTTCACTTTCTACCAGCAATTTCTTAAACACATATTCTGTAAACACTGTCAAGTCTGATCTCTGGTCCTAATCACTGCTCCGCTTCATGTCCTCTGAATAAAGGATATAGAAGTGATAATCTTCCCCTGCACTCAGTTCTGTGGGAGGTCCTGGGAAATAGCTGTTGACGTATCTGTTGACAAAATGAAGGCTAAAATACAGAGAGCCTTTAGTAGGGAGTCATTTGTGTCTGCTTATCCAGTTTGGTGAGTTGCAGACACAGTGGGAGAGCCCTTAGCTGCTTATTGGAGGGGGAGAGGGGAGGAGGTGCTGGGATGGGTGCTGCCTTTGACCTTTACCTTTCATAGTTTGTCCTATTATATGGTCTACTTTAGAGCCTGTTAAAAACAGTGATCTGACATTTGCAGCAAAAAGCACAAATGCTAAAGAAAGCTTTCTATTAAAACAAACTGTAATTTTTTTCTCTGCAGTAGCTTTGGCAGATTCCATTCTAAAATTTTATTTCATTAAGACTTAAATCTTCAGATTTGCAAAACATCATTTTAATACCTAAAAAGAATATATTCACAGTACCATTGGTATGGAGTAAAAATAATTTATGTTTTCACTGTGTTACCTTTTCATCAAAAAGTTCCAAGTATTTCATAGACCTCATCTTATTAAAGTAATCCTGACAATACTAGGCGTGGCAGCAAGTGAGCAGGAGATAGTTAAATCCAGATGCTGTGAGAGATTAATGACAGAGCACAGGAAAAATTCACTCTGCTGCCTTCTCTTTACTTTTTCCCACTAGCTTCTTCCAATCATGTGAGGACCCCACCGCCACCTCCTACCAGCTTTGCCTTCTGTTCCTTGGACCATGGCTGCCGCAGGCTGGTTTAGGCCAGTGTAAGGCTTATTTCGTTCTGAACCATAAATTAAATGTAGGAAGTAAAACACTAGTCACAGGATGAGACTGATTTGCTCATTTGAGAGCATTTTCAAAGCATCAGGGATCAGGCTAAGGGAGAATCAGAGCACAGATAAAACCTGATGATTGATGTAAGTTTATTTTCATTGTTAATAATTAAATAGATTTGAACCTGAAGATAAAAATCCCCAAAGGATTGGGTCACTTCACTAATGTGTAACATAATACTTTGTCCCTAAGAAAGCATCATTGTAGCTCAGCCTTCCTTGAGCTTTTTAATTAGGTTAATGGCATCAGTTTGTTTCAAAGGACAGTTTAATTAAAATGTCAGTGGTGTTGCCTAGATAAATACTGTACTGATGCTGACATGTTATTATGCAAATTAGTCACTACCGCCTGACTGGTAGGGGATAGTTATGTGATCAACAAGGTAAAGAGCTTTTGCTAAACCAATTATAGAGCCTCACCTGGCCAGCTCCTCCTCGAATTCGTCTGAGTACATATAGCGTGTCTTCTCTTCATAAGTCACTGTGCAGGGCACGTAGGGGATGTAAAGATGATCAAAAGCTAGTGACTGTACCTTTATGAAATGTGTCCCTTGGCCTAAGCATAAACTGTGTGACTGTGGACTAGTTTTTTCTTTCTTTCTTTCTTTTTTTGTCTTTTTGCCTTTTCTAGGTCCGCACGTGTGGCATGTGGAGGTTCCCAGGCTAGGGGTCTAATCGGAGCTGTAGCTGCCGGCCTACACCACAGTCACAGCAACGCAGGATCTGAGCCGCGTCTGCAACCTACACCACAGCTCACAGCAACGCTGGATCCTTAACCCACTGAGCAAGGCCAGGGATTGAACCCGCAACCTCATGGTTCCCACTCGGATTTGTTAACCACTGAGCCACGACGGGACTCCAAGGACTACTTTTTTCTTTCTGTCTCTCTCTTTTTTTATTTTTTTAGATCAACATCTCTCCCTTTTTAAAATTAAAAAAAATTATTTTTATTAGAGTGTAGTTGATTTACAGTGTTGTGTCAATTTCTGCTGTATAGCATAGTGACCCAGTCACACACACACACACACACACACACAAACACACACACACATATGTATGTATATATGTATATACATTCTTTTTCTTATACTGTCTTCAATCATGTTCTATCCCAAGAGACTGGGTATAATTCCCTGTGCTATACAGTAGGACTTCGTTGCTTATCCATTCTAAATGTAACAGTTTGCATCTACCAACCCCCAATTCCCCGTCCATCTAGTTTCTTCTATTCAAAGATTAGTGTCCAAATATGCATTTAGTCTGAATTCAGAAGTCAAATTACCAGTGGCTTTAAATACTTTTTTCTCCATTTTACAAGAACAGTACAAGCTTGGCAGTGTCAAGACCAGTGAAACTTTTGAAATACAATTATTTGGAGCACTGTTTTAAAACTGGGGCTAAATTTTACTCTTTCAGAATTTCAGGGTTAAAAAGATATCTTTTATGTCATCTTGACTAATACCCTTGTTTTAAAAGATTCAATACCCAATTTCCAGTGACTATCTATCTACAGGTTGATAAAAAACCAAGGAACTTCTCAGATCACCGAGAATTTAAAACTATTTTTTGTATCTAACTTTGGGGTTTCATGACCACTTTGTAGCAGAACAGGCTGCAAGACATTCTCAGCTAAAGGAAGGAGAGTATTAGAAATAAGATTTAATTTGGGGTTTTTAAAATGATTTTCTGGCTAGGAAACCCAGGGCTGTCCACATCTTGCCTTGCTTCTGGTATTTTGTTACAGCTATGGGAGTTCCCAGTAATCCCATTGCAAAACTGCTTTGACCTCAAGCCATCCTTCCTGTTTTCTCCCTCTGCCCCACCCCTCAATGTAAATGTTGTCTTATCAGCATCTGACAGGCCTCAGAGAGGAATGAATTAAGAAATGGTGAACAAAATGACCATGTGTGCAGAGCAGGCCTTTAATGAGCTTAACCATCTCAAGGTGAAAGAAAAAGGAGGGAATGGAAGAATCCATAGATGGAAGAACTTGATAATGGCAAGTTCTGAGTTCCGTTCTTAACCAAATGGAAATAAAAATGCAGCAACACAGCTCTATACTAACCTTTTGATACCATCAACTCACATGTTCAGTCATGGCCGTGGTCTAGGATTGGAGATACAAGGCTTTCGTGGGGAGCAGGGCTGGAAGTCTTCCTCATCCCAGACTTCTGTTCTGTTCCTGCACTGGGGTAAGCAGGAAGCAGTTCTTGGATGTAGGCACTGATGCAAGTTCAGGTCTCAAGTCCAGGTGTGGGGAAACGTTCTCTGTATTTATGGGAACTCACAGTCATAGGACTACCGAACTGTCAGATGGTGCCAGTTGCCCGAGTTCTGTTATGACAGAGTTGGCAAGCCAAGAGCATCTCATCAGTGTCCCATTGGGGATTTTATTCTGTAAGATCACTTTGGAATTATGGAATAATACCAAATGTACATTTTCAAAGGGTGAGTATATTTAAAAGTTTCAGTTTTCTTGCTACCAAATTTGTAAGTCAAATTTAAGGTTTTATTGCCAGTATTAGAAAACTACTGTTTGAATGATATAAAAGGGTAACTCTCACTCCAGATAGTCTAAAAACAAGACCTTTTTTGCGTCTTTATCCAGGGTCTCTGAAGTATGTTACAGACCAACTTGAAGGTTGCTGGCTTAGGCATATTAAGAGAAAGAAGGGGAAAGCGGCAATGAGGGTGGAAAGCCACCTCCCTGCTGAGTGGCTAGTAAAGCAGTACGGCTGGCTTGAAGCTATTCACTGAAAGCTGGTTCTACACACCAGTGCTTTAGAAAAGCCAGGGGCCACTTCCACTCAGCTGGGTTTATTGCTTGTGTTTTCAAAACAAATCAATACATTTATATTGGCCAAAGATGACACCGAAGAAGATAGCCTAGGAAAAATAAGGTCAAATGATGAAATAAAAATGTCGGGAAGAAAGAGCTTAGATATATGCACTTTGATTTTTTAAATTACCCAAAGCATAAAGACCATACATTTATAAGTAGAGTTAAAAATCAGTGTTCATGTCAGAAGAAGGAAAGGAGCTGCTGATATCAGGGAACAAACAGACCTGCCTTTCCGAGTCTCTGTGAAGGGATGGAAGTGCTTTTTGACCTCTTCTGCCCTCCCTATAATAGTGCCTTCTCTTCTCCTCGCTAATGCCCCCAAATCCTCTCTTGGAATTTTTTTTCTTTTTAAACAGAGACAGCCCAGTGGTCAAAGGCAACGCGCTGTTAGCCTTAAGCAGCCTTGCTGTTGTCGTTTCCAAACACGAAGCCAGCCTTTCCTCAGACTCTGAGGAGATCCTGGAGGTGAGTTAAGGGTGATTAGAACCAGTTGGGCTTTGTTTGTGTAATGTGTGAAAAGTGAGCCATCTCCTTATTAAGTCTGGCCCTGAATTGAGGAACTTACAGTCCGGTTGAGGCACCCATTTATGCTACCCTATCCTATTTACACTGCAAGCTTTCCTGTCCTCTGAAACACTTTGCTTTGCTGCTTTTCTGTTTTGCTTTCTCCATCACAGTTAAGTGGTCATTTCCATTTGAAGGTACCAATTTTATGCAACAGGGGTTGTCTTTTGTGATTACATCATGGTAACCAATCTTGGGAGGTTAACTAGGCTTACTGAAAGTGAACAATGCTGTCAAAAAATGATAAATAAGCAGTGTTTACTGACTGAAAAAAATTGTACTTTGCATTTTAATTGTAGATGTCAATGACAAAGTGCCTATTCATTTTTGCAAGGCATTTATTTCTTAATTAAACATGTGGCAAGCTGGCCAATGTTCATTTCCAATGTACTTTTTCAGATAATGCATATCTGTCAAAATAAAAAGGCATGGATTTATTCTTCTTTTAAGCCCCGTTATCTGGTAGCTAGCATTATCCGAAGACAATATAGTCAAGTGGTTAAAAAACACAGGCTGTGAAGTAGGAGAGCCCTACATTTAAATCCCAGTACTTGTACCTACTAACTCCATGGTAACTTCACCTTTTAGAGCCTATTTCCCTGTCTGTAAAATGGGGATAACAGTACGTACCAGATGGGATTATTGTAAGGATTAAATGATAATCACACACACACACACATATATATGTATACACACACACATATGTATATATGTAGCACAACTGCTGCTAAATACTAAGCACTCAGTATTTGTAACCATTATCATCAACATCAGCATATACTACATCACTTCTTGCTGTAAAAATTGGGCTTTATTCATTGCTATTCAACCTATCTGTCCCCACAGAGTGTCTTATAGACCATTTGTGCTCTTTTTTCATGATGGGGTTTTTCTTGGGGGGAGGATCTTTTTTTTTTTTTTTGCAAAAAACTGACTCTCATTTAAATAAAAATGGAACTAGAAGTGTAAGGAATCTGGAAGCCCATGGAACTGAAGGCAAAGTTTAAAAACCGAGTTGGGGGAAGAAGGAAGAAAAAAGCAAGTCGGGGAGTCCAGGCACAAGTACTGATGAGCCATCTCAGCAGATCCATCCCGCCCACTGGGATGGATCAGCTCTAGGATTTACTATCCTAGCAGCACTCATTTAAGATTCAGAATCCCATGGGTCCCATGCCTACACCTTCAGCAAGGTAGAATGGGTTGCTTAATTGAGCATTTAACCAAGCTTCAAATCGTGGAGGAGGGAATTCCCCAAAGGGCGCTATTACTCGTAAACAAGAGACTGATGCTGTGTGGCAGAAGCTACAAATGCATATTACATGTGGGGAAGAGTTATTGCATGAGAGGTAAAAATGTAGTTAGTTACCATAGAAAAATTTAACTTTAAGCCCAGAGTGCTATTTCAATAATGAGGAAGATGAAAAATTTTTAGCAAAGAAATGTTCCATATTCTTGAAAGAGCTGTGGCCTGCCTTAGCAGAGACAATGTGCTAAGTAGATCTACAACCTGAAAAATAATGCCTTCTAAGGGTACCTTCATCTTGGTGTTATTTATGTCAGACTTCCAGTTGTACAAGTAATTTGCCGCAATAATAACTGGTGGTCTAGCCCAGAGTTTGAGCTGCAGGCTCTCCTATTCTTTTTTCTCCCAGACTTGGTCCTGTGCTGAGGCACATAGTACACAAAACATTGAGAAGCTGCACAACCCAAAGATGGGGTTTTACTTTTATTTTTGATGGCCTTGCCTTTGGCTATTACTCATTATAAACTCAAGGCCTCATTTTGTGTTTAAAGTTGAAGTTTTCAAGCTTCATTCAAATCTACATTTGACCAGCAACTAAAGATATTAAGAAGAAGGCCTTATTTGACTCAAGGGATTAATTCCAGGGATTTAACACTGCGTGGACCTTTTTAGTTGCACCCCATGGGTGTTACCATCACCCTTAATGAATGTTTTTTGACATCCATGGCCATGAATGATTTTTAAAACCAGGTTCTTTTCTTTTTTTTTTTTTTAGTGAGTTGGGTTTTGTTGTTTTGTTTTACTTTTTGCCTTCCCTTTCCTCTTCATTTCCAAACTGAAGATCATTTATGTCTTCATAACAAGTTGGCTGGGCAAATATTGGAGTGATTCTTGAATGATAAATATAGTGGTAGTAAGCAGAAATGCTAGAAATGGTGAAGAAAATTGTTGATTGCTTTATCGAAAGTACAGGTTAGAAATGGGAAATTTTGAGTTGCTTTCTCGGTCTACCTCTCCTTTTAACCCCCATGTTATCCTCACTGAATGCAGAGGAGCTTTAAGGAGCTCTCAGATGTGTTCTGTTTTGTAGCCCCCATCCTCTCACCTATGCTAAGTCTTGTATGAAAGGTAAGTCTTATCATATTGAGGTGCAGATGATGAAGGGTATTTGTCAAGAAGCTATCTACTATTTCATGCAGTCTTTGTAGGTGAAGTTCAGTTTTTGATAGTATCACTTCATTCTTTAATATAGAAGAAAGTTTTACCTTGGATCTAGAAATAACTTTTTTTCTTTCTCCCGTTATCATTTCATGTTTTCCTTCATCCACAGGTTCAACCTAATTTCCTTCCAATGAAAGAGTGGATTTTCATGGTGTTTGATACTCTTCTGGTCATTGTTGATAGCCATTACCAACCCAGAGGACGACTTTTCTCTTCGTTTTATTATGTAAGTGTGAGAAATAAAAAAAATGATTAGAAAAGTCCAGTTGACTCCAATATCAATTGTTCACATGAAATTCCATGATATAGGGTAAGTCTTAGCCTTAGCTATACATTTGGTAGTAAACCTCAGCCTTGGCTGTATGTGAGAATCTCCTGGGGAACTTAACAAAGGCATATATATGTATGTATGTGTGTGTATATATATTCATATATACATATATATATATGAAATACTGATGTGTAGGCATCACCTCTGATTTAATGCTTCAGGATGGGCCTTGTATATCAGCATTTTGGGGGCTTTTTACGTTATTCTAATGTGTAGTCAGAATCAAGAGCTACAATTGTAGAATAAACATTGGCTGAAGATGAAAGATCTCCAATTTCTGGTCATAGTCTTTTTCATTTCAACATATGTGACCATGGAGTTCACATAATGTGTCTGGACTGTTGTGTCCTTATTTATAAAATGAGTTGGTTGAAGAATATTATCTATAGTGACTGGAACCACAACTTTAGCCTCTAGTTTTGTGGTTGTTGACCTGACACTTAACCTATCATCTTATCTTCCCTACCCATAAAATGAGGGTAAAAATGAATGCTTTGCCAACTTTATAAAAGATTGTGAAGATTGAATTATGTAATCTGCGGGGAAATGTTTTGAAAATGTGAAATGCTCTATAAATACAAAGTAATGTTGAGCATTAAAAAAGCACCTGTTACTTAGTCCTTCTCTTTCTTCATGCTTATAGCCTAAGATTTGAAGCAAATTGAAAACACACTTTTTTCATTTAGGTTTCATTTTCCCTTTATTGGCTGTAGCCCCTGCTTTATTTCTGTACCTGCATGGGATTATTTTTGTTCCACCTTATCGCTATCCATTGCTTAGGGAATTACAGGGATCATGGGACAATCAGCTGAGTGGCAGAGGATTATAGGTGATTTGAATAAAAATATAGCACGGGTCCTGAACTGTTGCTAAGATCATGAATTTAGCCTGAAACTTCATTGCCTTAGGTCTTCTTTATATAGCATTTTGTGTGCCTCTGCCCTCTGCCCTTTGGAGGACCTGGTATGTATTGATCTGGGGCTTAGAGTCTGGAACTAGATTTTTTACTATACTTCAGGACAAAAATGACTTATTAGATAAAAGTAGAATTAAATCAGAAGGTAGATTCTTTGTTCAAAGAATTCTTTCTTGATGATGATTTATGTTCTGTTGAAACTGTTCTTATTTCGTTAATGATTGAAGAAAAACTTGTTACCTTATATAGAGGTCTTTGCAGTAGCTGTCTGGTTCAGCTATCCAGCCGGACAGGATATTGTGTTAGATTTCTAATAGTGCTGCTTAGTTCTTACAAACTAATGTCTTTACTAGCCAGCTCAGGTTGCCTCTTACCTTTGTGATTCTTGTATTATTATACTTTTTTCAAAACCCTGTTTCAAAAGCCACTTTATTTCCCTTGTCCTAGTAGCTGGGTCATTTTGAGTAGTAATTGTCATTATAATAGCACTATATTAACTTAAAGAATCTCTTAGCACATGTTTGCCTTTTATCCTTAAAGTACTCAAGCTTAGCAAACGAGTATAGAATTAAACACACTTTTTAATGTGTTTTGACTGCAAGGGACAACACGGCCTTTATGGTGTGTCTGAAAATTTGAAGTGGATAGTATTGAGGAATGATAAACTGGCTTTCGTCCCCACTTGAGACATATTTATAAATGTATATAGTGTCTGGTAGAGCTCTCTAACACAGGATTCTTGTAGAAGCTGTTCATATTCAGCTGCCCTGTCATTTTATTAGGGCTGTTACTCATTTCTTTTCCCATAATTACATATAGGAAAGGAGTATATAGAGCTCTCAGTTTCATTTTGAATAGCTGGTTATTGCTTTGTAACCAGAGGCTTTTAGGATTTCAACTTCCTTTTTAATTAAAAGGAATTAACCCCCTGTAGGAAATAATCCATCTACTGGGAAGCGTTCCCACAAAAAATTTTGGGAGATCTGCCAGTAGATCCCTGTGCTAAATTTACACTTATCCCTCCCTAACTAAACTTAAACTGCCCCCACCCCAACCCCTTTTCTTTCTCTCCCAGGAAACTCCTGGCTTTCTGGACATTTATAATGCGGCTTGGTGGTTTCTCCAAGCTTGGATAGCTTCACTTGGGATTTTTCATTATATGCACATGTGGGCTTTCGAAACCCTGCGATTGTTACAGGCTTGATCTTGAGGGAATTCACACCCTTTACAAGGAGACACTAAAAATTTGTTTTTTCTTCAAATTTAAAAGGGTATTATTAGTTAACCACTTGCCTAGTAGCAAATTCTTTTGCTGCTATTTGTGAAAAGTGAGTGGTGAGAAAGGTGACCTATCGACAAACACGGAAATAGATTTATTTTTTCAATTCTTTTGGGGGTGGGGAGTTGGTGGGGTGGGTCTAAAAGAATTATGTATTGTTGTGTAGCGCTTTTGTGATAGGTGTGCTGCCTTCCTGTTTTAAACAAAAGGCCAACCCCCTGTTTTCTTTCTTTGCAATGTCCTAGAAATCCTATTCTGGTGAAAACACAGCCAGTGCCATTGCCCGTTCTGCGGCTGCCACAGCTTTGTCTCTCCTTGTGCCAGTTTTCATTATCTCTTGCAAAGAGAAGGTTGAGGAAATCCTGAACATGCTGACTGCCAGGTTACCTGGGAAACCGAGTGCCGATGAGTCTCAAGCCGTGCAAATCCACATGGGCCTTGCTTTGGGGATGTTTCTCTCTCGCTTGTGTGAGGAGAAACTCAGGTACAGTTTATTAAAATATCCCTGCTTTTCCTCTTTGAGGTTTAGGTGAAGGATCTCCCTCTCTCTCTCACTCATTTACACAGACACACACACACACACACACACACACACACACACACACACTATATCTGAGCAGTATATGGTGTTAAACTTTTTGAGATGGGCAGCTTGATCATTTACTTTCCATCATGAATGAATTTGTCTCTCTAAAACACCGTCGCATGGATATTAATGTGTTTTAATGGTCGCTCTTTTTAAAGTGATTGATAACTTGAACATTATTTCATGCTTAGATGAAAGCCCTGGATACATCTATGTAATAGATATGAGGGAGGTCGAATCATACGGTGCTATAAATTTTAAAAAGCTTCCTTTTTCCCTGGTGTATAAGGGTGAAAATCATTGCTTGTTCTCTGTTGATATCACTGTAAAATGCCAGGGAAAGATCGGGGTTTCCCTTGAGCCTGAGGGTGCTGGGAATCACTGAATCTCATGAGAACTGCATGTACCCACTTTTAAATATTGCTTTTATCCTGTGCTCTGGCTACATTTTTGTAATCCTTAAAGAGTCTTAATCTGTGCATATTATACTGTGTGCTTTATTCAGTTTGATTGCTCATTTTTGGACTACTAGAGCTAATAGAATATCAAAGACCCAGGTGGAAAATTCCAGCAAGTGGGAAAGTTTTCTTGAACGTGAATCTGCTTTAGTTTCATTGCTCATTATATTTATTCTGTATTTTATAACAGATCTTAGAAATTTATATATCCAGATTGATTGCAGTGTGGTAGAACGTGAATACTTGAGTATCATGAATATTTAGATGTCACTGACTTAGGATGTTAGCCCATTTTCCTGCATTGGAAATAAATAGTAGGGTCTAGGCAAGAAGCATCCTTTTCTGTTCGATGTCCTTAAGCTTCCCTGGCTCTCAGAAACTGGCTGTCCAAAAGACAAGAAATTGTGTTGGTGTGGATAAACTGGATGACATTATGCTATATTTACATTTGTGTTTGAAACCAGTGGTTAAGTCTACATTTGTAATTTACAATTTTGTGCAAACATCAATATGTGAAACCTTTATGAGAACTGCTATTGATCTAGGGAAATAGTATATTTCAAATGATCATTTTCAGCCCTTGGAAACATCTGTCGGATCATTGGGAAGATTGGCTTAGTCTTTGTGATCATAAATGAAACTGTTTGCAGAATATTCATTTTGTTCTATTCACCAGCATTAGTATACGTATGTTTGGTTCTGGACAAGAACAAAAAGCTGCCCTGTGCATTTGAATTGACTGTTACATATCTCGTGTGTGTGACAGATCACAAAGTATTTTTAAAGACTTAAAACGTAGAAGCGATTTTTTTTCTCCCCTCTGCTGCTATGCTACAAATGGCAGTCTCTTCACCATCTGTGTTCGTGCTCTTTCTTCAGTATCTTTTCAAGCTACATGTTTTACAGCTAAAAATGAGCCAGGGCCGTTTAATTCCAGGCAACTCATTTCATCCTATCCTGGCTCTGGCCTCCTTCTTCATGAGTTTAGGAGGAGATGCTGCTGGTTTTAAGGCTTGATAAGCTTGCATTTGCAGTTAACTTAATTATGCTACCTGGAGAAACCTTTGGTGACTCCCCTAAAGTATCCTTCCCTTATTCCTAAGTTGCCTTCCTTTTACTTTATACCTGCAGGAAACCCTGGGGAAGGACACCAGGAAGTACTTCCTAAGGCAGAATAATTGCAGATTTTAACTGCCCTAATGATCCTGGATTTGATAGCATTCTTCTTTGGGCCAGTGTATTAGTACTGTGGCCATTAATGTAATTATTCATGGTTCCCACCTTCCTAATTTCTTAGAGCAGAGGAATCTGAAATATTTGCCTTTTGTTACTAATAAATATTTTACTAGATAATGACAGTCTCACCAGATAGTGACTTTTTTTTGGAGAAGATATTTTTCTAAAATTAAAGTGTTTTGGAGTTCCCTTCATGACTCAGTGGTTAACAAATCCGACTAAGAAGTTGCGGGTTCGATCCCTGGCCTTGCTCAGTGAGTTAAGGATCCGGCGTTGCCGTGAGCTGTGGTGTAGGTTGCAGACGCGGCTCGGATCCGCGTTGCTGTGGCTGTGGCGAAGGCTGGCAGCTACAGCTCCTGTTAGACCCCTGCCCTGGGAACCTCCATATGCCACGGGTGCAGCTCTACATAAAGGCAAAAAGATGAAAAAAAAAAAAAAAAGTGTTTTGAAGGCTCTTAATTCTGAATAAGCAGTGATGTCAAATTAAGTGGCCCATAATGGCCCCTTAGGAGAACAGGATTAGGATAATATGCTGGTCTCAAGAATGAAAAACATCACTTTATAGAAAAGAATTTTAACAGTCAATCCGTTTTTATTTATTTATTTATTTATTTATTGCTGAGACTTATGAAAAATGTCCTGAATTTAAATTCCAGTCTAGAATTTATTCAGAAAAGCTTATTATTCCAAAGCTTGCTTCTGTCAGAACTCCCGGATGGGACTAGTAGGATCTCTTTAGCATTTGTTTAGGATATTTAAGTTTATTTTACTCCAGAGAACAACTGTAATAGGACTTAGTTAAAAGCTATTAAAATTGTGTGTGCATGTGTGTGCATGTGTGTTTTCTCACTGCAAAAGGTAAATCCTTCACCTTAGGCAAAACCACTGTCCTCTTGGATGGAGAGGATAGTATTTAAAGTGCTCTCTGGCTGGCTGGCATTCCTGGGGCTGCATTCCACTCAGCATGGTCTGAGGCAGCACTGGGAGAGCTGACATGTAGGGACCCCTTGATAATAAAGTGTTGATGATGAAGCCCACAACTCTGCCTCAAAAAAACAGACGTAGAGCTACCTTTTAAGTTTTATTTTATCCTAGAAGTCATAGTTCTCACCAAAATAATTGCCAAAACCACATCAATTACTGTAAAAAGGCAGAAAAATATAAGGCTAGGCTCGCTCCCCCCACGACCTTAAAAAAAAAAAAGAATAGAATTAAAAACCTCTGTTTTTGAGACCTAAAATCAGAAGTCATAGTCTTTGCAAGAGAGATTTGGAATGATCATTGATAACATCAGCTCAATGGGTTAGTCAATGTTCAGAAGAAAATCACCTTAGCAGTCTTAGAAGTTTTTTTTTTTAATTCTGAGCTTCATTCTTATTTTTCAGTGATTTAAAATTTGAATGAGCTGAGAAAATGCAAAAGTAGCAGTTTTAGGGTTAATAAACTAAACTAAAAATAAAAAAGTTTTAAGGTTTGCAGGTGATTATGATGTTCAGAAAACTAAGTATTGAATGAATTCTCTTACTCATTTCTCTATCTCAAAATAATGTGAATGATCAATATTATTATGCTCCTTTTATGTTTTTTTAAAGAAATGCATTTTCAATAAAATATTGAGCAAAATGTAATTACATAGTTAATATTTTGGACCATTGATTGATTTTAAATGATTGAGTTTCCCCTCTTGGTCTTTCCTTAGTGATATATCTGGCCAACAGATGAAACTTATTCTGATGAAGTCTTTGGATGCTCTGGAAAATTGCTGTTTTGATGCTAGTCTTGAATACAAGTATGTTGATTCCATTTCTTCTCTGATACTCAAAGACTGGTTCTTTCTTTGCTATAAATTTTGCATTCTGTGGAGAGATACTTGTAGGACCCAGCCATGAATTCCTTTGTGCAGAGTTTTCAATAATAATAGAAGATCTGTAATTAAAGCTTACTTGTTCTGAAAACCGTGTTTCAGAAACTGACAATTTGTTTCTTTACAAAGCAACAAATGTCACATTGTGGTTGTCATTAAGTTTACCAATACCTTAGATTCCGTCTTGTACTTCTCACACAAGGTGTCTACCTAGAGACTTGTATGTACGACTTAACCTTTCTAAAGATTTGTTGGAAATAGTCTTTGAATTTGATTTGACTAAGAGAGCCTTTGATCTATGGCTTGGATTTCCCTAAGAAGCCCAATGTCTGAGGAATCAAAATGGAAACAAGTTACACCAGAGGTTCCCAACCTCCTCAATATTAATAGATCCTCTTCCCTCCCCAACTTTATACTTTTTAAAGATTTTGTCTATTAAACTAAGTGTATTAAAATTTATTTCCTTATTCCAGTCATGAGAAACAATAAAAACAAAAGGGGATAATCAGAAAAGAATGCCTCAAAAATGGTATTAAACGTATTCATTTTGTGCAACATTGAATATTTCAACTCATTGAGTTGGCTTGTGTGGAAAAACATACTGTTTTGTTAGGCTTTCTGAAATATTGACACCATTAAGAACCTACATTGTACCTCTTTGGACTCCCATATATTTTGGAACCTCAGGACTGGTCTTCTGGTCTTGAAGTTACTAGGAAACTCAGTAGATTATAAGCTACTTTACTTTATGCTGTTATGGGCATGTTCATATATGAGTTAAATTAGTGTTTACAAAAAAAAACAATCAGTGTTTTAAATTTCTGGCCTTTAGGAGCTTATGATCTAAAGTTACATTTACACTACCTAGCCTGGTAAGTTCAGATTAACAAAAGAGTTAAATTGTAGAAGTATGGCAAGTATCACATATTGTCATGTGTAAATAAAGTCAGGTCTTCACTTAGTAGGGTAGTAATTATGAGGTCTTTCAGATTCAGGCTAAGATTGGATAAGAACCTTGACACTAAGCCAGTTTATCACCCTTTAACATTTAACACTTTAGAGATAAAATGACATGTTAAGACTGTGGTTTTGTGTTTGGGCAAAGAGTTTGGTGGCATGACTGAAGGCTCTTAAATTTAGAAAGTGCCTAATGGAAAGTCATTAGGGTCATTCACTGTTTTGGGGTCCAATGAAGAGCTGAGATTTCTGAGCCTAATTTGTGTTGCCTTTTACAACCAAGGAGAAAGATAAGTTTCTCTCCCTCCCTCTCCCCTCTCGCCCTTTCTTCTTTTTCCTGCCTTCCCCTATGGGTGTTCGACATATCTGTAGCTCAGGGTATTATAAAGTTGGAGGAAAAATTGTTATTAACATGTTGCAAACTTTCAGCCAGTTGGAACAATCAGGAATGACTTTCACATATTATCTCCATTAGTTTGCAGGAAGGTTGTTTGAATGTCAGGAAAGCCATGGGGATAACTGAATTATCCACAGTTTGGGCATTTATGCGTTTAAAAACTTCACATGCATATTTAACTTTGAAACAAACTTTTTATATGAATTAGAGTCTTATTTTTTCATTCTTTTCTTTCTTGATTCTTACCTTCTTAATAAGCAACTGTGTTTGGGAGAAGAAAAGGTAGGCCTCAAAGGGGATTAATCCTGCAGATTCAAGTAGAATAGTGTCATCAGAAATTTCCTGTCTGTTTAGTAAAATCTTGCTTGCCATTTAGAGCCAATCAAAAACCCGGGTCATTCAAGAAACCCTCCCTCAATTCTCTCCAAATTCTTATTTTTCCTGCAGTCGATGAAGGTTAGTATTTTGTCATTCCTAATGCTTTGTGGGGTGTCAGAGTTTATGTAGTTCTTCCCTTGGTTTTTTGGTTTCCCTAATACTTACTGAGCAGGCCCGTATTGTGTTAGGCCTTTTCATTTCCATTCTCATGTAATTAAACCCTGATTACAACCTAAATATTGATGCTTAAGCAGGAATCATCATCACTTCAGTTTACAGACAAAGAAAGTGTCTCAAATAGGAGACTGGTTCAAGGTCACACACTAAGTGGCAGAGCCAGGAGAGAAACCTAGGTTGTCTGACTTCAAAGGCAGCTTTCTTTCTCTTGCTTAGCACACATATAGAACACATTTCAATAGAAAGAAAGTAGGTTGAGACTTGACAATGTGGTGTTGATTATTTTTTTCTGACATGTGGATGTTGCCCACTATTAAAAACAAGAGAAGAGTTCCCATTGTGGCTCAGGGATAATGAACCTGACTAGTATTCATGAGGCCTGGATTAGAGACTCAGCGATCTGGTGATGCCGTGAGCTGTGGTGTAGGTTGCAGACACGGCTCAGTTCTGGCATTGCTGTGGCTGTGCTGTGGGCTGGCAGCTGCAGCTCCTGTTTGACCCCCAAACTGGGACCTTCCATATGCTGCAGGTGCAGTCCTAAAAAGCATAAATAAATAAATAAATAAATAAATAAATAAATAAATAAATAAATAAATAAATATTAAAAATGTGAAGTGCTAAAAAAAATATTTTAAGATACAAAACAGATTACAACCAGTCCCGGACCTAAATGCCTGGTTCACGGCAGAAAGTATTCCCCTCTCCCGTGAGACTGCAGGAATCTAGGGAAGTGCTCCCCCACTAGAAATAGTGTGTTACCCAGAGGTAGTTAATAGACATGGGAGCCTGCTACTTCAAGTGGTAGAATTCACCCTGAGCAAATTCACCACACTTCCTTGATTTAATGGACCTGTCCCTGCTGAAGAGGACTCAGCACCTGAACTAGTCCGTGTTTGTGGTCCCATCACTTACATTTTGCTGCCATCTAGTGGTACTTATTGCACCACTGCAATCCTCACAGCCTAGTGAAGTTATCCGTCAATGACCTGCGAGTTGGTTAATTACTATTGAGCTTTCACAAATAGGATAACATTTGTATTGCACTTTGTAAAGGGCAAAGTGCTATACAAATGTTAACTGTTATTAGAAGTAATTATTAGATGCCTGAGTACTTACTCTGCAGAATAGCCTACAATAAACTAGGGAATTGACGATTCATCTCTGATTAATTTTAGAAAAATATATCATCTCAGTTGATAGAGTAGCACACATCTCAGAACCGCATAGCTTTTAAGTCTCAGAATTTCTCTTTGCCAGTGATATTTTAATACATCTGGGTAAGAGTCAAATGAATGAGGACATAACAGAGCATTTATCATTTTTAAAACTCAAATTCTATTTATTATTTGTTAGTGTTCTTATAGAGGATTTATGTTAGCAATTCCAAAACCTCACTTTTATATCTAATATACTTTGTTTATAATTATAAATTTATAATTTATTTCCTAGACACCATATCTAATGTAGTTTATTTCCAGACACCAACACTTAACTCCTTTTTGTTTTCAGTGGAGGGAAAGATGTGAAAGTTATCTCTGCTCAAGCTATTCTTGATTTAGAGCTGGTAGAACAGTGAAGCTAGAATAAGGTAAATGTGCAAAAATGCTGAACTAAGCACCTGGGAGATATCTCTGAGACTTAGAACAAAAAATAAACACATTAAAACATAGATTTAGAAATCAGAGGGAAACATCAGAAAGAAAGCTTTAGGGCTACCTTCTTGGTGCATAAAACATAGATTTGGAAATCAGAGGGAAACATCAGGAAGAAAGCTTTAGGGCTACCTTCTTGGTGCATGCTGCAACAAATTAGACCAAGCAGAAGGAAAGGTCGATAGGTACATAAACTTTAACATATTTATATTGGCACCCTATGTTCCTAGTTAGACTGTGTATTCATATAGCAGTTAGCTGTCATTGTAGCACTGAGTAGAATCCTTAGTGAATGGTAACCTCACACAAGAATAATTCTGCTGTGATAATTTTTAGGAAAAGTTAACTAGAAACTGGGATGTCGTTTTCTAGTCCTTTGTGTCCATGTGCTTTAGGATGGGAAAGAGGACCTTCAGTCCAGGAAATTTTTGTGTGCCCAGAATAGCCAGAAAAGCAAGACCTAGATACCTGCTTATTTTTGAAAAACATGAACCCTAGTATTTAAATGAACGTTGAGAAGAATCTATTTTCCTCATGAAATTGACACCTCTCGTTCTTAAATTAGTCTGGCAAAAAATAGAAATCAAGTTTTCCTGATTGAATCTTGGATGATATAGTCAATGAATTTTACCACTCATAAATTTTGCCTCCAACTGAATATGAGATTCAAGTCTTGGGTTTGGTGGTGGTGGTGGTTGCTGTTTTTTTCTTCCTATAGATCTCTCCACTTCAGACTCTCTTGAAACTGTGCCTTTGGTCAGTTCTTTAGCATTCAGTAAACATTGGTTGAATGTCTGTCCCTGTCAAGCAGAATACTAGATGCCAGAAATATTGTGGTGAGGAGAAAACAGAAAAGGTACCTACCTCGTGGAGCTTGCAGGCTAGTGAAGGACATGGACAGTAAGCAAACCGTCTCCCAAATAGTCTTCATCAGAGTTGAACATTAAAATTGTCTGTAGTAAATTAGTACAGGGTACTATGGGAAAATACTAAAGAGGTTCCCTGCTGAGCCAAGCAGAGTGTCCCTGAGGAAGTAACATTTGAAATCCTAAATGTAAGTAGTGGTCAAATAATCAAAAAGGGAGCAACAGTTAAATTTTTGCAAGTGTGAATTATGTTTGTCTATACCTTTGGTCTAATTTCAGGTTTTTATATGCATCTGTATAGAAAGCTGGCCAGAAATCTTTCTTGTAGACCCTAAATGAAAACAAAGGCTTTAAATCCATTCTAATCAGCAGCAGTCTTTCCTCTTTCAGAAATACGATTTGTCTCAAAAGCATACAGTGTTCAGTTGTTAGATGCTGCTTTAAGTGATTGGAAGAACATGCATTGTGCTGGTTGAAATTTTTAAGTTCATGGAAGCTGGAACGGTTCTGCGCAGCTAATGATGGATTATTACTGTAGCAGCTTCTGGACAAAGGATTTTCTAATGCCGGATTGTTAGGCAATAGAACCTGGAAAAACACACTTGAGACATGTTGCATAGGCATTCCATCAGAACTTCACTCAGGGTGCCTGAAGTTTGGCAGTTGAAACAGATGGCTGGGAATCAAAAAAGTCCTGTCTTCTGTCCATGCTCTGCTGGAAACTCTGCATGACCTTGAGCAAATCCTGTAGCCTCTCCACTTGGGGGGATATCTCTTATCAAGACGTGGAAGCTATGTTTGCACAGGGGTATTTGGGGGGAAGTGACTAACATCTTCAAGAAATGACGTGAAGGTCTTGGCATCAGTCAAGGCGATAGATGCTATACAAGAGCAAAGTGACATAACATACAGGCATTGAAATAAGGTATTGGAGAAATGCTCTGGAATGTCTTAAGCAGCAGATATTATGAAAGAGGCAAGCCAAACCAGGGTGAGGATGATTTCTGAAAAAGTCAGCTTCTCCTCAATTTGAAAAACAACAATGAGGATAAAGACTTTCAAAAAAAAAAAATTACCCCCAGGCCACATTATCTTATCATACTAACCAGAAATTTTTCTGGGAGAACAATTCTTTTCTTTAAATGGATAGGTATTCTTTCAGGAGAATTGAGGCACAAAGCCCAAGATTCCAATTGAATTGTCACATGGGGTAACTTTTGACAAGCCTGTCATTTGTCCATTTTCTCTTCTGACCCAGTGGTACTCAGAGGGATCAGAGGGGAGAAGAGGATTAATGTCATTGTGCACAGACAAATACACAGTTTCTTTGAGAAAGAAATTCCACTTGTTGAAGTTGACTAGGAAACATGAAGCACTTAGCAGTACCTCATAATCATGCCTTGCATTTCTTCTCCCCGCCCCCAACCCCAACCTGTGTTATTAGTCAAATGTCCTCAGTTCATATCTTGAAATTTAGGCTTTTGTCTCCTTCTGCAGTTAATCATAGTGTAGGCAACACAGTTGTGGGGCTCAGGGACGCAGGGGAGAGAGGACCACAGCATTTCTTCCAGTGCAGAGACAGAACTGGTTTGACAACTTTCTAAGGCCTCCTTCTCACCACAGAGTTTAAGTCAAACTATTTCATATATTTGTTTGTCTTCTCCAGTGGGTACACAGTGGACATCTGTTTTGACATAAAGTTTTCCTTTTTTTTTTCCCCCCTTTCCTTTTAGGTCCGTACCCGTGGCATATGGAAGTTCCCAGACTAGGGTCAAATTGGAGCTATGCTGCCAGCCTGCACCACAGCCACAGCACCACTGGCTCCCAGCCACCTCTGCAACTGCAGCTCGCAGCAACGCCAGATCCTTATCCCACTGAGCGAGGCCAGGAATCAAACCCGCTTCCTCATGGATACTAGTCAGGTTCTTAACCCGCTGAGCCCCACCATGGGAACTCCTAAAGTTTTACTTTTGATGGAAGGTATGTATGTGCTTGTGGGGGCTCACAGGGTACACCTGTCCACCAGGCAGCAGAATTAGAATCCAGTCATCTCACCTAGAACCGTAGAGCTCTGCTAACTCCTGTACTAAGGGAAGAGCGATGGTGTGGATTTCTTATGGTTTTCACTCCTCCTCTTTTTTGGTATCCAAGCACGGGCTGTATCCTGGGAGTTGGACTCGTCCTGTCCCTCATGAGCCACAGCAGCCAAACAGAGTCTCGAGTCCACGTGGCAGCCTCCCTCCGGAAGCTCTCTGCCTACCTCGATGACAGTGGAAGCCAGAGCAGAACGTTTCAGGAGGTAGGACACGAAGGTTCTGGTGATCTTCCTTCCCTCTGCTGCCTCTTGTTTTCCTGTTGCTGCTTGTTATCGGTCTCTCATCTTTTGGCAACCCTGAAATTAAATTCTTCTTCAATTTCAGCTGGGCTAAGGAGAAAATCTGAGTGGCAAGCAACCTCTATTAGATCATAAGGTTTTCAAATAATGCAGCCGCTTAAATCAGCTCAGACTTAAATGTGGCATATAAGATAAGAGCCTTTAGTGAATGCAAAAACCTAACTCAGCATCACTGGAAAGCAGTTTCTAAGAGCATCCGCAGTTTCTGGGGGGAAGGTTAAATGGAGATTTTTAGAATTAGGCTGAAGGCAAATATAACTTTAAGATGGCCAGGACGAAGCTTAAGAAACCCATGGATCGAAAAGGCCTTTTTTTTTTTTTTGAATATCAGCTAGCATGGAAAGTTATTGCAGAAATTCCCTTTACCACACTTAATGGAAATATTTTTCTGTGGTGGTGCAGAAATATGCATAATTGCAGCTCCTGTGTCCTGGTCCATGTGTTGACTGCATGGAGCAGGACGTCTGGGGCATGGGTCTCTCTGGCGTGCCCAGGTGAAGCTGCACCACCCGCCTGGGCTCTTCTCTTTGGGGGGAGCCTGGGACGACCTCTTGGCCTGACCAGCTTCTCCCTCTCATTAGAGCAGATCCTATTTTCCCTCAGCCTGCCCACGAGCTATTGATAAGCGCATAATGGCTGCTGTGTTTCCCTGCTTGGGTCCTCTGCTTTCAGCAATAGGACTTGTTGAATCAGAGAATTTCTTTGGGGCACAGAGGGTTGAAGTTTTGTTCTGAGACAAGCACCACATTTCCATTTTTAAAGCGCTGCAGAGCATGATTTGAAAGTACATATTTTTTTGTTGTTGTTAAGCCAGAGTAGAAATGTTGCTTCCAAGAGAAGCAATTTGATTAATAAGTGACAGCAAGGTTTTTATAACTGATGCATCTGTCTGCCTTGATTTGGAGCTCTTGAGCAAGCAGTTTTCATTTTTCCTCCCCTCCAATTTTTTTGTTATCCAATTTCTACCTTAGAAACGGCCTCTTTTTTTCACCCTGTATTCGTGTTAGGGGTTGACTGTTTCTACTTTGTCTTAACAGTGTCTTTGTAAGGGAAGGATTCATCAGGAAAGTGCAAAGTAGCAGGGAATCGTGATTAACCTTGATTTGGAGAAACTGAAGTTTAGATAGGTGGAGTAACTTGCTTAAAGTTACTTAGCCACCCAATAGTCAATTTGGGATAGACACTTGAGTAATCTGTTTCTGCTTCTGACATTTTTAAAATTTATAATTTATTTATTTATCCATTTGCTTATTAAAAATCACATCAGTGGGAGCTTCGGTTGTGGCTCAGTGGGTGAAAAACCTGACACAGTGCCCATGAGGATGCGGGTTAAATCCTTGGTCTCATTCAGTGGATTAAGGATCTGGCATTGCTACAGGCTGTGGCACAGGTCGCAGATATGGCTCGGATCTGGTGTTGCTGTGGCATAGGCTGGCAACTGCAGCTTCAATTTAACCCCTAGCCTGGAAACTTTCATATGCTATAAGTACAGCTGTCAACCTGAAAAAAAAAAAAGGAATCATGTCTTAAAAAAAAAAAATCCCATCAACGCTGTGAAGTAAGTATCTCTGTTTTATACAATATATCTGATTCTAAAACCCATATTCCATGTTCATTATGCTTCACTACTTCTAGGGAATCTTAATATCGCAGTGTTTCACTTCTTTAAATTTCCTCTCTTGTTTGGCCTTGGATCAGAGCACAAGGCCATTAGTAGTATCCACTGGTGATGAAAATCTGCTTCTACCACTACGGAAACTTTTTGATTTAAAGTCCAAAGATTTGGGTTTGAATTTTGCTTCTGTCACTTAACTAGCTATGTGTAATTGAGTCTCAAAGTTTTATCCATAAACTAAGTATAATGACACCCATCCCGTAATATCATTATGAAATAGAATGTTAAGTTAGGTGGCATAACAATGCGTGGTCTATGGTGGGTATATTTATTTTGTTTGGTTTTGGTTTTGTTTTTGCTTTTTAGGGCTGCACCTGTGGCATATGGAGGTTCCCAGGCCAGGAGTCAGGGCTGTAGCTATTGGCCTATGCCACAGCACAGCAACACTGGATCTGAACCACATCTGCAACCTACACCACAGCTCACAGCAATGCTGGATCCTTAACCTACTGAGCAAGGCCAGGGATTGAACCCATATCCTCATGGATACCAGCCAGATTCATTTCCACTGTGCCACAAGGGGAACTCCCTGTGATGGGTGTATTTGAATGTAATCCTTGCCCTGGGGATAAGTTTGAAAAAATATTCATGTCTCCTAAACTGCTCTTTTATTTTTGCTCATGAAGAAACATTTTTCTGCTATCTTGTCTTCTCAGGTCCTTGCCTATACCCTGAGCTGTGTATGTACATCCGCATTCAGTGCCGGAATTATTGAGTCTGTGGAGGCTGAAGATATTATGAACAAGCTTCGACTGTTAGTGGAGAACAACCAACAGGTTGGAATGCATGTCCTGGTTATTTCTCTGGGGGTCTCAGGCTACCGTTAGGTCCTAAATCTGATTTACTGAGAATTATCCTATAATGCGATGTGTTTCGTGCTAAGAACTAAGGACCTGCTGACTCTTTTCTTGTCTTGCAGCCATAGCCAGTAGCCACAGACATCTTTTTATCTCTTTATCCGCATAGACATTTTTGTTTGTTTGTTTGTTTGGTCTGAGTATGAAAGTCTTTTCTCTCCCTCCAACTATTGCTCTGTATTTATAAAATCACAAAAAAAGGTGGCTAAGGAATATGAGAATATTTAGTAAGGCTAGAGACAAAAATTTGTTAAGATATGAATAGAATAATCTGATAAAGTCAAACTTCAGCAAATTCAAGACAGAGAATCCACTCATGACTGAATATATAGGAAAAGTTAGATTCTTGCAAATTAAATGAAACACCCTTAAATTGTTCCCTCTGAAATACTAGTCAACCTTAAAAAGGAAGGAAATTCTGACATTTGCTCTAACATGACCTCGAGGACATTATGCTAAGTGAAACAGGCTCATCACACACAAAAAAGCCCTGTATGATTCTGCTTATATAAGGTACCTAGAGTAGTCAAAAGCTTGGAGACAGAGAGTAGAATGGTGGTTGCTAGGGGCCGAGGGAGGAGGAATGGCAAGTTATTGTTTAATGGGCACAGAATTTCAGTTTCGTAAGATGAAAAGAGTTTTAGAGATGGATAGTAGTTAGTGAGGGTTGCACAGTAATATGAATGTACATCATACCACTGAACTGTACCTTTAAAAATGGTTAAGATGGTAAATTTTCTGTTATTATATTTTACCATAATTTTTTAAAATTGAAAAAAAATGTTTCCTCTAATTGCAAGTGCTCCAGAAATTTCTTATTTGTATTTCGTTTGCTCAATTGTTTGGTTTTTATTTATTTATTTGTTTATTTATTTATTTATTTTTGTCTTTTTGCCTTTATGTAGAGCCGCACCTGCGGCATATGGAGGTTCCCAGGCTAGGGGTCTAACAGGAGCTGCAGCCGCCGGCCTTCGCCACAGCCACAGCAACGCGGGATCCAAGCCACGTCCTGCAACCTACACCACAGTTCACGGCAACGCCAGATCCTTAACCCACTGAGCAAGGCCAGGGATCGAACCCGCAACCTCATGGTTCTTAGTCGGATTCGTTAACCACTGAGCCACGAAGGGAACTACAATTGTTTGGTTTTTAGATTCCTCTAGAGTCTTGATATTAGCCATAGTGGGTTATTGCAGGATTCAGTTTAGGTTTTAAGCTTGTGTTGTATTGTACTGTTACTATTTTATGATTATATGCTTGCTCACTTACATTCAGAAAAGATTCTGCAAACACCAAAATGTAGAAGTTTGTGTGTGGAGTGTTCTTTGTAGGACATTTTCTCCTCTGGTTTGGCGGTTGACTGGGCTTGGGTGATTTACCTTGGTATTTGCACTCTAACTTCTTAGAATTTGTATTGTTTGACCCAAGTCAATCAATAGTGCATTAGCCTTTTCCTAAAACAAACCACTAACTGAAGCTGAATTCCTTACACTTAGACTGCAGTTTTTATTGCAGACCAGTCTGGATTTTAAAAATCTGCAAATCTCTAATTTTCAGATGCCAGCAGAATGTATCTGTAGGAAAGGGAGCCCCTGGAAGTGCTCATGATGCTGTATAGGAACATTCCTAATCTATGCCGTTCTTTTTCTCACCTCCTTAAAAAATTTATTTCTAACAGACTTCAGGTTTTGCTCTGGCGCTAGGAAACGTAGTTCATGGCTTGTCTGTGTGCGGACATGGAAAAGCTGAAGACTTGGGCAACAAACTGCTCCCTTCCTGGATCAGAATTGTCCTAACACAGGTAGAAGGCACTTCTTGCATGTTATTTTATATTTTTATAAAGAAAAAAGAGCTACTTTATTGGACCATTTATAGGTGCTGCCAAAATATATAGCTTAACCATAAAAGAATAGGTAATTTCCAATGAAAGAGACACATGTACTTTTAATGCCTTATAAATGATCCATCCTGTTAACCATTATGGTTTTATTTAACTGGCTATTTTGTCGGTGTTTTAATTTTTAAAACAACATTGTGGTTTTGAAAAATAATAAAATAAGAAGCCACCTATGGTCTCACAACTTTAACCTGTTACTTTATTCAAGTTGGCTGCCATTTTTGGTTCAGTGACAGTTTTTGTTAACCCTACAAATTTAGGACCATTTTCGCCATTTGTTTCACTACAATATAATTTTTATTAAATTCAAACCCAAGAGTTGTTTCCCTCATGACATATTCTGATGCTTCGTTTTCAGGGCGCTCCCACAATGCTTTGTTTGGCAGCTCTTCATGGCATGGTGGCCTTGGTAGGCTCTGAAGGGGATGTAATGCAGGTAAAAAAGAGGGTGGTGGTGGAGGAAGAAACCTAAATACATAGTCACAGCAAGGAGAGAACACCCAGTATCTCAGTGCATGCTCATGATAATCGTTACACTGGGCTTTCTAGTGCCTTTATATGTGAAAATTTGCTCTTGGCCAAGAATTCTTTCTACGATTTTGTTCCCTATTTTATTTGGTTTGTAGGAATTAACCCTAGTCAACTTACATACTTTGCACAAAGTTCTCTCCCTGAGAAAAGTGATATTAGATCATAAAAAATTTCAAAAGTCATTCATAAGAAATTCCATTTTGCGTCTGTAACATTTAAGTTTAAATCTATGTAATTATGTTTTCACTTTAAAATGCTTTCTACGATGAACATATGTATGTGTAAATTTATAAGTGCTTCTAAGGGGTTCCCTTGTCCATACAGTAAAAGTTTATTAAGTGACTGCTACATGCCACACTGAACTGTTGGTAGGAAGTCAGTGATTAAGTAAGGCATGGGCCCTGCCCTCGAGGAGCTCATAGCTTTTGTTTTTGAAATACAAGGACATAGTCATAAATTATTCCATAGGTAATGATAGCTATAAGCAATGACAGCTCATACACTGGGAATGTCATTATTTACTTTTGGGGGCATGTGGGGTGGGTATTTCTCCTTTTTCTTTCAGCTGAAGTCAGAAGCCATCCAGTCCTCTCATTTTCAAGGCAGACTTAATGAAGTCATTAGAACTTTAACTCAGGTGAGAAGAGGGATTTAAAACCCTTAAGATATTCCCCTTTATTCTCTTGTTTCTCTTGCATGATACAAACTGCTTCACTTAGAAAGTGGGAAAAGCTCTAGTTATTCATGATGAGTTCAAGGGGCATTAAGAATGCATTACGGCCCTGCATTCGCTGACCAACATACGCCACCTCTGGAAAAAGGAAAGCTGGCATTTTTTTGAGTTAACCTAAGTGGACAATCAGTTTTCCTTACAAATTAAAACCTACTCTGCCCTCAGTATAAGGAAAAATGGAAGGCAATCAAAGGGCGGAGCAGGTACCTAAGCAGAATGGTCAAGAGGCACTAGTTCGGATGTGATTGTAAAAAAGTTGGGAAAATTAATGTCAGGATTATCCTTGACTGAAGAATAAATATATTCATTTGCTGAGAAATGATTTTACATTTCGGGTTTTTTATTTTTAAAAAATTATGACATTTATTGCATAAACTTAACAGTGCAGAATTAAAGAAGCTGAAAAAATATCACAGATGGTCCTCGCAACCTGAAGCAACTGCTGCTAATATTTGGTCGTATTTCTTTTCAAGCATTCTTCTTTTCTCTCTGCATAGCTATATTCTTACCATATGTAGAACTTTTCTGGGGGGGGTGTTTTTTTGTTTTGTTTTGTTTTGTGTTTTAGGGCTGCACCTGTGGCATATGGAGGTTCCCAGGCTAGGGGTAGAATCAGAGCTACAGCTGCAGCCACATCAACGTGGGTTCTGAGCAGCGTCTGCGACCTACACCACAGCTTGTGCAACACTCGATCCTTAACCCATTGAGCAAGGCCTGGGATCGAACTTGCGTCCTTATGGATACTAATTGGGTTCGTTACCGCTAAGCCACAATGGGACTTCATCAGATGTAGAACTTTTTATCCTGGGCTTTTCACTTAGCATACTTGTTTTCATTCTTGCAAAGTATAGCTGGATATAATACCCAGCACAAAAAGAAGTTGTAGCAATTCATGCTTTTAAAAGCAAACATAAATCTCTGAAGAAACTCTTTTGTATGAATGAATATGAATATTCTCAAAAAATCGTACTGAAACTTGAGTTGTCATATAACTTGGGGAAAAATCTATAAATGAAAACTATTATTTAAAACCTTATTATGATCAACAAGAACCTACAGTATAAGCACAGGGAACTCTGCTCAACATTCTATGATAACCTGTGTGGGAAAGGAATATGAAAAAGAATGGATATATGTATAATCAAATCACTTTGCTGTACACCCGAAACTCACTGAACATTGTAAGTCAACTATACTTCAATAAAAATAAACATTTTTAAATAAAAAATTTTTTTAAATCCTGTTATGAGTGATAAAACAGTGATAGGGCATTATTTAAATAAGAGAACAAAACAGTATCTCCTTCTGCTTTTAAAGGTATTTTAGTCTTAAGCAACTATCACCTCTTTTTACTTTCTGGATTTTCTTTTCCCATTTTTTGAAAATTCATTTAGATCAGTCTGACTCAGTGAAGCCACTAGTACCTTCTATCATGACTGATTCATTCATTCATTTGGTTATTCATTAATTCATTCAGCAACATTTGTTGATCACCTCTGTGTCCCACATTTAGTTTACTAAACAGCTGCTAGTACATCTTGTCGTAGAACTTCTCGTTACCAGTCAAGCTACCACCTCATACAAAACTAGTGACCTCCTGTCAGTGGCCCGTTATTGAATAGAATTTGGATCTTGCCCCATTGTTGAACTGTTACATTTCATCCATAGGTCATCAGTGTGTCTGGGGTGATTGGTCTTCAGTCAAATGCAATATGGCTTCTAGGACATCTTCATCTGTCTACTCTGTCCTCAAATCAAAGTAGAACCTCGGGTAAGATCGGACTCATAGAACCCAGGAGCCAGAAGGCGGGATTGCTGACACGGGGCTACATGCTTGGTTAAGAGTGTTAATTATCCAGCCATCCCTGTTTCACCTCAGAGGAAAATGGGCTGCAGAGAAGCCTCCTGACTTGCCCAGGGTCACAGCAATAAGTGGTAATCACAGGGTTTACCAAAGCCCATGCTTTTTTCACTCTTCCTCTCTACCTTCCTTAGCGAGCAGTTTAAACATTGAGTCTAACTCCATATTTTCTGAGGCTCAGAAAGAATGTATGACTTGCACATAAATTTAGTGAGAAATGCAGAAACTAGGAATCAGATCCTTGAAGCTTGGAACAGAATTCCTTTTATTTTACTAGATGTAATCATGCTTAGTATATTCATATGTCACTAAAAGACTCTTCATATATAGCTGGAGTCCTTCTGGCCCCTGCTTTTGAAAAAACCATTGGGTAAGTATTTTTAAAGATATGTATCTCCTTGGCCTTAGAATTAAAATCCTAGGTCTTCATGTAACAAGTTTTTTTTTCTATTTCTAGCTTTTTAAGAAAAGCAATAAAAATATTTGCAATTCCCAAGTGCCTAATTTATGTTTGTACTTGGACCTATATCTGCTTCTTGCTCTTTATAGAATTTGACCACTGGCTCTCTTGGACCCAGGCCAGAGAGGTTTAGGTACCAAAGATTCCTCATTAAAACCTAGTTTCACATATCCCCTGACAGGTAGTCTATGGACAGCATTACCATGAATGTGGGCCACTGTAATTACTATTTCCCTCACTTCCAATCTCTCCTTAGCTGTAAAAGTGGGACACTGTTCCACAGCATTCCCTACATAATGAACTTCAGACAACTGGATGCTGTCATATTGAAACTGGAAAACACACACACACACACAAAAACATAGTCATGCTGGAAACCCTTGGTAATACTAATTTTGAAGGGCAGTGCTCTCATAATGTCCCAGTAAAAATAGCATGTTTATGTCAGGCTTTTGCTTTTTTACATAGGTTTTTAATTATTGTGCTGTGGGGTACATGGTCTGGCCCACATATACCCAAGGCAGATTGTAGTGAATCATCTTACACCCAGGTTCTTTGGAGCAAAACGATTGTCTAGAAAAGTACAACTAGTTGTTTCTGTTGGAATTTTCCAGTGGAGCCATTTATCCCAGTGAAAACCATCTCGTGAAACAAGTATGGGGAACTAGGAGGAAAAGAATCTAGGAAACTCCCAAGACTCAACTAGCATAAATGTCACTGCCTCACTGTTCCAGGTCAGCAGCCACATCTGGTTATTTGCACGTCTTGGTCACATAGAGGTCCCTGCCTTATGAAGTGAGAGACTGGCTGCTATTAATACTGATTGATGTATGTCCATGGTTCATATTTCTGAGTCAGGTTACACCGAAATGGCCCATAGAATGGTGGTCTTAGCCTCGAAGCCAAGCCAACTCCTGACTGACACAGAGGAGGTCACTGGATCTGGTCTCATTGATGTCCCAGATCGACAAAGGTTTTTTTTATCCACTTAAGAAAAATTTTCGTCCTCTGTGGTTTTTCAGCAACTCTAGATTTACCACCATTTTAGATTTGCTTGCCTAACCTAAGTGATTACTTCAAGGCCAGTCACTTAATCTAATAGAATTAGTTGCAACCACAGAGTATTGTTTTGAGATTAATGGCATAAACATCTCCGCTTTGTCTCTAGGTTGATATGGCAGCATGAGATCATTATCTTTCCTTCATTAGTCCCGCCAAGTTCACTGGTTAATTTGTTCATTTTCTGTCTCCACAGTTCCTACTGACTATAGCTATTTGCCTGAAAGCAGTTTTATTAGAGCAGCCATTGGCTTCTTCATTACAGGAGGAAAAAAAGGCAAGTGAGCACATTTCTTGAATTCTATCATTCTTTCCATATGTTAAGTTCATGTAACCTAAGCAGGCTTCTGTAGAATTAAACACAAATCTAAAGGGGTGCATATTTTCTTCGGCTAGATCATCTCTCTGCAAGTAGAGGTGACTAGGAAACCAGCTGCACTAAGTGAACATAAACATTCACACTGAGTAGCGTCTTGGAATCTCCATATCTGACCTTGAGAGGGCGTGCGAATACCTTAACCGTCCTTTTGGCCATTTTGAAAGTGTAACACATATCACTTTTTTTTGGTCAGTTTCAAGGGAGTATGACCTGAAACACACACCCACACACACACACACACACACACACACACACACACACACTCGGGTGCGGTTTGTTTTCTAGGACTAGATTTGGAAGTACAACTCCTCCCTGAACCTCTGTGATCACTCTGTGGTATTGGGATCACTAGCTCTGGTTCTTACTTTTAGTTTGTGTTCTTTTTCTCCACAACAGCGGTCTCTTTGTGATGCTTTGTTGCTGCCACCACATTAGAGCACAGGCGATCTAAAGACAAAGATTGAGTGCATTTTGTTTTTAACTGGAGCCAAAACAATGCCACAGAAGTTATTAAGTAAATGTTCTCTAGTGACACACACCTAGCATTTCATGCTATGAGGAAAAAAAAATGTATCCAAGCTGAACATGCTGTGGAACCAGTATCATGTAATGTTCTTTCATTGATGTTTACTAGTTCTTTCTTTGCTGGCCTGGTTATGTCAGTCTGGGCAAAACCAGTGCCTATATTACAAGACCATCCCAATTTTAGAGGGAAAAAAGTTCTTAAGCAAATTAAAATGAAGACATACAGAGGAAGCAAGTTTGATTAATTACGGTCACAAAAGAATAAAATCATACCACTGGAAGGGCCATTAAAGGTCATTTCTGTTGTCTAATTTCCCACTGGTATGGTAATCCTTGGAGCTTCCAGGTTATAAGCTACTTTCATAGTGAAAATTAATTCTTTTTGTTTCTGGGGTTCTAGAAATTGTGCTATTGTCCTAGGGTTGACTGTTAGTGTAACTTGCTTTTACATATCCTCAGTAAAAATTGGCATAAGGTTATTTTGTTGTGCACGCTATGTTTATATATATATGAACACGTCATATATTACACATAATGTGGAGTTTAGCTTTATTTAAATAAAGTCTATTTAAAGTAGTTATCGTAACAGAGATGCCTTCATTAGTAAGAAATTGAATTCTTACTAAAATTTCCATGGTTAGAATAATTATATATATATATATATATATATATATATATTGCTGTCTTTTTGCTAGTTTGCTCACTGGTATCTTAAATAATTTTCAGTGATGATAATGTGAAATATTTCTATGAGCAATAAAATAAAAATTCTTAGGATCAAATGAAAGATAGGCTCTTTTTTCTTTTCTAGTGAATAACCTGTCATTTTTGGCTCCCTAGATACATATTTCTTGGCTGAAATGAATTTTCTCTGAATCTTGTGGGAAATTCTGGGTTAGATTAAATGTAACCTTTTTTGTGATTACACAGTCATGGCACAACAGGCAATAGTCTGCTCTAAGGCTGAAACATCAGGTGGAACTGACATTAGAAATGTCATGTACAACCTTACTGAAAGCGATTTTAAAACAAATAGCAAAGTATTACAAAATGCCATGTTACCAGTCAGATTTGGGGTGTTTTCAGGTTGTGGGAGAGGGCTGCCTTCTTGTCAGGTTTGCTGCCTAGACTCAGAGGAGAATCCATTCAGCCTTGCCCATTACTAATGATGACCCCAAAGGAATGGAGGCCGTGGGAGGCTGACCTCCGCCTCGGAAGCCCATTTACAAAAACAAAACCAGACCCTGCTCTCGGGGTCTAAATGGGATGGCCAAATGCGGAGGTGTGCATGCAAACAAGTGTTTTCTTCTTCAATATGCCCAGCTCATTTGAATTTTAATAACTCTCTTCTGAAGCAGCTTTTGAGTTGAAATGTCTGGATGTCACTCACCAGAGCCCAGTGGGGCTGCTGATAGGAAGGATGACAACTTTGGGGAGCTTTTTTGAGAAAGAAATGGCTTGAGAGAATAAAAATCATGTTGGGCATAGGCAGAAGAGAGAGAACTTTAGGGATGGCATGGCATCATCGCCTCTGTGTGCTGTTTAACAACTAACTCATGAGAGAAAAAAAAAACCTGATGAGCTATCCCTGATCCACACTTGGGCCTAGATGAGATTGGACATCATGGTCTCAGTTTTAGCCAATCAGATTTGAGATTGTGAATCTATTAATCTGCTTTCTAATATTTAGGGCTTTTCTCATTTTAGATACTCATTTCAATACTCATGTGATAGAATGTACCAGATGATCATAGCAGCCATTCCTTCATACAGGCCTACATTTTAAAACCATGCCCAAGAGATGAAATTTCCTCTAGTTTTAAAAGACATCTGTTAATAGTTTAGAATGTAACTATCTTTTGGTTTGTTTTTTGCTATACCTTATAACATTTTCTTTTCTTCCCTAATAGCCCTGGCTACCTTCTAGCAGACACATTATTCCTTAACCTTTGTCGTCATCATAATCTAGTCCTCTGGATATTTCCTGGCTGTGCTAGGCTTAAATTTTGCTTAGAATCTAATTCCTTCTACAATGGAATTATTTTTTCCTCTAAATTTTAGCTCTTATTTTTGCTTCCTTTCTATTCACTTATTCTTTTCCCTACTTTCTGATCTTTGGTTTTTCTTAACCTCACAACAAATACAGATTTCATCAACTTTTTTTATAAAACACTTACATAATAAAAGTATTTAATAAAAGTAATCATTGATTTTGGGTGATAACATTACTTGTTTCTACCTAATAATTTAGGATTATTTTTCTTACCATTTTCTTGCTTGGGAAAGTGACTTTCAAGTTTTATTTTTTCTATTAACCTTTAAAGTTTACCCATAAGAAGTATTACTTGAGAAAAGTATATCTAAATCCTTGTAATAAAGTCATTATGAATGACATTTCCTTTCTTTTTTTTTTTTTTTTTTGTCTTTTCTACGGCCGTGCTCGTGGCATGTGGAAGTTCCCAGGCTAGGGGTCGAATTGGAGCCATAGCCACTTGCCTACGCCACAGCCACAGCAACGAGGGATCCGAGCCACATCTGCAACCAACACCACAGCTCACAGCAACGCTGGATCCTCAACCCACTAGCAAGGCCAGGGATTGAACCCGCAACCTCATGGTTCCTAGCCGGATTTTTTAACCACTGAGCCATGACGGGCACTCCACATTTCTTTCTTGATATGAATTCATTGGTCAGTTATTTGAGTGTATAAATATTGAGTTTGTGCATAAACTGTAGTTCGGTATATTCTCAGTTGATCATTTTTGGATTATTAGCATGAGATGTAATTGTTGATGAGTTCAGACAAAAAAGAATTAGTGATCTCTGAGTGTAGAATAAATGATATGAGAAAGCTGTCCTATTTTTCTGATAAAATTCTGGAGTTGTTTGCCAAAATATTTTAATTTAGTAATAGTTTACCTATACAATTCTTTAAAAAATTAAAATGGGAAATGAACACATGTATATAACACTAAGTTCAAAAATGATATGAAGAAAAAAGAATCTCCTATAACCTCACCACCTAGAAAGAGACTCAATAGATGCTCTAGTATGTGTCCCTCTAAATGTGTGCTATATTGTATTGAATCCTAAAATGTATATTATTTTATTGTATTCTTTAAATTTTAACAGATTTCCATGTAAATGGACATAATCATGACCCATCTCCTGCAAAAGGAAGACTGGGAAGTATGAAAAGTGTCCTTGCATCACTTTCTAGACAGTTGTTAACTTGATATATTGTAAACATCATAGAAATGTTTGAAAGAAAAAAAGTCATCAGTTATCTCATGATTTCTAACTGCTATTATTGTTTTTGAATTTTACTTTTTAATTTGTTGCTTTTATGTACACACAATTTTTACATTTCCCAGTATACTTATACTTTGTGTTTTTAAGTTAATATTATATTATAAACATTTCTTCATTTTTCATGTATCTCCAGAGTTATTAGTTTTAAATGACTGACTATAGAATATTCTATCAAGTTGATAAATCATAATTAACCCATTTTTCTGTAAGTCACTAAAATTTTTTCCATTACAGAGAACATCGTTAGGCATGTAGCTTTCTCTCTTCTGCGTATACTTTCCTTAGGATAAGTTTATTAGTGGTCAGGGGTCTGAGGACTTGATGACTGTGGGGATGGCATGGCCTCAGTGCTCTTCAAAAGGGTTGTCCTGGGTTTCAGTACCTCAGCCCTGTATGAATATGCAAAGATGCTTATGATAGCAGTTAAAAGCCTGGGAGCCAGCCTGCCTGGGTTCATAACCCACTTAGACTGCTTACTGGCTGTGTCTCTTCAGGCAAGCTGTTTAAGTCGGTAAGTCCCAATTGCTTCTGTAAAGTGGAGAAAATAATTGAATCTTATTTCTAGAGTTTTTGTAAGGATTATGAGTTTATGAGTCACTTTATGTAGCAGTGCTTAGAAAACAAAGAGTAAACCCTTTCTGATTATCATATTACAAAGCAAACCTCATACAGATCAACAAATGACTGTAATAAAAGCCACGCAGGTGTAAAATGATACCTTAAGACTACTTTAATTTGCATTCATTGCCGGAAGGAATGAGCATTTTTGTATATGTTTACTATTTGAGATGTAGTGTCTTTTTTTAATTAAATATTAGACTTTCCAGAAAAAAATTTTTAACTTTTTGTTTTAAAATATTTTATAACTTACAAAAAAAAGGAAACAGCCAGAGAATTCCTATACTCTGTTCACCCAGGGACTCTATTCAAGTTTCACTGACAGTCGAATGATGTCTTTAGCAGAACAAGAATTTAATCCAGAATGTCACTCTGCTTACTTGTTGTCTCTTCTGTCCCTTTCAATCCAGAACAAAGTTTGTCATTCCTTGTCTTTAATGACTTTAAACGTATTTTAAGATCAGAAGCCAGTTATTTTATAGAGTATTTTTTCTGTTTGGGTTTGCCTGACGTTGCTTATTTGAGGGTCAGGGCAGTCATCTTTGGCAGAAATGTCACAGACATGGAGCCCTGCTCTTCTCACTGCATCCCATCGAGTGCACGTGATGTCTGTCTTGATCACTTGGATAAGGTGATAGCATCCAGGTTTATCCTGTATAAAGTTTCTCCTTTTTATCATCAAGAAATATTTCATGTGAAGATATTTTGAGACTTTATGAGTATCCCATTTTCATCCTACGTTCACCCATTAGTTTGGGTATCCATTCATGTTTTCTTGCCTGAATTCATTATTACTATGATGATTGCCAAAAGATGAGTCTTAAAAATTTCACTATTTCATTTACATTTTTTAGTGAGCATTCTCCTGTAGGAAAAAGAGACTTTTGGAGCTGACTCTCGTGTTATGACATTCTTTGAGTATTTCCTTTTCTTTGTGGCACACAAAGATGCTCTCGATTCATCTTGTGTTAACCTCAGCCCTTAATAACCAGGTAACTCAAGTTTCTTTTAGTGGAGAATAATATTTAGAAGCCAGAATCTAGGTGCAGAGTATTTCATTGCCACCGGGGTAATCAACTGCTCCCAGGCCTTTTCAGAGGACAGGAAATTCTCTCTAGCGCACGCTCCTTCTCTCTTACTCTCATATGTCTTATATTTCTACATCTAGCTATATATATTAAAAACCACGAGCTCACATCAGTATCTTCAATTGGACATTACAGGGTTCCTTCTGCACAGGATGTGATCTCCCTCTTCCTATTTGTTACTTTCTTTGCTCACTGTAAGAAACCGGGCTCCCATTATTCTTAATATGTTTGCCACAGCCCTTCTCAGGCTGCCTTTCTCTCTCTCAAGCGCTAGGCAGACTGAGCTGTGCTTGGCAGCCTTCCTGGTGCTAAGGGGCTCAGGGATGTTTTTGTTCCTGATAACTGGATGTTGCTGAAATAGCTGGTCTTATGACAGAACATCCTACCAGCGCTTAGTATCTGAGTCATCTATCAGAATCATGAACCGTCTTCAACAACTATCTTGATTGCAGAGTGGTTTCTGGCAAAGGGCTAAGCATCTTTAATCCACACAATATGCCATGCTCTCATTACCTTTACCTGTGTTTGTCTAGAAAAATCCTACTCATCCCTGATGTTCCCAGATTAGTTTAGATTTCTTATTCTTTCCTTTATGTTTTTCATAGTACTTTACATATGTGTAATTTTTGGCCTAATTATTTGTGATTATTTGTTTAAAGTCTTTCTTTCCTATTAGACTGTAATTTCCTCAAGGGCAGGAAGAACATCTGTATTTTGTCCTAAATGCTTAGTACAGAATACTTGGTATGTAAATTTTTCAAATATTTGTTGATCTCCTTTAATCACACACACACACACACACACACACACACACAGTATGTATTGCTTCTAAACAATGCTAAAGATGGAGAAGCTAAAGGCATATCCACAGTGTGCAAGCAGAATGCTGGTGATGGGTATAGACACACCAGCAGCTGTTAGCCTACTTGTTACCAGAGTTTCCCTGTAGGAGTTACACATGTGCATTATGGCACTGATATCTGACTCTCTGTGTAGCTAAGGTATGTATGATAATGGGTCCTGTTGTAATGCATTATGTTCGGATATGCCATTTATATCAGGGTTCTTTGAGGCTGTCAACTGGAGGAGGGATTTAAAGCAACTTTGTATCTGGATTTTGAAACATCTGGATCCTTTTACCAAGTATTCTTAAGCCTTCTCAGTTCCAAATACATTGTCTGTAAAGCATTCCAGTATTTCTTTTTATCTAAGGGACTTGTTTAAAAGGCAAAACACTGTAATAAGGGAACTGATCGAACCCATTACCTAGATTTTTTTTTTTTTGGCCAAATATGGAAGTTCTATTACCAGGCATCGAATCTGTGACACAGTGGTGACCTGTACAGCAGCTGTAACAATAGCAGATCCCTAACCAGTTGGGCTGGACTGGGGATTGAAGCTGCACCTCAGCAGTGACCCCAGCCATTGTAGACAATGCTGGATTCTTTAACCTACTGCACCACAGCGGGAACTCCTAGATCTGGATTCTTTGTCCATTGCTAAAGGTCTCTAGGAAAGGAACCAAGTGACTGTGTTCTCCCATTTTAGGCCTCCCTCATTCACTATACCTCCCCACAAATGCTTGGAACTGCCATGTATTTTCTCCATTCCCGACAGCTACTATGATTTCTTTCATTCCGCTTAGCGTCAGAATTAGTTCCCTACAAATATAGTGGGAATTTTTGTGATTCAAGTTCTGCTCATCAGTACTGATTCTCCACTTTTTTTTAAAGTGGAAAATGTATTGTATTACAGCACTTAACTTGATTTTCACCCCTGTGTTCCATTTTACTAGTTCTCCTTATTTTTGACTCTTATTTGTATATTGGGTCAATTAAGAGTATAGAAGCAACAAGTACAGTGTGTAGATAGTAAAGTGCAGTTACTAGTGAAAGTTCTATTGTCCTGTCAAGGGAAAGCTCATTGTCTAAGCAATAAAAGATCTGAAAAATGGTCATATTTCAAATTGGGTCATGGTATTGGAGGACAGGTTGAATGTCTTTTCTGACTCTCTAGATCCTCTGGAAACCTCAAAATTTCTGTAATGAATTCTATAGAATGTACTGGAACAAAATTTTAGGTGATCTCGAAAACACTTGATCTGAGAAAAAAAATTTAATAGGAATCTGCTTTTGAATTGAATGATTTCCAACATAGAATTAGATCTGTGCTCTTAATAGGAGAGGAGAGTGATTCTATACCCAGATATTTACTGTACTGTCTGCCAGGTCACCAGGCTATTTCTATGAATCGCAAGCCAAAAGGACCCCAAAAAGAGCAGCTTAAATTTTTGTTGCTATTGTTTTGTGAAATCAAAGACTTCAATTCGCAGCCAATTTTTTTGTGTGGGCAGTTGCCACATGACTACGATTAGTACAGAGTTATGTGAGTACTCAACCAATTGATTCCTGTCACAGCATTTTTATTTTTCTCACTACTGATCTTTCTTTGCCTGTTTGTCCTCTCACTAGAATGTAAACTCCATGAGCATAATGATGTATTCTTTCCCGTTCAACACTACCTGCATTGTCTGGAAGCTAGTAGATACTCAGTTAATGGTTGAATGAGTGAATAAGTTTGTGAATATGTTTACCTTTTGGTCAGAAATTCTTCTCCCTGAAAAAGCAATGCTTAACTCCTTGATAATATTTCCTGCACTCCTAGTACTACATCTCAAGGTGGAATAGAAATAAAGCTCAGTTGCTGTTACTGCAGCCCAGAAGAATGGCAGGTGTGTGAGCTTTTAACATTTTCAAAAAGCAAAAAAAAAAAAGAAAGAAAAGTGTTTGTTGGAGGCGAGAGAACGTCCCTAGAAGGCACACTGGCTAGTCTTCCCTGGCCAGGTTGGCAGAGGCAAAGGTAAGGAAGGAGGTTTGATGGTGGCTTAGCCTAAGAAAACATGCTGATTTTTTGAGAGAGCTGGAGTTGGAAATAAGAGTCTGAAACATCGGAGAAAGGCCTGGATTAGAAGTATGGGTTTGCTCATCAACACATGAGTAGTTTGTGAACCTATGAGTAAATGAGCTTGGGCAGTGAGACTCAGCAGAGGGAAAACACAGAAGTCTCAGGAAGCATTTACTTCAAGAATGAGGGCGTGATACAGTTTAGATGGAAAAGCATGGAAAGAAAGACTGAAAAAAAAAGTCACTGAATTTGGCATTTAGATAGCAAGTAGGAATCTTAGTAAGGCAGTTTAAGCAGGGTGGTAGGGGCAACAGCTAGATAATGATTATGTTAGGATGCTTTTTATTACAGAAAACAGTGCCTTGCTTCAAGTGACTCAAAGTAAATATATTTACTGCATAAATTCCTGGGTTTACCAGAAATCTAAGGCCAGAAACTATTCCCAACACTCAGAGTACCAGCCAGGAGCAGGAACTTACCAGGCATCAGGACTTTATCTTGCTTTTTCTGTCTGCCTTCCCAGGGCCGCGTAGTATCAATCTCTTTCATGGATTCTGTTTTCTCTCCAGACTGCTTCATCCTTTTCTGTTCTTCATGTGCTTTTTTTTTGGGGGGGGGGTATAAAGTACCCTTAACACAGAATATGCCATTTTAACCATTTTCAAGTGTACAATTCAATAGCATTTAGTACATTCACATTATGTAACTATCACCGCTTTTTCCAGAATATTTTCATCAACCCACAAGGAAACTTTGTATCCTATGTGCACTTGCTTCCAGTCCCCATTTCATCTGGCCCCTAGCAATCAATAATCTGCTTTCTGTCTCTGTGTATTTGCCTTTTCTGCATATTTCATTTAAATGGAATCATACCCTATGTAGTCTTTTTTGTAATCACATTTTGTTTATCCATTTATCCATCAATGGATATTGAGGTTCCTTCTACCTCTTGGCTATTATGATTAGTACTGCTATGAACATGGGCATACAAATATCTCCTCAAAATTTTGCTTTCAGTTCTTTTGGAAGTGAGATCATAAAGTAGGTTAATTTTTAATTTTTCTTGTGTTCTCATACTTTATGCCATAATGGTTCTTCTGTTTTATAATCCCATCAGAAGTACACAAGGATTCCAATTTGTCCACATTCTCACCGAAACTTATTTATTATCTTTTTATTTTTTTTTTCTTTTTAAAAGAATGGTAGCCATCATAATGGGTATGAACTGCTATCTTATTGGGGTTTTAATATATGATTCTCTGATAATTGGTGATGTTGAGTGATGAGTAATGTTTCATATGTTTGTTGGGCATTTGTGTATCATCTTGGGGAAAATGTCTATTCAGATTCTTTGCCCATTTTATGTTTCTCCTTTTCCTTATACGTCTCCTTTCTTCAACGATTTTACCTTTTGCCAACTGTGCTTCTGGTTCTGCTTCCCCCTGTCTTTCAACTTCTTATTCTTCTACTTTTCTTGCTGACTCTGCATGTGCTTCTCTTTTTTCTGTGCTCCCCTTTTTGTAGCTTATTTTCCTTTTGCTGATTCTGTCCTATCTATTCTTCCTTTTTAAAATCAGCTGATTCTGCTATTTTTTATGCTTCTTTGTCTCCTTTTTCCTTACCTTCTCCTTTTCCCATGCTTCTTATTTCATACTGCAGCTGTTTTTTTCTGTTGCTGATGACTATGTCCACGCTTCTGCTTCCCCACTTTTCAGGGTCTGCTGATTCTGCTGCTTCTTCTGCCTCTGTTTCTCCTTTTTCCTGTGCTTCTCCTCCCTGCACTTGTTTTCTTTCTACTGGTTATGCCACCACTTCTACTTTCCCACCTTTCA
>PVHT021183526.1:1958460-1981366 GCA_004024745.2 Catagonus wagneri
GTTCACAGATGGATTGGCCAATACCATTTATCCACGTGAGTCACCCGGAATGAGAAATCACTGCAGCAGTTAAATTTACCTGCGTCAGTGGCCCATTGGACTATGAAGCTGGGGGGAACTGAGGGGCCGGGAAGCAACCTGAACCTTTTCTCTGTCATTCTACCCTGAAACACAGGGATGACCTAGAGGTTCTGAACATTACAAACCCAGACTTGCCTGTTTACATCTGACCTCTTCTGTTTTGCTTTCAGCCGAGTATCAAGAAATACCTCCTCGTATCTGTGCCTTTGTGGATAAAACACATCTCTGATGAACAGCTTGTGGGTTTTGTTGAAAGCTTACTGGTGGCAGTTTTTAATACAGCTTCCCCACTTTTCAATCCTGAGTTATGCCCAAGTGCCTTACAGGGTCTAAATCAGGCCATGAAACTGCCCAACCCTGCCCACCACCTCTGGAGTCTGCTCAGTGAAGCTACTGGGAAAATTTTTGACCTTCTGCCAAATAAGATTCGGGTGAGGAACAAAAATATTTACATTCCTGACAATTTATGTTTGGGATTTTTTAAAGCCTTTTTGGCAAAGCAGAGAGGTATATGTTTTAAGAATGTGGTGGGAAGGATAGGAAGAAATAACCACATTCTTCACTAAGAATGTGTTTGCTTCCAAGATCTAAATTGAGTTTGAATATTTAGAACCAAAGTTTCGAGCATGCTCAGAAGCAGGTTAACCAGTGAGGCACCAGGAAATTTGCTCTTACACCTCTTACCAAATGCCTGTAGAAGATGAGCAAGCTCAGAAACCCTTACACTTTACACCTGGAGCATCCTTGGACATATTGTCCAATACGCTATTTACATCAAGTGACTTAAGACTAGCCTTGCACCTCCCCTAACAGCCTTCTGAAATGTAGCTCTACAAAGAAGTTTTTCATTTGGAATGATGGGTTCTAATAAGGAGAAAAAAGTGTAGCCAAACTACACAAAACAACAGGAAAGATGTTTTGTGGGGTTTTTTTTGGTTTTGCTTTGGTCACGCCCAAGCATCTGGAAGTTCCCAGGCCAGGGATTGAACGCATACCTTAACCAGAGCCACAGCAGTGACAACACCAGATCCGTAACCCTGGAGCCACCAGGGAATTCCGGGAAGATGTTTTTTATTTTTTTTTTGTTGTTTTTTATTTTTTTTGTCTTTTTGCCTTTATCTAGGGCCGCGCCCGCGGCATATGGAGGTTCCCAGGCTAGGGGTCTAACAGGAGCTGTAGCTGCCGGCCTTTGCCACAGCCACAGCCACAGCAATGCGGGATCCGAGCCACGTCTGCAACCTACACCACAGCTCACGGCAACGCCGGATCCTTAACCCACTGAGCAAGGCCAGGGATCGAACCTGCAACCTCATGGTTCTTAGTCGGATTCGTTAACCACGAGCCACAAAGGGAACTCCGGGAAAGATGTTTTTTAAATGATAAAAATTGGCCATAGGTTTCAGTTTGGTTAAAATTAAAATCTCGTCAGCTGCTGTTGCTTAATATAAGCAAACCTAATGATTTGTCACAATGCTGAGAATATACTGTTACCTTACACTGTATTTTGACGTGCCTGGGATTTTTCTTTACCAGAGGAATGAACTAGAGCTGTATATCAGTGCAGCAAAATGCCTCTCCGAAATGACAGATGATGAAGTCAATCGAGTTGCCCAGATTACCAAGGTAATGACATTACTAGGTTCTTTTAATTATTATCATTGAGGTGTGAATTACAGTTGAAGAGATGATTATAGTGTCCTGATTTTCACTGAAGCTAGTTTTCCCTCATTTGTTTGTTGTGGCCTAATTTCAGGAAACTATCTCTTTTATTCTCCGGTCTTGGGGCTACCCTAGTATGGCTGGATTATAAATGGATAGATGACTGAATAATTTTTTAACCTAATTAATCCTACCTTGTCAAGAATGTTTTGGTGTTACCTATGGGCAAAAATAAGTGTAGGACAATCTTCAATACAAAATCCACAAGAATGGGAATATTCTGACCAAAGAAATTTCTGGTACATGGAAGGCATTTTAATTTTCCTTCTACTGAGGCTTATACTTTTGGAATGGAGAAAGATGGCTGATTGAAACAACACTGAACAAACACTATTACCACTGACACAAGGTAATTAATATATACATCTCACACCTATATGCAGTCAAAGGATGAATAAGTAGCATGAGGAAAGTTGCCAGATTTAGAACATAATATAGCTTGTTAATTTTTTTTTTTTTTTTTTTTTTTTGCATTTTGGGGACGCACCTGCAGCATATGGAGTTGCCAGGCTAGGGACTGAATCGGAGCTGTAGCTGCTGGCCTACACCACAGCCACAGCAACACTAGATCTGAGCATCTGAGACCTACACCAGAGCTCATGGCAATGCCGGATCCTTAACCCACTGAGCAAGGCCAGGGATTGAACCTGCATCTTCATGGATGCCAGTCAGATTTGTTTCTGCTCAGCCACAATGGGAACTCCATAGCTTGTTAACTTTGAATCATAGATAAAAAAAGGAATAATTGTTTAGGATAAGCACATCCCCATGGACCTACTTATTCCAGTGGCCTCCCTACATACCAGGTAACACCAAAGCTTTCATATGGCTGGTGATCATCTTATTTATCTCACTCTATGGCAAGTTTTCTATTAAGTTGAATCCTTGAATCCTCTGCATTGTGTAGCCGTGATTCTCAAAACATTGGCCCAAGACCAGCAGCATCAGCTTGCCAACTGATTAGAAATAAAAATTGGGGGAATTCCCGTCGTGCTTCAGCTGATTATGAACCCTTCTAGTACCCATAAGGATGCAGGTTCAATCCCTGGCCTCGATCAGTGGGTAAAGGATCCAGCATTGCCTTGAGTTGTGGTGTAGGTCACAGATGCAGCTCTGATCCTGTGTCACTGTGGCTGTGGTCTAGGCCGGCAACTGTAGCTCCAATTCGACTCCTAGCCTGGGAACTTCCATATGCCAGAGGTGTGGCCCTAAAAAAGCAAAAAAAGGAAAAAGAAAAGAAAAAAAAAATTTTGGAGTCTTCCTCCAGACCTACTCAATCAGAAACTCTGGAGGGAGGTTCAGTAGTCAGTCCCACCAGGTGATTGTGGCATATCCTAAGGTTTGAGATGCACTGTTAGAATATTTGGAATACCAGCATTCTGGAGATTAGTTTATTTTAAGCCAAGGTATAAGGAAATGCTTGACAGAATGGACTCTGGAGCTCACTGCTGTGGTGTGAAGTCCACTCTCCAACTTACTAGCAGTGTGACAGTGAGACCTTGGTTAGGTTTCATGAACTCTCTCTGCCTCAGTTTCCTCATCTATGAAAGGGAGGTAATAGCACCTACCTATTAGGCTTATTGTGAGAGTTAAATGGCTTAATCCATATTAAGTGCTTGGAAAAGTGCCTGATCCAAGGCAGGTACTCAGTAATAGCTTATTATCATAATTCATGTAATTTATTATATCCTATTATTATATTTGTGTTATATAGTTGGAAGTAATTAATATAGTTTACTTTGTGGTACCTAGAGCTAAAGGTTGCTGTGTTATTCATTTGGGTTTCTTTTTTTTTTAGGGCTGCACCCATGGCATATGGAAGTTCTCAGGCTAGGGGTAGACTGGAGCCACAGCTTCTGGCCTACGCCACAGTCACAGTCACAGCAACACGGGAATCTGAGCCGCGTCTGCAACCTATACCACAGCTCATGGCCACGCTGGATCCCCAACCCACTGAGTGAGGCCAGGGATGGAACCTGAAACCTCATGGGTACTAGTTGGATTTGTTTCTGCTGCGCCACAACGGGAACTCCTCATTTGAGTTTCTAAAGTGCCATTCAGAGCATTGTCACTAAGACATTCTAAATAATGTTCTGATGTCCCCCAAAGAAAACAGGTTCTGCCAAGGCCAGTGTTTTCTCTTCATTTCTGGAAAGAACCAGAGGTAAGAAGAAGGCAGTAGTGCAGCGCCCAGACTCCTTGGGTTTCAATTCTTACTCTCTGAGGTGCAGAGCACGTTACCCAACGTCCGTGCTTCAGTCTCCTCATCTGTAAAGGAGGGATGATAATCTATTGATTAATTCCCAGTGTGGGAATTACGTGATTAATACAGTGCTCCTCAAACCTTTTGGTCTCAGGACCTCTTTAGTGTCTTAAAAATTATTGAGGACTGTGAAGAACTTTTATATGATTATATCTGTGAATATTTACCATATTAGAAATTAAAACTAGGAAAATTTTAAATATAAAAGTAATAGTAATAATAGACATGTTGAATCTTAACATAAATAAGAAAACATATATTTTCCAAAAAAAAGTAATTAGAAGGTGGCGTTGCTTTACATTTTTGCAAATCTCTTTAATCTGGCTTAATGGAAGGAAGAAAGCTGGATTCTCATAGTTGCTGTTTCATTCACTCTATTGTGATGTTATTTTGGTGACATATATGGAAAAAAATCCAGCCTCACACAGATATGTAGGTAGAATGGGGAAGAATGTGCTAATAGTCTTTTCAGATAATTATTGATATCTTTATTTGATGTGGTACCAAAACTCAGCAAGTGGTAGTTTCTTATAGGTTAGTTGCAGTGTGGCATCTGAAACCATATCCATGAACTTCACATATTCTGTTACATTACAGTCCACTGGTCCGTTGCATTCTAGGCCTTTTACCAATGCATGATTTTGTAAGATAGTATTATGAGATTTGTAAGATACACCAGTCATTTGGAAAAAGATGTCACTAAATTTTGAAAATCTTCCAAATGTTGGTACATTTCATTATACAATATCAATATGTCACATCTGTCAATATCACTGGCAATCTCATCAAAAAACTTATGAATAGGGAAGCTGCCAAAGTCATCATGGCAGATATACATTTTCCCAAAACTCTAATTTTTGCTTAAAAAGCTCAGATTTTATCACTGACAACAAATACAGTCAAGTATTTTTTTTCGAAGTGACAGCCTCACTTCCTTCATTAAAAAATAATCAAATACCCAGTTTGCATAACCATAGCTTGTCCATCAAGCATTCTTTCGAGTAAATGGTGTTCCATGACAAGAGTGGCTATTTCAGCTCACATCTTAATATCACATGTGTTTTTCCTTGAGACAGCCATCATACTGGGGATGCAGTCATTTATGCATTCTTCCCATTTTGTCATACAGAATATTAAAAAGATGTATAGTCAAGGGCAGAAGTTTAATGAAACTAATAATTTTTATTGCTTACAAGGATATTTTAAGTGAGACTAGCTTCTCAAAAAAATGAAAGTGTCAGTGAAAAATACAATGAATATTACCTCAGTTTAAGGGCTATTATGAACATTGTATGACCTCACAGACCCTCTAAAAGGGTCTTGGGGTCTCCCAGAGGTCTGTGAACCACACTTTGTGAAGTGCCAAATGAACACATGTTAAGTGCAGAAAATGGTGCCTGGCGCATAATAAGTACTGTATTTGTTATTATGTTGTTTTTATTATTTCTGTTCTTTACTCAACATCCTCACCAGTTAACCCCTAAAGTCACTTACGGTTTTTATGAGAAAAAAAGGAGGTGACATTATAATCATCTATCTGTACATACGTTTTAACAGCTCACAGGCACGTAGGTTACATGCCGCAGGAAGTGAACCGTTTTAGGATTTGGAATGGTAATCAACTTCAGACTCAACTCTGTTGTTTTGCCCTTGCCCCTGAGGTTCTCTAACGACTTCGGTTAATTTAGTAGTAACCAAACAATTTGCTTTTTTGCAGAGTAGTGTAGAAAAGGCTGCCTTTGTCAGGCTGTACTTGGTCTCTCAAGGACGATTCCCCTTGATGGGCTTGACCGATGTGCTCAGCGCTGCTGTCCAGCACCATGAGAAAGACGCAGTGGGCTGGATGATACTGCACAGCTTATACCAGGCCCGCATTGTGAGCCACGCCAACACCGGTAAGGCCAGCCTGGGGCGAGCGTCGGGAACAGAAGGGTTGGCTTCCCATGTCTTTGAGGTTGGAATTGTTTCCTCAAACTTGAAAATTACATTTTTTAAATTGAAGTATAGTTGATTTATAGTGTTTCTTCAGTTTCTATTGTACAGCAAAGTAACCCAATCACATACTTTACAGTAGGGCCCCATTGCCCAATCATTGCAAATGTAATAGTTTGCCTCTACCAACCCCAAACTCTCTGTCCGTCTCACTCCCTACCCCCTACTCCCTGGCAACCACAACTCTGCTCTCCTTGGCTGTGATCTATTTCTGTTTTACAGATAGGATCGTCTGTGCCATATTTTAGACTCCACATATAGGTGATATCATATGGTATTTGTCTTTGTGTTTCTGACTTACTTCACTTAGTATGAGAATATCTAGTCCCATCCATCTCATCTTGAAAATTAGTTTTAGTGCTTCTTGACCTAGGTGAGGCTTTGTTACCCCCAAAGGCAGAGTGCCTTGGATAGAAACAAAAAGTTTCAGCTCACATCATCAACTCTTTGGAGATGGGAATTAATTCTCTTGGAGATTTTTATCTTGTATTTGGCCCTCCAGGCCCTCAGAGACATAAACAAGTTTATCAGGTTGATTCTGCCTGCTTTGCCAGATGGATGTTGATTGATCCTGCCTGATGTTTTCCTCAAAATGCCTTTTGGGTGGTCATTTAACAACTAACGAGAAAAAGAAAGCAACAGCAACAAATTAAATAGTTCTTCTATAGAAGGACTTCTGAGGGGTGAGAAGAATAAAATCTGGAAACCCTGACTACATCCTTAAGTTAGAAGCTCCAGGCCTGAAACTCTGCTAGTGAATGGTGCAACTTTTAGACTATTTTGGACATTTATACTTTAATGATAATCTAAAAAAGGAGCTTCCTTGCTTCTCCTCCCATGCCTTTGGTCACAGGCTTTTAATTTCTCAAGTCCACATTTTGGTCTTGAATGACACCTGACTTAAGTGGATCAGCTGTGGCTGCGAAGCCCTGGTGACCCATCTTCCCAGCCTCTTATATCTTTAAGGCTTTGAGAGAAAACTGACAAATACAATTATAATACTCTTTGTTAGGAAATTTTGATTCATCATCTTCTTTGGCATTTGAAATAGTGGTCTCAGAGCCACGTTAATGTCTTCCAATGGGAAGGGAACCTATGATAAGAAACAAGATTGTTTACTCTAGTGTATTTATCCATAAGAAAACTAGTAGGTGTTCTCAAGCATGAAGATCCATGAAGGAAATGGAAATAAATTTGATTCTGCCTTTGATTCTAACTAGCTTGCCTTCAAATTTAGTTCCCATTTTCCTCACATTCACTAAATTTTGAAGAACTTTCCAAATAGTCTTCGTTATGCTGGGAATACTCCTATTTTTAAAGGGAAAATTAATATTTATGCTGATTTTTGTTCTCCAGTGACCCTATACTAGCTGTGTTTTATTTTTCTTTTTATGTCTTCAGGATAGGTTTTCTCTGTGATTTGGGGATAAATTGGGAACATTGAAGCAAGGGAGGCCTAGAAAAACAACTAATTATCAAAGATTTAACATTGCTAGCCCGTCAGCATGCCAGATTTCTCCAAGTGTGTTTAATGTTGAGAAACTCCAATAAATGCATTTGAATACTTTATCACAGGTATGAAGAATAAATTAGCTTTTAAAACTAAAGACAGGAGTTCCCATTATGGCCTAGCAGAAATGAATCTGACTAGTATCCATGAGGATGCAGGTTCAATCCCTGACCTCCCTCAGTAGGTTAAGGATCCAGTGTTGCTGTGAGCTGTGGTGTAGGTCACAGATGCAGCTCTGATCCCGAGTTGCTGTGGCTGGCAGCTACAGCTCCTATTCAGCCGCTTGCCTGGGAACCTCCATATGCCGCAGGTGCGGCCCTAAGAAGACAAAAAAAAAAAAAAAAAAACTAAAGACAAAATATGGTCATCTAATGTAAATGGCATTAAAGAACTCTTTCACAAGTGGGTACAAGTGTCAGGTATCTAAAGACTTGACACTGTTGCATGGAGTCCTCACCAGGTGTTTTGCTTTAGTTAGGATGGTTATCACTGGTTTATTTTACATTGCAGAGGGGAGCCACAGCATGGTAAGAAAATGTCCTTTTGTTTCAGGGGTTTTGAAGAGAATGGAGTGGCTCTTGGAACTGATGGGTTATATCAGAAATGTTGCTTACCAGTCAACGTCTGTTCAGAACAAGCCCCTTGATGAGGTACAATCTAGGGGAGTAATTTGTCACTTCCCTAAAATATAGGCTTTCTATTTGTTCGCCCCAAAGAGAAGTATGTTGCTGCTTGCAGCTTTCTTTCCTTCCTTCCTTTTATTTTTGGGAAACAAGGATAACAACTCTCTGATGTCACAAGGAAACGGATGTTCTAAGCAGGCTCTTAGAGACACCCATGCCTTTGAAAAATATTTTCAACAGAACACATTCCCTGATGGGCAGCACACAAAGGATTCTAGCTGGAGAGGGAGCCTAGGGTCCTGACTTGGGCTGGATCCCACAAAGTATGTAGGCTACAGGGCCCTGACCTCTGCACTGGCCCAGAGCACAGCCTCAGACACCTGGTTTGAAGGGGGTCCTGAAGTGTATGCCAGGAATCGGTGTTTGGGCCAATATTTACGTGCACATATTGGAGGGGAATTTTCATTTCATTTGCAAATTACCTATGACCCCAAAAAGCGAGTAAAAAAAATAGGTTAATTTAAAAATGAAGGACAGTAGCACTTGCCTACTGTCCTCATTTTGTTGACCCAGCTGCTCACTTTTTTTTTTTTTTTTTTTTAGTATTTTTCTCTAGCCATGTTTCAGGAACCTCCTGTTTAGTGTATGAGTAAAATATGCATAACCTGGGATTTGTTTGATATTCTGTCCAGCTTTTCTGCAGAGCTGTGTGTCTTTCTGAAATTTCCTTTAGTGACATTAGGAATTTTAAGAGACTGAGGTACTTTTTTAAATTTTTTGTTGAACTACCATAATCTATACTTTTTCTTCTTCATTTCCTTTTCTTTATTAACCTTCTCTCCTTCTTTACAGAAATCTTTTAAGACTTAGAAAATGTGGATAAGCAGAAAGAAGCCTAATTTATATCACAGTAATACATTAACTCAGAGGGAGCCCTTATTACCACCATTTCTAGATTAGCCTCGAATCTAAATGGACAGATTCTAAACATATTTTTAATGCATGTGGAGAGTCATTTGTTATGGTTTCTGTTCAAAAATAAGAATGTACATATTTTTATGTTTTGGCCACATAACAGTAAGCCTAAATAGGCCTGTCCAAATCCGTCTTAATTAATTTTAAATCTCTTTGAAAACACCAAAACAGAGGAATGTTTGGATCTCAGTATGATTAGGCATTAAATAAATTATGTTTCTCCTGTAATGTTAGAATAATTATAATGAAACTATTGGGTCTCTGTCCTCACAAAAAAAAGGGATCCTTCAAACCTTCCCAAACCCCAGAATGTCTCTCATTAAACACAAAATAGATTTTACTATTCAGCCTGCTTCCTCTTCTAGGGCAGGGGTAGCGCAGGAGAAGGTCTGAGTGAAGAGGAAGATAGCATTGCATCACCATGGGGGCTGCATATGTAAACATGTGTTCCTTTGAATTGCCAAAACACATGACCTAATCTTGTTTCTCTTTCCTATGGAGGTTTTGGACTTCTTGTTGCTGATATTTGCAACCGCGGTGGTTGCATGGGCAGACCACGCTGCGCCTCTCCTCCTCGGCCTCAGTGCCAGCTGGTTGCCATGGCATCAGGAAAATGGCCCAGCTGGGCCAGCATCAAACTTCCTTGGCAGGAGTCCATTGCACAGGGTCACTCTGCAAGAGGCTCTCACTCTCCTTCCCAGTAGCATGCTTCTTCTGCTGCAGAAAGAGCCATGGAAGGAACAGACCCAGAAGGTAGGTTTGGCAGCCACCTGCTTGTCAGGGCAGGCGGCCGTTTTCTCTTCAGCAGTTCCTGCTGTAGAATCGAGGTGGGAGTCAAGTGAAACTTGACTTATACTACCTGCTTTTTCTTATCCCCAAATCTCAGCCAGATGCCAAGATTGAGGCTAGCCCAGGCTCAGGTAACTGCTGAGTAAAAACAACAACAGTGACAGAAGCCATGACTTGCTTACTGTCAGGGGTGAGGTGGAAGGAAAAGCTTATACATGCCATCATTTATTGAGGGCACGTGTTCTTGATCCTGGGGATGACTAAGTCTCTGAGAGCTGAGAATTTCAGAGTGAGGACAGGCAGGAAGGCAAGTTCAAGATTGCAAGATGGTATGATAATGATACAGTGGTGAAGAGCAAGGGAGGGGGTTGATCAACAATGCCTGGAGGGGATCCCATTGTGGCTCAGTGGAAATCGATCTGACTAGTATCCATGAGGATGCAGGTTTGATCCCTGCCATTGCTCAGTGGGTTAAGGATCCAGTGTTGCCCTTAGCTGTGGCATAGGTTGCAGATGTGGCTCGGATCTGGTGTTGCTGTGGCTGTGGGGTAGGCCAGCGGCTATAGCTCCGATTCAGCCTCTAGTCTGGGAACCTCCTTATGCTGCAGGAGCAGCCCTAAAAAAAAAAATAATAATAATAATAAAAACAATACCTGGGGACAGGTCCAGGAAATCTTCTGAGGAGAGATGTGAATCTGGAGTGTCCAACTTTTACCATATTTAGGGCTCCCCACAGCTCATTCCAGGCTATAGCCATGTTCCTGGTTGTCCACTGTGCTTCTGGCCTATGCTGGATCCCGTGGGGGGGATTTGTAAAGGCCGAATGTCATCACCTTTGCGCTCAGGAAAATCCAAACTGTAGAAGAACCTTTTTGTTTTTGTTTTTGTTCTTTAATCATTTTGGCCACACCCATAGCATGTGGAAATTCCTGGGCCAGGGATCAAAGCCATGCCCCAGCATCAGCCTGAGCCACAGCAGTGGCAACGCCCAATCCTTAACCTGCTACACCACCTGGGATCTCCCCTTTTGGTTTTTAAGATTGAGTTTCCCCAGGCTACTAGGTGTCATGCAGCATGTATGAAAACACGGCACATCCCATATTTCTCATTACATGGTTCTGACCTGTCTTGAATTATCAATTGAAAGATTTTTGTTTTGAATCCCGTTTAATCAAAAGTGGATTTTTATGAGGTTGCAAGCTTAATGCAAACTTTTTGTGGTTTATTCTTAAAATCTGGACATTATCTTTTTTCTATTTTTTTATTACTTAATGAATTTTATTACATGTATAGGTGTACAACAATCATCACAACCAAATTCTTATAGCATTTCCATCCCAAACCCTCACTGCATCCCCCCACCCCCCAACCCGTCTCATTTGGAAACCATAAGTTTTTCAAAGTTGTGAGTCAGTATCTGTTCTGCAAAGGACTTCATTGTGTCCTTTTTTTAGATAAATCTGGACATAATCTTTAAAAATATTTCTCAACACTGGACCTACAGTTGAGCCACGAGCAACTCCACTGAACATCTCAATTAAAATTCCTTTGTTTTCTTAAACCTAATAAGCATTTGTATTATTGCCCCAAATCTTAGGTTTTCTTTTTCATTTTAAGTCAAAATAAATTTAAAAGTAGTATCCTATTCCCTCATATTATTTCTGGCCTGGGACACCCATTTCACTTTGGACTACAGTATGGACATCCTGCATCTGTGATATATCTGTAGTACTTGGTTTATGTACTTACTGGGAGGATATGATAAAACTAAGGAAAAGAAAACGAAGTTTTAATTAAGAAAGGGAATTAGGAACATTTTCTTTTTCTATTTTGCTCTTTCTTCAACCTAGCTTCTGTGTCCAAAGTTAAAACCCCTTCTACCTACAGCTAATATATGTGTTTTTCAGTGAGTCAATATTGGGAATATTCAGTCAACGAAATTACCCTGTATCTAATTCAAAAACAATTTCAGCTGCACCCTGGGAGATGAGTCAAACTCATGAATACTATGAGTTTCTACCTCATTTGCAGGATTTATTTGCAGTTAACATGCTTGGGTCTACCTGGCAAATTGTTTTACGCATTTTTCTCACGCATTTCGACTTTGTTTCATATGCATTTGAAAACTGTTCTCAGCTATAGAAACATATTTTAGAAACGGGGGCTTACATCTGATGTATTTCCCTATTTACTGCCCAGCCTAGGGCCCAAGGCCTGATGCTCACAGAACCAGGTGGCTGGCAGCAAGATATGAAAAAAGACTTTGAAGACAAGTTGTATTTGGGTTCAAATCTTGACTCTGCCAGTCATTGAGAGTGGACTTGGGCGAGGTCCTTAACCTATCTGGGCTTCTCAGTGATGAGAGTGAAAGCTCATGGCACATGGGAGGCTCTCTGGGCCCATGTCTGCCTCACTCTTAAAACCTATAGCAAGTCCCAGGGTATTCAAAGGAGAAAAGAGGTTTGACTTTGCTGGGTCATTTAATTAAATGAGACCTGTTTCCAACTTTACCATCTCTTTTGACTGGTCCTATCTCCCCTCCACTCTCCTAGCTTGTCCAGGCTCTATCACCCTGATTCGCATGTATGAAGGCCCAAAGCTCGGAATGATGTCGTACTGATAGTGAGATTGTTTTTATTCACTGATACTGTTCTTCATTTTCACTCTAGTTCATTGACTGGCTCTTCAGCATCATGGAAAGCCCTAAAGAAGGCCTCTCAGCAAAATCCAGGGATCTTTTAAAAGGTATTACACTTTCTTGCTTTTCTGCCCAATTTGATGAAAAACCATCCGGTGTTGTCTGTGCTCCAGAACAGCATTCTTGTGTGTGTTGGCTCCTGAAAGGGCTTGTCTTGGTTCAGTTTAGAGCAGTAATCTGAAGCTGTCACCAGTTGGCATTTTGAATTAGTACGTGAATTAAAAAGAGTCCCATTGCCCTTAATTTTCATTTAAATGGTCTTGAAATGTTTTCTTGTAATCATAATGTATGAATTTAATTAAAATTTAGACAGTTCAGAAAAGTAAAAAGAATAAGCAAAGAGGAATCCAGAATCCCATTGCCCAAAGACAGTTTTGATTATTTTTCCTAGGTTTTTGGCCCCCTGTGTGTGTGTGTTAACGTTTTTATTATCATGGGCAATTGAAAAAATGTACATACATACTTTTCCTTTTTTATGTTAAAATTATTTTAAAAGCATTTCAACCTGTTCTTATACTGGCTTTATAGGTAGTATTTTTAATGGCTGCATAGTATTTTGCAGAGGGAGTTGGACAATTCCCATGCTTCCAGGCATTTAGATGGTGTTTATATTTTTTATATATCTCTATTGACTGATCCACAGATACAACCTTCCTGTGAAAATTATGTAGATTTTTTTTTTATAGTGAAATCTGAAGTCTTCTTGGTGAGGGCTCTGTGGCCTGAGACAGCTTGTACTGTCATCCATGTCTTGTCACTTGGGGTCTGGATCCTACCAGTGGCTGCTCTTGATGCCCGTGACATCCTATAAGTTTCTGCACTGAAAAAGTCTAACCTTGGAAAAGCTACCCCCTTGCCTACTCTTGTGATAAATGATCATATTTTACTTTACGGTCTAATTTATTGATTGCCCAATAAGGAAGCATTCCTTAATGTATTTTCTGATCCTTCTTCTCACATCCAAAGTGGGTAGGACAGCATGTGTAGGAAGGTGATTCTGATCAACCACAGAACTGCCCTGAAAATCAGAGCAGTGGTCTAACACAATTCACTTGACCCTTCCCTCGAGACTTGCTGCTAGGATCTCCTCCATTTGTTGGAGGAAGCTCTTCCTTGGGGAGTTTGGACTCTTTTTTTTTTTTTTCCCCTGCATTTGCAGCATGTGGAAATTCCCAGATTAAACCCATGCCACGGCAGTGACAACACTGGATCCCCAGCCCACTGATCCACATGGAAACTCAGTTTGGACTCATTTCTAATGGCCATGGGTCCATAATACCATTGGTTATTCCAAACATATACTGTCTTAGGTCATGAAGATGACAATTGATACCAATGAGGAACACTGTTATTTTGGTCAAGGAAGTACATGTTCACTTGGTCATATATTCAAGGGCTTATTAGAGACACACAATTACTGTGTAACTCTGGCTTACCTTCATTCCTTCACACTAATATATTTTAAATAATGCTTTAATATACTTAGTGTTCGAAAATAAAATATATAATAACTTAGCTAGAGGAATTACACATAACTTCCCTACTTTAAAATTGATCCCTGAGGGACCCATGATAGATAAGAAAAGATATATGCTCACATACAGTTTAGTACAGTCATGCTTGTTCCACTGAGCCCATGAACCTAAGTTCATTACAGGATCAGTTTTTCTGTTGTTTGCCTTTTAATTAAACATTTAGTGGAAAAATATTCATGTGGAAAGGTCCACATGTCATAAGTAGATTTTTGCAAAGGGAACACATCTATGTAATTGGCACCCAGACTTAGAAAAAGAACATCACCAACATCCCAGAGATCAGTTTTGGTTTTAATTTTGCAGAATTTCCTAATACCTGGTTGCAAACTAACTTAAAAATTGTTTCCTCAACCTTGATTAATCATTTTCTTCCATTAAATAAGGCTTGATGGGAATTCTTAAAGATTAGCCAAGTGACAACAAGCCAAGTTCTGTCCTAACACCTTTTTGATCTAAATGACCTTTTCAAATGCAGCTCCACCAGATACAACAGTGCACTTTATTTTTTGTCCCCTTAGCCACCCTGCTGTCCTTGAGAGTTCTCTCAGAGTTTAAGAAGAAAGCCGTATGGACCAGAGCATATGGTTGGTGAACAGTTTTGCGGTAACCAGCAACATTCTCAGCTGAATGAGGAAAACCATGCAGACAGGAGGAATTTTTCAGAATTTGTGTCTGGGATTACTGAGATACGATGCAGAGGGCTGAAGGTCATGAAAGGGTGGCCATGTAACTGACAGCTTGAACCATGCACACCAGGAGAGGGAGGGGCCGTTGCTTCGGTATCCAGAGCAGTTGAGACTGACATAAGAACTTGAATTTTCTTTTATTTCACTAGAGTTCAATCTGAAGATTTTCTTTGTGAAAATTTGAATATATCATCCCCCCCAAAATTCCAGTAAAATAATCTTGTGAATTTTGTGCATGTGACTTTTGTTTTACAGCATGGCGAAGGTTTTGCTAACAAAACTGTAGTGGTTACAGTGAAATCTATTTCCCATGAAGTCTCTAGAGGGTATTCATTGATTCAGTGAGTTAGAATGTTTTCTTATTGCTAAAACACTCTTGGAACTGCTATACACTTATAAATAGTAAGTATGCTGTTAAGCTTGAGCTAAATCAGACTCATTAGTAGTGGCTATAATTTTCTTATGCTTGGGTCTCCTGAATGTGAGAGTTACCTGATTCAAAACAAGGAAGGAGAGGTGTCTTTGCTCATAGGTGTGGCGGAAGCAGTGTGGGGTGCTCTTTGGTTCAGCTTGAGTCATTTGAGTCCCTAGGAGATGGGAACTGTCACTGACCAGGCCTGGGTCATATGTCCATCCATCTGAACCAGGTTTCCCCCAGATTTCGAAAGGCGATGGCATGCTAGGCAAACAAAAAATGGCAAATATCTCCTCAAAAGATCTTTTTTTTTTTTTTTGTAAATACAAATCTGTCTTAATCAGGGTGACTAGTGACCTAATGCCAAGTAAATGAAGGAATGTGACAGTATCCTCAAGGGTTGCATTTTACTAAGGGGCTTGGAATCAGCCAGGAATTTAATTTGCTCTAATTGCTAATTATTATTTTTTCATGCAGCCATTAATCAGAGCTGTCTTTAGCCATTCATACAAACATACTGACATATACATATATGGGGTTACTGGGAAGAAAATGTATGCCACTGGAATAACATACCTTTTTTTGTCTATCATGCCATAGCAGTGCCTGGTACTTTACAAGCACCAGGGAACTTTTTTATTCCCATTTGGCATGTACCTTCATGTTGTCACCAAGTGTTCCTACCACATAGATTAAAAACTGCTCTACTGATTTTATTTTCTAAATATATATATTTATGATTCTAGGTTTCAAGTATGTGTAGGTCACTGTGTAATTCACACTCTGTTTCTAGGTCACAGCTCTTTCTTTTGCTGAATTCCGTAGGGTGCCAAGACTCTTACAGAAAAGGGGGAAAGGTGAGCTCTCAGGTAATACTAACTGAATCACCAGCATTTCATCTCTATTACTTCCTCACAGGCTGGACTGGAGGAAAATGAGTTCAGAGAAAGTAGAAACAAAAAATTTATGTGAGAAGCCAGCTTCGCTCTCCTTCCCTCCCACCTCTGCTTTCTTATACTTCCTACCAAAGAGAGGTTGAAATTTTAACATTTATTATTAGGTGCCAGGGAGTTCCCTTCGTGGCTCAGTGGTTAACGAATCTGACTAAGAACCATGAGGTTGCAGGTTCGATCCCTGGCCTTGCTCAGTGGGTTAAGGATCCGGCGTTGCCGTGAGCTGTGGTGTAGGTTGCAGACGCGGCTCGGATCCTGCGTTGCTGTGGCTGTGGCGAAGGCCAGCGGCTACAGCTCCTGTTAGACCCCTAGCCTGGGAACCTCCATATGCCGCAGGTGCGGCTCTACATAAAGGCAAAAAGACAAAAAAATAAAATAAAATATTATTAGGTGCCAGACTCTAAGTGACTAGAGTATCACTTGCACTATCTTATTTAACCCTTGTAACAATGCCCTGAAGAGGCATTCTTTTCTATTTTTAAATAGAGAGACTATATATAATAAGTGGCAGAGCTATTACACCTGGAACCAAGGTCCTAGCAGCCCAGAGCCAGTGCTCTTTCTACTGCATCCAGCTCATCAGCACCCACTTTCAGATGAAAACACCCACCAGGGAACAGACCTCATTCATGCTTAACATAGGTTGCTGTAATCAGATAAAAGAAACACCCCTGCTTCTTGTCAATAAGCCTCTGGAACTGGGAATTAGGAGTTACAGTGTGACTTCTTCATGGGTTGAAGGACATTAGATTCCTGGGCCAACTGGCAAACGGGTGGCAGTAAAGAATAGTGAAGAGGATGTGGGCTCTGAAGAACTACTCTGGCCTCCCCCTTCCAGTGCCCACCCAGGGGGCAGACTCACTAATGTTCAACAAGAGAGATGGAGAAGCAGCCCAGTCTTCCAAATCCATACTGCCTTTCTCAATTCAGCCCAGTTTCTTCTCAAACTTTGTCCTTACTCCTGCCTAGACAAGACAACAGAAGAATACAAAAGGGAGGAAATAAGACCTATCTGTATCCTCTCTTCCCTACCTCCCTCTTTTTGTTTAAGGCAGTCCTGTGTTTAAGAGTCCTAGGACTGTCCTATTCATGGGAAGCTCGAAAGAGTCTAAAGTGTCAGATTCTAAATTTGAAACTCTGAAGGATCTAAACTCTTAATTATTCTAAGATGTAGGTCACTGGAATAATAAGACCCTTTGTCTTGCTTACCTGTCTGACCTCAGGTAAGAATTAAGGTATTCCCGCAGGATAGTTCAGTTTGTCCTCCAGAAACCAGAAGTCTCTGCTCTTTGAGACCAGATGTTCCAAACTATATACAAAAGGAAAAGTTTCCTTACAAATCATCTTCTGTTAGTTTTTGAAATCACAAGTTACTAAGATAAATAGCATGCTGGGGTATACTAACAAATCAACGTGTGGGATTTAGGCCATGTTATGTGTCTCAGAAGTATCCAAACACTCTGACTCTTGATTTGAAAAGTGTACATTTGGAACAGATGTTGGGATCTATGCAAGTGCCTAATATCTTTGTGTTTGATTTGTAATGTAATAGCTCCATGGTAACTAAATGGCTGTTAATAACCTTTTTTTGATTAATTGACAGAAGTTAACTTCTCCAAAAGAATTTTAACCAGAGATGATAGTATAATTATATCAGGAGGGTAAGACGTTTTTAAGGACTCAACTACCATCTTGAAATACTGAGTCACTTTGAAAGTAAGTAGTAGTTTTAGATTTTGGGTAAACATTTTAGCAAATTGCTGTTTTAGAAGAGAAACCTAACCGTTTGGTAAAGAGGATGGTACCTACATTAAAGCCAGAGTCATAAGCTAGGTCTTTAGGTTTCTGACCTCAACCAGCCTATTCATAGCTGCAGACATTTCAAATGGAACCAGGGGACAGAATGTGGCTGGAACAGTTCATATCCTTCATCTCTTTTATGGAACAATACCCTGACAGCATCATCTTCATGTATAAATAAATGTATATTATTGCTGCTCTGGTGCTGGATAATATACTTTTATATTTTCTAGAAGGAAATGTTTTATTCTAATCCTAAAAACTTTTAGGTCTCAACTTTTTAAATATATGAGTCATAAAATATTTATGAAGTTGAATGCATGTTATCTGTTAATCTTCATAAACCAAAATTCTTTGAAATTACAATTTAGAAAGATCATCTGATTCTTGCCAGACACAGAGAACTTGTGAAATAATTTCCAGCCAGCCTATTAGATATGGAAGTGAATAAAAATGACAGTGAGGAATCCCTGACTTTGGTTTCATTTTTTGCATGAAAGAAATACCTACCTAAGCAAAGTAGTTGTGAGAATTGAAGGAATACAAAAATACGCTTTATAAATTCTAAAATATAATAGAAATGCTTCACTTTTGTCCATTTCACTCACAAATAAATAGCAGCTATAATGCTTAAAACGTATCTGACATGTATGTTGGGACTTGGGAAGATAATGGAAATGTCAAAATACTGTTCTCCTTAACAAAGCATTGAAGAAGTAGCATAATAATGAAAACTATATAAATTTTTTTAAAACTTCTACATGTGTCTTTATTTGTACATGAGGTGCCCTTTGAGATTACTCAAATATAACTGAAATATCATCTAATTAATCTGATGTACTTTTTAAAATAGTTTCCCCTCCCCCCCCAGATGTAGTAGCAGTAATCCATTAGTTCAGAGCTGCACAGCAATTACACATCTACTCGGCACCACAATACAAGGTTCTGAGGTACAAAGTAACCAGGATATGACCTTCCTGCCCTTGTGGAGCTTACATTCAGAAATTATATATCAGTAAACCATCATGTAATAGAAAAAACATCTAGGAAACATGTCATAAATTTCCTACTTCTGTATGGTCCTTTATAATTTACAGAGGTTTACCATATTTCCTTTGCTCTTCACAACAACCTTAGGCAGTTAAGGAAACTGGGACTCAGGAAGTCATTCAGTTAGTAAATATTGGGGCAGGATTTCAAATAAAAACCAGTCTTGAGAAGACCTATATAGGATAGCAGAGAGCTCACTTCCTCTCACAGGCACACCAAAATCACAACTCCTGAAGAATAATCATCAATGACAAAGACCAGAACCTACCATAAAAGATCTTATACAACTAAAGATACAAAAAAGGAACCACAATGAGATGAGTATGGGATAGAGTTGCAATATAGTCAAAATTCCATATCCTTGGGTGTATGATCCACAAGCAGGAAAATAATTAGAATTGCAGAGTTTCTTCCAAAGGAGTAAGAGGTCTGAGTCCTGCACTGGGCTCCCTAGTTTAGGGGTCCTGCACCAAGAAGATAAGCCCATAGAGCATTTGGCTTTTAAGTCTAGCAGGGCTTGCTTTCAGGAGTCCCAGAGGGCTAGGGAGAATAAAGACTTTAAAGGATGCACACAAAATCTGACACCCTCAAGGACCCAGGGAAAAAGCAGGAATTTGAGAGGAACCTGGATCAGACCTACCTGCTGATCACAGAGAGTCTCCAAAAGGGCAGGAGGCAACTGCAACTCACCCTGGGGACAAACATACTGTGTAGCCGCCACTTTGAGGAACTCCTTCTACCACGTGAACACTAATGCTGGTGGGCCCAGTTGTGGATTCCTCCCTCTAGCTTATTAGTACCAGCACCAATCCCACCCTTGCCCAATAGTCTGTGGACACCAGTGTTGGCACACCTCAGGCCAGGCAACTAACTTAGCAGGGACACAGTCCCAGCCACTAGCAGGAAGGTTGCCTTTAGAACCCCCTGAGGCCTCACCCTCAGGATATGGCCTTGCTCACCAGAGAGCCCAGGGCCCAGCCCAATGCACCAGTGCACAGGCTCTAGACCCAGACCATTGGGGATCACCAGCCAGAGGCCACAGAAATGAGCTCTGCCCGTCTGTGAGGGGGCACCAATCCTAGATATCCTAGGGGTAAGGCCCCACCTTCTAAGGAACCTGTTTTAACTTTGAGACCAGCCTTCATAACCAGGGGACAGACATCAGTCCCAGAACAACTACAGCCCCATGAGCTGTGGACCCGCCCAACCACCAGAAGGCCAAATTCTGCCTGCGACCAGGTGGGTCCTGGCCCTGCCCACTAGTAGGCCAACATAAGCTTCAAGAAACCTTGTGCCCCGCAGGCAACCATGTCAGGAACCACCCCCCCAATCAGCAATTTGATACCTGCTAAGTGACACTGGGTCTGCAATCAGAACCCAAGACCCAGTAGGCAGGCACTAGACCCAGGACATGGTTTTACCCACTAGTGGGCAGGGAAAATTGCCAAGGTTTCCTAGACCCTGACACCACCCACCAATGAGCCAGCACCAGCCCAAGGACCCCTTGGGGTTCTACAGTCAGTTACTTCCTAACTTACTGTCGCCAACCAGTGACAAGCAGCCTACACACAAGGTAGGACCTTGCAACCAAATTGACCACAGGCAAACAAACCCTAATAAAGCATAGTCAGCCCACTAAAGCATAGAGACCCATGAGGCTTTCATAGAATGAATCTAGAGCATAGAGTTCTGGTGACAAGAGTGGAGTGCACTGCTGGCATGCAGAGGATCATCTCCTACAAAAGGCCAATTCTCCAAGGCTGGGAATCATAACTGACCTACCAGATACATAAAAATAGAAACAGCAAGTTAGGCAAAATGAGGTGACAGAGGAACATGCTCCAAACACAGGAACAAGATCAAACTTGAGAACAACTAAGTGAAGTGAAGATAAGCAATCTACTTGAGAAAGAGTTCAGGGTAGTAGAGACAGAGAATATAATAACTGAAATGAAAAATATACTAGGAGTCAAGAGTAGACTAAATGATACAGAGGGATGGATAAGCAAGCTGGAAGACAGAGTAACAGAAGGCAATGATGCCAAACACAAAAAAGAAAAAAGAATGAAAAGGAATGAGGACAGTTTAAGAGACCTCTGGGGCAACATTAAACACATTAATACATTATAGGGGTCCAAGAAGGAGCAGAGAGGAGTTCCCTTCATGGCTCAGTGGTTAACAAATCCAACTAAGAACCGTGAGGTTGCGGGTTCGATCCCTGGCCTTGCTTAGCGGATTAAGGATCCGGTGTTGCCATGAGCTGTGGTATAGGTTGCAGATGCGGCTCAGATCCCGCTTTGCTGTGGCTGTGGCGAAGGTCGGCGGCTACAGCTCCTGTTAGACCCCCCAGCCTGGGAACCTCCATATGCTGCAGGTGCAGCTCTAGATAAAGGCAAAACAAAAAAACAAAACAAACAAAACAAAAAAAAAAAAACAAGAAGGAGCAGAGAGAGAGAAAGGGGCGGAAAACATAATTGAAGACATAATAGCTGAAAAGTTCCCTAACCTAGGAAAAGAAACAGACATCCAAGTCCAAGAAGTGCAGAAAGTCCCATACAGACAGGATGAACACAAAGAATAACACACCTAGACAAACTGTAACTAAAATGGCAAAAATAAAAGATAAAAAGATAATACAAAAAAAGCAGCAAGGGAAGAGCAACACACTATATTCAAGGGAACTCACATAAAGCTATCAGCTGATTTTTCAGCAGAAACTCTGCAGGCCAGAAGGGAGAGGCACAATATACTTAAAGTTATAAAAGGGAAACACTACAACCAAGAATATACTACCTGGCAAGGCTTTTGCCTATATTTACTGGAAAGGTCAAAAGCTTAACAGACAGGCAACAAGCTAAAAGATTCATCACCGCTAGACTGGATTAAGATGGTGAAATAGAAGGACTGGAGCTCAACTTCTCTCCCAAATAACAGCAAAACTACAACCAAATGCCAAGCAACCTTCAACCAAATGGATGGTAAACTTCCAAAAAAGATACTCTGCTCCCGAAGACAGCGGAGACCACATCAAGAGGTAGGAGGGGTGATTATGCGACAGAAGAAACCCCATACCTCCCGGGTGGGAAGCCCCACAGACTGGAAAGTAACTGCATCACAAAGACTCAGCTACAGGACTGAGAGTTCTGAGCCTCACGGGAAATCCCCACGCCTGGGGATCGGGCACAGGGAGAAAGAGCCCCTGGAGCATCTGGCATTGAAGGCCGGAGGGGCTTGTGTGCAGGAGCTCCACAGGACTGGGGGAAACAGAGACCCCACTCTTGAAAGGCACACACAGACTTTCACGTGCACTGGGTCCCAGGGCAAAGCAGTCTCCAGAGGAATCTGGGTGGAATCTAACTGCAATTCCTGGAGGATCTCTTGGGAAAACAGGGGTGACTGTGCCTTGTTGTGGGGGAAGGGCATTGGAGGTGAAGCTCTCGGGAACATTCAGCAGCCTGCATTTCTCTGGAGGTGGCCATTTCTGGGAAAACCTGATCCCTCCCATCAGTGCTGAGAAGCCCCAGGCCAAACAACAATTCAGGTGGGATCTCAGCCCCACCCATCAGTAAACAGGTTGCCTAAAGACCCCTCAGGCACACAGCCAGCCCCTAATCTCAGCCAGAGACAAAGCCCCATCCATCAGAGGGAGAGGAATCAACCCCACCTACCAGTGAGCAGGTATCACTCCCTCCCATCAGGAAGCCTACAGCAAGCCCCCTCCATACCAACTTTAGCCACAGGGGAGGCAAACACCTGAACTAAGAGAGGCTACAACTCTATTGTCGACACAAAGGTCACCACACCAAAAACCTACAAA